>JAUBOC010000170.1:13813555-13835168 GCA_032275365.1 Anablepsoides cearensis | reverse complement strand
ATTTTTTTTTATATATATATATATTATATTATATGTTTTTAAAACAGTAAAATGTAAATTGTGTGCTAAAATGTAGTATTTATAATAATAATAATAATTTTACGTTGGAAAAGTAAATATGAAGGTCAATGATAAAACATGAGGTAAAGTTCTCTTTAAAATTATTTGTTGCATTTTAAGTGTATTTATCAATTTCTTTATTGGTTCATTTATATATATTATGCTTTTATTTTGAAGTATGTCAGTTTTGGTCCTCGTTAATAAAAAGCTTCAAAAGTGAAGCAAATAAAAAGTTAGGGTTGTAATTTTCAACAACAGCAAGCAGAAATCAAACACTGTGACATCAGCAGATTGTAAACATCAAAGTAAATGAGTCAAAGTAAATGAATCACTAAACAGGAACGGTTTCAGTTCAGATGTTTCCACTTTGGTTTTCAAAGATTAGATCCTCATGCACACAACATTCATCAGCCTCCTTTATCCAGTAAGAGTGCTTTAATATTGGAATCTCCCAGATCTGTAATGCAACGTCACAGCAGCAGCCAGCCTGAGACCAGGTAGTTCAATAGCCCATGCACGACCTCTTACCCTTCCAAGAGAGTCGTCATCGTCACAGTACCCTGCCTGATCTCTAGATGGAAGCTCCTCACATGTGTGGACGCCCCCCTCCTGTGAAGCTTCTGAGTCATAAGCAAAGTCACCAAGACTTTCACTCCCAGACGAGAGTCGACTGTGAAATCCAGTATGAAGAAAAGATTGAGCTGTGAACTCACGGCTCCTTCTCAGGGTACCCACATCAGGGGTTGTTGGATTAGGGGAAGGGGGTTCAACGATCTGATAAGCAACCGCATGCTCTGGCTCCTCCACATCGTCTGGTTCAGAAAAGTCTTGTCTGCAGTCAAAGAACTCTGGGTCTGAATCAGTGAGTTCTGGAGATTTACAGACTTTACTGGGTTCCTTTAGTTGGATGTTTGGATCCCGCATTTCAAATTCTAATGCTGTTCTCTCAAAATCTGAGAGGACTCTCTTAAAGTCGGGAGAAAACTCAAAGTCCTCAACAGTCTGTTCTCTGTTATCTTGAGCTGAGCTGGACTCACTGAACACTGGAGACACTGGACTCCAATCATCAGACGAGGCTCCACTGCATTCAGAAACCCTCAGGGTTTGATCTCCTAAAAATATTGCCTCGTAGTCTGGAGATACCAGAAACTGATCTGATGTTGGTGACAGAAGTTCACTGGACTGTGGTCCTTTAGGGGATCTGTACTCCTGAGGCACGTCTGATTCTAAATATGAAGACTTCTCGAATGTAAGCAGAACTGGAGTCACGGTTCGATGAGTTCTGTATGGGCTCTGAGCAGGAAGCTGTATGGGAAGTGATGTAACCGGCTCATCATCAATGAACAGCCCCCCTACTTTCCTGTCCCCCTGTGCCGGGGGAGTAGCAGGCATCATGACATCATCACATGTTTCAGCTTCTGTTTCCTGTGCAGGAACCTGGAAATGAAATTGTCTTTGTCATTGCCAAACGAAACTAGAGAATTTGCCTTTCCTGCAAAAATGCAGCAGAAATGCCTAATGATGAAAAGATTTTTGCTGAACACCTAAAAAACTTAAACTATTCTGAAAAAATAGCTAAAATGTATCTGAAATAGCTGAAATTAGCACAAAGAACCAGAAAGTGCATGTTTGCTGAATGAAGCAGTAAGAAGCTGAAATCATCACAAAAAGGTAAATTTAGCTGAAAAAAACTCAAATTTACTTAAAAGTAGCGAAAAACAGAACAGCTGAAATTAAGAGAAAGCAGCTGAAAAACGTTTTAACTGGCAGAAGAACAAAAGAAAAGGTCAAATGATAACTAAAAAAGCAGAAAAACACTAAAATCAGCAAAATAGAAGTTGAAATAAAGTAAAATTAGAATGAAGAAATAAAAAGGTAAAATGTGCAGTAAAGATTTCTGACTATTTTGAAAGGTTTTAAGGATGTTGAAGACATTTAAAAGCTATTTAAAAAGTATAAATTGCTGAAATACCAGAAGTCATAGACAGAATGTACTGAAGAAGCTAACTTTTTGAGGTATTAATGCAGTAGTTCCCAACCATTTTAGACTTGTGTACCCCCTGAGTCATTTTGACATACCAGTAGTTCAGTCAAACAAAATGATGGTTCTCCAAAACTATAATGTACTACAACTGATTATTAAATTAAAATTATTTATTTAACGGCCTAGAATGTTTAATTCTCAGACATTTTGTTTTTTTAAACTCAAATTAAATATTTATAATAATAATAATCAAATAAATAAACCAGGTAATGGCAGATGCAGAAATCAGCAGCATCCAAAATATGCCAGAAACTCACATAAATAAGCAAATTTTGTGACATTCCACATTTTATACTGGATTCCATTTTGTGTTAATTTCATGATTCTGTCTACAATTTCCACATTGCAGAAATCATAGGGCCCTACAAACCTCAGTCCTGCTTTTATTTATTTTTTTACACACCTGGGAAACTTTTCCATGTACCCCCTGTAACATGCTTGCCTACCCCTGGTTAGGAATCATTGTATTAATGGATGAAAAAGAACAAAAACCGTGGAAAGTGAAACATGCTGAAAAATGTATGGAAGAAAAAATGTTTTCAATTGTTGAAAAAAATGTTCAAGGCAACTTTCTTGTCATTTAGCCTGGTTAGTATCACTGCACAAACACCTTCCCATTTTAAACCAGCCAACATGTGGACCCTCAACATGCAGATTTTATGATAATCCATTGTCTGGCAAACAAATCACAACTGAGGAAAAGTTATTAATGGTGTTTAAATGTAAAACGTGACATTTCTACACACAGATGCATTCCAAGTATTAGTTATTTGAGTCATCTCTTCAGGCTGAGTTATTTGGTGATTATTCAAGAATCTTGTTACAAATCCACCCAACAACCAGTGAGTCTCTGCTAATTTCTCATGCTGTCTTACCCCGGAGGAGGACGTCTCGCTCTTTAATTCTCCAGTAGGAATGAGTTGGATCTTTTCTTCCTCTCTTTTTACATCTTTCCCAGATAATGGTGTTTGAGACAAGTCTTCCATGAATTCAACCGCTGGTACTCTTGAGCAACTTTCAGATTCATACCCATGATTGTTCTGTCCTTCGTACATCCAGATATCTGACTGTGATTCTTGTTTCCAGTCAGGGTTAAAATGTTCCCACTCCAACTTGTCCTCAGCAGATCGAGTCAATAATGGGGACACAGTCTTTGACTTTGTTTTGACCAATAAACCTGATGCATCGTGGTGAAATGGTCTTGACTCTAACGACTCACTGACATCATAACACTCACTTTCTGATTCAACACTTTCAGGACTTGCAGGTCTTAGGCCATCATTAAACCAACATTCAACAGGTAAAGCCACAAACTCAGATTCTGATGACATTGATACAGGTGAGGAGGATTTTTCAAATGGGGTGGGCTCCATGAAATAAGAAGACAGTATTCGCATAAACTCAGGTACAGGTGAGTCAGGCAAAAGCCATCTGAACTCACTGATGGAGGACATAGATTCAGGTGAGGATGGCCTGCTAGTCTCATCAGCTGCTGATAACATGATGAACTCATCTTCAGAATCCAGATCCAGAGATTCTGCTGAAGAGTAATAATGCTGTATAGTGGGGTACACCTCAAAGACTGGGCTAAACTGAGGAATGGGGGAATCAGGAGAAAGTGACCTGCTCTGGTTGAACTCAGCTATTGGTTCTGGAGACGATGCTCTTCTGTCAGCTGCATACATGGCTGACTCCAATGACATAGGTCTGTACTCAGGCAGTGACTGAGATGATAAAAGCCTCTCACTCTCATCCTGATCCTCAGACAGAGCAGATTCTGGAGATGGTGGCCTAAACTCCACCAAGTCTGACACCAAAAACAAGTCGATATCATCTATATCTGATAGAGGGGTTTCAGGGGAAGATGATGATGATCTGAAAACCTTTACACTTTCTGGTAATGCCACACTAAACTCTGGTAAGGGAGAATCTGGTGAGAGTGGTTGAAACACACTCAGAGATGTGACTGATTCTGGTGATTCAGCTCTTGATTCATATTCATGATCTGATCGGTCTGACTGGGGTAACTGAGTTCTGTCACTTACATCTTTGTCAAATGAAGCAAAATATACATAATCACTTTCTGTATCTGACAATTGTGACATGGGGGATGAACTGTAATTGTGTATTTCTACACTCTCAGCAACATTCTGTGTGAACCAAGGCAGTGGTGAGTCTGGAGATAACCTCATGTTTTGGTCAAGTGACTGAGTAGACTCTGGAGACTCTGATCGGACGTTTAGAAGTGACATGGTTTGGTATTCTGGTATGAAGTGAACTGAGGGTGTTCTGTCATTTACGTCCATTGACTCAGTAGAATCTGTCCTATTACCAAATCCCATGGATATCAGAAGCTCCCCTAAAGCATATTCAACATCAGATTCAACAGACTCAGGAGATGGTGACCTATAACCAGCATTAATAATGACACGTTCACACACTGCTGGTGTGTAATCAGGTACTGGAGAGTCTGGAGACAAAGCTTGGTATTCATCTTCAGATTCTGAGCCTGGTGAAGATGGTCTGTTGTCATAAGAAAAGGCTCCTAGACTTAAAACAATGTATTCAACCTCAGAGCATGTTGAATCATGAGACACTGACCTGCGTCCAAAAGCCGTTTCATGTAATTCAAACACCGGTTGAGCAAAGTCAGGGACAGGTGAATCAGGTGAAACTCGGACTAATCGTACTGATTCTGGAGAAGAACGTCTGCTCTTAGTGAATGTTATGAATGGAAGGTCTGTTTCTAAATCTGAAAACACAGATTCAGGTGACGTAGACCTCAGGTCCATGTGAGGCATGATAGACTCAAATAATGTAAAATTAGGAATGGGTGAATCTGGTGAAAGAAATGGAAAATCCCCATCAGCTGTTACTGAACCAGGGGATTCTGCTCTGTCTTCAAAAAGCCAAGGTATGCACAAATCTGTGTCTGAATCTCCTTCTGAAAACAGTGACTCAGGAGATGTGGATCTGTATTCTGTCCCTGAAATGTTGGATGAAAAGATGGAATACTGAGGTACTGGAGAATCAGGAGACAAACCTCGAACTTCAGAATCAGAAAGCACTGATCCCGCTCTGTCCTCACAATCATACAAATGTGAAAACAAAGGGGCAAATTCTACTTCTGAAGCCTCTGATTCAGGGGATGATGACCTGTGAACACTGAGCTCATGACACGTGCCATGTAAAGCCTGTCTGAAGTCAGATACTGGAGAATCGGAGGGCAATCCTCTCAGGTCAGAATCAGAAAGCTCTGATATGCGTGACTCTGTTCTGTCCTCATAATCATACATCAGTGAAATCAAAGGGGCATATTCTACTTCTGAAGCCTCTGATTCAGGGGAAGATGACCTGAAGATTAAGCATGACACAGAGGACTCTTGTTGTGCTTGTGTGAATGCAGGAATAGGAGAGTCTGAGGAATATAGTCTAAGTTCATCATTGGATGCTGTCGAACCAGGGGATTCTGCTCTGTCTTCAAAAAGCCAAGGTATGCACAAATCTGTGTCTGAATCTCCTCCTGAAAACACTGACTCAGGAGATGTGGATCTGTAATTAGCTCCTAAATTCATGGGTTCAGTCATGGAGTACTGAGGTACTGGAGAATCAGGAGACAACCCTTGAACTTCAGAATCAGAAATGTCTGATCCTGCTCTGTCCTCATTATCATACATCAATGAAATCAAAGTGGCGTATTCTACTTCTGAAGCCTCTGATTCTGGTGATGATGACCTGTAAACACTGAGCTCATGACACGTGCCATGTAAAGCCTGTCTGAAGTCAGGTACTGGAGAATCAGGAGGAACAAACAGATGTTCAGTTGAAGATGCAAAGGATTCAGGAGATACAGGAAGGCCTTCTACTGAGAAAGATAATTCCATTTCCAAATCTGACAACAAGGATTCAGGTGATGTAGACCCTGAGACAAAGTGTGACACAGAGGACTCTTGTTGTGTTTGTGTGAATGCAGGAATAGGAGAGTCAGGGGAACATGGTCTAAGTTCATCATTGGATGCTGTTGAACCAGGGGATTCTGCTCTGTCTTCAAAAAGCCAAGGTATGCACAAATCTGTGTCTGAATCTCCTCCTGAAAACACTGACTCAGGAGATGTGGATCTGTAATTAGCTCCTAAATTCATGGGTTCAGTCATGGAATACTGAGGTACTGGAGAATCAGGAGACAACCCTTGAACTTCAGAATCAGAAATATATGATCCTGCTCTGTCCTCATAATCATACATCAATGAAATCAAAGGGGTGTATTCTACTTCTGAAGTCTCTGATTCAAGTGATGATGACCTGTAGACACTGAGCTCATGACACGTGCCATGTAAAGCACGTCTGAAGTCAGGTACTGGAGAATCAGGAGGAACAAACAGATGTTCAGTTGAAGATGCAAAGGATTCAGGCGATACAAGAAGGCCTTCTACTGAGAAAGATAATTCCATTTCCAAATCTGACAGTGATTCAGGTGATGTAGACCCTGAGACCAAGTATGACACGGAGGACTCTTGTTGTGCTTGTGTGAATGCAGGAATAGGAGAGTCAGGGGAACATGGTCTAAGTTCATCACTGGATGCAGCTGAACCAGGAGATGTTGCTCTGTCTTCAAAAAGCCAAGTCATACACATATCTGTGTCCGAATCTTCTCCTGAAAACACTGATTCTGGTGATATGGACATCAAGTCTACATAGCATACTGTAAGCCTGTTAAGTGTGTATTCAGGGATGGGTGAGTCTGGTCTAAATTCATCTCTGGATGTAGCAGAACCAGGAGAAACTGACCTGACCTCAAAAAGACAAGGTAAACTCCCATCAGTCTCTAAACCCTCATCTGAATAAAGTGAATCAGAAGATGTGGATCTACAAGTTCCTGCTTCTAGTTCATAGTGTATGTACTGAGGTATTGGGGAGTCTGTAGACATAAGCTGAAAAGAAGAAATTGACTCTGGTGAATTTGGTCTTTCCTCGTCCTCAGAGAGCTGAGACATTGGTGCAAACTCCACATCTGATTCTATAGGTTCAAGTGATGAAGGGCTACAACCACTAATATCAGCACAGCCTGGTAAAACATGTCTGAAGTCAGGTATTGGAGAATCAGCTGCAAGTGTTTTACCAGCTGATGGTAAAGAGTCAGGAGATGAAGGCCGGTCTTCATAAAGACCTGCCCAACTCACTTCATGTTCTAACTCTGAGGATACAGACTCAGGTGAGTAAGACCTGTTCTCTGATTCTAAATCTGGTGACAAAAGTCTATTTCCAAGTTCTGGTTCTGACTCAGGGGTACTTTTTCTTCTTTGGGTTTCATACAACAAATTTACTGAGAAGGCATGCTCAACGTTTGGTGGAGCAGACTGATGAGACGCCGAACTAAATCTAACAAACGAGGGGAAACGTTCTGTTATTCTTGCAATCTGAGGCCCAGCTGAATCCTGGTGTCCATCTTCAGATTCTAATGAATCAGGCGAAGGAGGTCGGTGCTCATGTAATCCTGATGCCAGCAAGTCATCTTTAAAATCTTTATCAGAATAACATGCTGGCTCTGGCAAAGTGAATTTGCATTCAGCAGGTAAAATTAATGGATTTGGAAATGCAAGAGGTGTAAAATCAGATATGGGTGACTCAGTTGAAAGTATCCTGGACTCATATTCATGAGGTGTAGGGCTTATCTCTTCTACCTCAGTAAGAGGAAGACCTAAAGTCTCCAGTTCTGAGTCTGACATGCCCAGTGTAGGAGACGAGGACTTGCTCACTGAAGCTAAGAAACTTGGGTCTTTATTTTGAACAAATGATGGTAAAGGAAAGTCTGGAGACTTGTTTATGGACACAATTGAACTGGGAGAAGATGTTCTTAAATCTGTCATTAAAACAGACTGTGGAGACATTGACCTGGGTACCATCTCAGTTTCTGAAGACCTTGATTGTGGAGAAGATGATCTTTTTTGTATACACGCAAGCAAACTCTCTATACCTGAGGGGCTTTCTGAGGAAACTGAAAACGGGACAACTTGGGACTCTAGGCACAAATCTTTAAACAGCTCTGGAGAATCTGATCTTTGTCCAATTAAGGATGTCCTTTCTTGAGGCGATAAAGGCCCAGAATCTGACTCTGTACTGTTTAACTTCACGTTATCCTCTGGTTCTGTTACATCTGCCACTTCAGAAACATACTCAGCTCTTGTTGCAACAAACTCAAAATCTGTTGTACCGAAGAATGTCTCTCCAACATACTGAGGGTCACGTATCTGAGAAATAAGCTTCCAAAGTTCTGGACCATAAACACATGTAGAAACAGCCCCACTAAGTTCTTCTACAGACTGCCGGTTACTACCCAGGAGCCCCTCTGAATCTGGTGAGTCAGGTCTCTGATTAGAAATACTTGTATCTACTTCAAAGTCTGCAGATTGTGAACCCTTTGAAACAACTGATTCAGGGGATGATAATTGACGGGCAAAAACAGAAACTGATTCCTTGAACCCTGCTTTGAACTCTGGTATTGGTGAATCACCTCGATAATCATCTCCAGAAAGCACTGAATCAGGTGACAATGTTCTCCCACTGCAGCACGCTGGCTGACACCAAACCTCATCATCCAGATCAGAGACAGATGAAGCTGGAGAAGACGATCTCTCAAGTGTATACAAATGAGTTTCTAGTAAAACCCGTCCAACGTCTGGAATGGGTGACTCTGGTAAGAGTGACCCATTTTCATCCACAGACTCCACAGATGGAGGTCGGCTCTCACCATATAATGATTCTAAAGAGGCAGACCTGTATTCAGAGTCTGAGGCTAGGGAAATGGGTGATGATGATTTCTCAACACCTGTTTGAGCTCTCAAGGCATGAGAGTCTGAGAAAGCCTTTCTAAAGTCTGGAATGGGAGATTCTGAAGGGAGGGGATAGTTTTCACCTGCTGACTCTATAGATGCAGGTCGATCCTCACAGAGTAACAAATGCAGTGAGACAGATCCAGACTCTGGATCTGAGGCAACAGAAACAGGTGACGAGGACCTCTCCAATGTGGTCCATTTAGTTTCTACTACAACCTTTCTAAACTCTGGGACAGGTGACTCTGGTAAGAGTGGATAGTCTTCATTAACTGAATCTACAGATGGAGGTCTGCTCTCACCAAATAAAGATTCTGTTGAAACAGACCTACACTCAGTATCTGAGACAAATGAAACAGGTGATGAGGACTTCTCCAGTATAGATAAGGCAGTGTAGTCTAGTATTACTCGTCTATACTCTGGGATGGGAGACTCGGGTGAAAGAGCTCTGTTCCCATCAACCGAGTCTGAAGATGGCGGTCTGTTCTCAGTCAATAATGAACTCAAAGACACAGATTCAACATCTGACACAACTGACTCAAACGATGATGAGCAAACAGATACAGCACCCATAAAAGACTCTGATAAACACGTCCCAAAATCAGGAACAGGAGAGTCAACTGACAGAGCTTTATCTGCATTCACAGATGATCCTGAATCAGGGGACGGGGGTCTGTCATCAAACAGTTGTGACTCGTTTAAATCAGTCTCTGGTTCCAAATCTGACGACACTAACTCTGGAGACTCTGGTCTTATAGAAACATGTGACGGACCTGAAAAGGAGGTGATGGGTTGAGGAATCGGAGAGTCTGGTGTTAATGTTTGCCCTGACTGCGAGGGTTGAGCTAAAAATTGGTCCAGTAGCATCTCAGGCTTATCTTCTGGCAGTGCTTGTTTGCACATCTCTACTTGCAAAGCTGATCTTTCCTGACAAGGTCCTGACTGTGTTCCACAGAACTGAAACTTTCCTACTTTGCTGATGAAGGTGTCTCCTACATAATGAGGATCACGGATTGGAGAGATGAGGTTCCATAGTTCTGCATCGTAAACTAAGCTGAAGCCTGGCTGTGGCTGTTCTGTTAAAGATAAAGATGTAAGCTGCTGATGTTTAATAGCTGAAGACTCTGCAGCTTCTTTAGGTTCACATGTGGTTAATGATAGACTCAGACCCTCAGGTGCAGGTTCTGGTGATGATGAAGGTAAAGACCTAGCTTTGTCCACAGATTGTGGGATTTCATTTGTTTTTAATGGAACCTCTTTTGGATGTTTTTTACTTTTCCTAGACTTTTTTCTCTTATTACAACCTGTCAGATCACTTACAGGACTATGAATGTCCTCATTTAACCTCTCTTCATTTGACAAATCATGTGTTGTTTCTGTTTTAAATTCATCAGCTGATGAAACCTCAGCTGAATGAGTACTTGTTTCTAACAGTGTGGATTTGGACACTAAGTCTAGAGAAAGAGGCTTTTCTTCAACATCAGACAAAGAAATAATGACCCAGTCATCATCTTCCTCAGCTGGGACCTCAACTGGTGTTAGTGGTTTGTTCTCTGAATCAACGATCAGTGATTTTTCTCTGTCATCACCAGAATCCAATGCAAACTTTGTAAATCGAACAGATTCTGTGCAGCTAGCTGAACATTCCCCAACAGATAAAACCAATTCAGATTCATCCCCTGATGGAACAGAAGAAGGTGAGAGAGCTCTGTTTTCATGATTAAACAATGACGGAGTCAGAGAGCCATAATCTAAATCAGAGCAGGCAGATTCAGGTGAGGATGGTCTGGACCCACAGGTAACAGGGTCAAGAGCAAACCGTCTAAAATCTTGTATCGGAGAGTCGGGTGGAAGCTGGCAGAATGGGGTGATGGACTTTGTGGATTCAGGAGACGATGTCCTGTTCTCGTCAAAACCAGGAGCCACACACTGACCAGGTGTAAAAAACCAATTCAGCATTTCTAAAATAACAGACTCAGGTGACGAGGCTCTGTCTTCTAGGTCCAAACTGAAGGACTGAGGTGAAATGGACCTCTCATCACAGCAGTCACTGCCTGGTGATACGGGCCTTCCAAATGGTCTTCTGTTTGAAACCATTGGTGTTAAAGACCTTTCCTCTGCCTCTGATGCACATGTACAAGCACTCCCCCCCGGAGCTCCTAGGAGCTGCTGGGTCTGTGTTTCTGGCCCTTCATGTTCAGGTTCCCATGGAAGAACAGGTGGAGGGAGGGGGGACAATGGCCTAAACTGTGGAACTGGAGAATCAGGTGCAAGAAAATGCAGTTCATTCATTGATGACACAGACTCCGGAGAGGAGGCTCTGGTCTCTGTCAGTAATATTACCGCATCAACACAAGTCAGACTCTCTGATACTGCTTCATATTCAGCAGCTTTATGTTTGGTAGGGAAGGTATCTGAGGTAATTATTTCATCTTTTTGAACCATTGAAAGTGGATTTTTAGAGTTGACATCAAAAGAATCAGCTAAATCTACATTTATGGTTGGATTAGTGTCATGAAAGGGTTCCAGATCATCCGAACTTAAGGTCTCGGTACAATCAGGGACAGCTTCCAGAAGCCCACCTCTCCTGACCATCTGAGTGATGTCATCAAAGGTTGAGCACACAGGTGATGTGGACACACCTTCACTGCACGAACCCACTGCCTCAGCACCATCTCCATACAGGACTTTATAAAGTCGATGAGACACTTGGACTGATGTTTGCTCAGGAATGGATTCTCTTCCAGAAACCTCATCGGTTCCTGTAAGCTCCATAGACAGTTCTCTAAAGTCTTGTTCAGCTTCATCACCTTCCACCAAACTGTCTCCAAAGTCCATCATGGACAGCGGTCGATCTTCACACACGCCTGTTCTGGAGCTGTTGAACGTCTCCCGCCAAGGTGATGGAAATAAATGATCTGAGAAGTCTTCAGAGTGGGCCGTTTGGAGACACTCCAAGCTCCAGTCCTCTCCCCCCTCTGCCCCCTCAAGTTCAGCAGCTCCTTCAGTACAGCATGGTTCCACAGTGGGGTTAGAAGGAGGAGCGATCTGTGCGCTCAGCCTGGGGCCCCCCTTATACACCGGATCTATGACATGAGAGCGGAGCTTGTAGGGAGAAGTGCAATACAACGAGAAGAACGGACTTACTTGTTTATAACTTCCTGCGTGTACTGAGTCGGTCACTTCCTCATAGATTGTTTGTGACGACCTGCAAAACAAAACAATTCAATTCAATTCAATTCAATTCAATCAACAACACAACATCTTGATATTTAGTTATTTAGTTTTTAATAATCAAAAACAGATTGAACCGTTCAATACAGTGCTTTTAGGTTCAATACACACTATGTATGGAACAACACAGATTTTTTAAAGTTAATTTTATCAGCTTGTCTTCTGAAGATGCTCGGTGTTGAAGGCTCAATGCAGACAATACAGACAATGCAGCCTAGGTGAAGTAGTTGAATGCAGCTCTGCGTTCAACTACTCCACCTAGGCTGCATTGTCGATCCCAGATCCACTGAGAAACTTGCTGATGCAGCAAGATTTAATTTAAAAACTGTACTTTTGAGGTCAAACAAATGTTCATTAATTTCAATAAATTACAAGTTAAGAAGGGCATGGAAATTTCTCTTTTTTTGTATCGAAAAAATATCAAACCGTGAGACTAAACTATCGAACAGATTTGTGAATTTTCTGTATCCTTGCATTAAAAAAAATAATCACCTAGATAAGTATCAATAATAGGTTTCTGACATTAAATGTACTGAGTAAATGTGAGCATGTAAAGTTTCTAAAAATACATGATCCACCTCCCAAAAAAACATTTTTCTAAAGGTCAGAATGATTAAAATGTCATATTAAAATAAATAATAATAATAACTAATATTGTTGAAAAAATATATAATATATATATTGCAATTTTTTTCTACATTAACATTTTAATATAACGTTATATCTAAATAATGTTTGTTGGTATTGAAAACCTAAACAGACTTTCAGAATAAAAGACATTTTTAACACTAAGCTGAAGTTGATCTGTTTTTAATTACAAATAAAAAAACTTAAACCATTTGCTAAAAAGAACCTGCAGACTACCAGGTTTAAAATGGTTAAATATCTCACTGTATTGTTTCTGGCTCCTCGTGGAGTGTCTCTCTCTGGGCTCCTCGCAGTAGACTTGTTGCTGTAGATTGTCCTGATGTCTCATGAAGTGAGGACAAACTGAAGGATAGCTCCTCTGCTGACACCATGGGTACCTCCTGTCCTGAAGCTGGACTTCTTCCTGCAGCGTCTCTGCATCTACTGGGCCTCGGACTGTCCATGTCTTCATGCAGGGCAGAGAAACCTGTCCAGGTATGAAGATGTGGACGCATATACACAAGGTTAGTGTACAGGCAATAAAACATCCATATCGCTATTCTGCTTAACATGCACCTTCACTATGGTCCAGAGCCATGGTCTGCTCAATCTCTGCGTAGGTATGTGACGACGTCTCCTCTTCAGATTTGTTCATTTTGGTTTCAATAAGGTGAACGATATCCATTCTGTTAATCATTGTCAGCCTCCTGAGAAGTGTCACTTCTGATAAAACAAGAAACACAAGTTAAAGGTTCAGTTTAATATATTATTTAAAGGATATTTCTATCATTTTATGCACTTTTAAGTTTGTCTGCAGGAAGCAGCGGTAGAGGATTATTTTACCTGTGGCCTGCTGTCCCTCACTCTCTGTCCAGAGTTTTAACAGGGCGTAGCTCTGGTCCTGCAGTGAGTTGGGGTTCTCAGTTCTTATCATGTCGATCTTCTCCTCGCTCAAGTCCAATGCCCGTGCTAACTCTGCAGCCAAGAAAACCAACTTTACCAAAAGAAAAATCTACTCTTTTCTTGATTTTTAGTTTAAGCTAATCAAGAAGCTAATCAATCTTGTTAGGTTGGTGAGTGCTGTAAGGTGTGCCTCACCTGTCCAGCTGAAGCCCAAGTGGTCGGCTATAATGGCCAACCGTTGTTCTTTTCTTTCTGCTTCATCCTGTGGATCTACTGCAAATACCACCAGACAGCCATGAGCCAGGACTCAAACTCAATCTACGCTCACACATTTCATCTAACATAAAACATTTCACTGGCTTTCTTGTTCTGATTTAACAGAAAGTTTGATGAGCATTATAAGTTTCATGTAAAATGTACAAAGATAAAATTGACGGACAGTGTGCTAGAACACTGACTAAATATGTCTGTAAAATTGGTTTTTGACCTAAAAGTGTCCAAATGAAGCTGATTTATCAATTGTAAACTGTAAGATATTTGGATCAAATAATGTTTAAATAACTTGAACAAAGCCTTTAGGTCAATCTTGAGATTTTCAAACACAAAGCGGGACAGAAAGACACCGAAACAACACAAGTACAGCTCCAGTAAAGACAGCAACATGGGTTCTTCAGCTACAACAGGACAGAACTACAAGAGACAGAGAGGCAGCACCTTTACAACTAATGTACTACTGAGGTACGGGAGATAGAGAATAGCCCTTTAAAACAGGCTGGTACCTTGACTTTGGACTTTATCGTCTGGAATTCCCTGCATCTGTGTCTCAACAGGGTCGTCCCACAATGGTCTAATGGGAAAGATGTCTCCTGAGGTTGGGAACTGCAGCACTGGGAACGTTTCTCTCTCTATGACTGACGGATCAATCAGACTGCTGTCGTCGTCAGAGAGGGCAGCTACAGCCTCTTCCTCCTTTTCTGCCTCTGCCTGAGCCAACCTTGCCACCAGTTTTGCGGCTTCGTCACTGATCTCTTCAAAGAACTCGTTGGAGTGTTTCTGAGGTTTGCTTTTGTCTTTAATGGGTGTTGACGTATGAGGTAACTGTCCACTTTTGCCCCGGACTGGCAATCTGGACTGAAAACCTTTGGATTTTGCCGATTCAGCGCTTGAGGGACGACCCTGTTCTTTCTTAGCTGGTGTCTTGGATTCTCCCTCACAGAAGCTCTTGGCTTTGGAAGACGTCTTGGTTTTTACATCTACAGAAGGACCTGCATCTGTCTCAGATTTTCTCCTTGTATCTTTCCTTACAGAAACCTTATTCTTTTTCTCTTCTCGCTTAACGTTAGAGTCAGTCCTGACAGTGCCAGCCTTGACAGGAATCTTAGATTTAGAATCCGAAGTGAAGGAGCCCTCCTTTTTAAGCGTGGTTGAAGAGGGCATCGAATGTGACGGAGAAGGAATCATAGATTTTCCTCGACCCTGAGTAGAAGACTTAGCTTGAGCTTTGACTGTGCTTTGAGTCTTCTTAGTGCTCTGGGAAGCACTTTGTTTCGGCTTGCCTGTTGTTTTGGGGGCTTCCACCACTGACTTACCCTCTTCTGGGGATGAATCAGAGGACTCCTGCACCTGCTCAGGGTAAACTGATCTAGTGACAGTGGTTTCTGCAGTTTGTACATTTGTGAGTGTTTGTTCAGAGGAGCTTGTGTCTAAAGCTGAAGATACTTCATTTACATGTTTGTCTGTTTTAGTCTCAAGAATTTCAGCAGGTGTCTGATCAGTCTTAGTCATTTTGGCTGAGGATAATGTGCCCATTTTAGGAATTTTAGACTTGATAGTGTCAGTTTTACAGCCCGATTGATCTCCTTCAGGTTTAGATTGATGGGAATCAGTTGTATCTTTATCAGTCTTAAGCTCTAGTGATAGATTAAGGCCTATTGCTGACTCTGGCTCTGATCTTCCTTCTAGTCTGACCTCTTCTAAGACTGGTTCTTCTAAAGGCTGTTCACCTATTTGGAAAAAGGCAAAGCCCCCTCCCTCTTCCTCATAGCTTCTTTTAGTCATATCAATAGCACCACTACGAGTCATCTCAAACAGCTTCCCCTCTTGGAAAAGAAAAGGATTAGGCTCACTGGTGGGAGTACTCTCTTCTGTAGGTGTTCTACCAGGGGTCGTGTCAGGAGTGGCTTGCAGAGACGGACGCTCCACCACTAGATTCAGAATCTTTTGCTCTTCTTCTTTTACACGAGCTGCAAAAGCTGCATCATCCTCTCGCATGGCGGACCAGGGTTTGGTGTCCACTCTAGCAGTAACTCCTTTGGATTCTGTTCTGGGATGATCCGAGGCCTCGTCACCTTCGTCTGTGTCGTTGTGGATGCCGACCTTCAGTTTTGTTTGATCGGAGCCAGCAGCTGTAGAGAGCCCAGCCACTGCTCCCCCTGACTGTTCCCAGTTATTTCCCTTCACCTCATTTGTTGCATTCCCACCTGGTTTTTGCAGATCTGTCTGTGCCTGACTAACATCTAACTTCTGATTGTCCTTAAAATCTCTTTTAGTTTTACTGGACTTCATTAAGATCTCCTGTTTTTGCTCATCAGTTCTGTTTTCAGTGTTTGATGTTTTGTTCCAAGCATCTGAATCAGCTTGGACAGACGAGGGGACTCGTTCTCCCTGTGCAGGTTTCAGTTTGGACTTTGATTGATGCTGGTCTGAGACAAAAGAAGGTCCCTCTGACGTGACAGTGGCTGATGTTGTGCTCTTGCCCTCTTTGCTGTGGGTTCCTTCATGCAAACCTGCTGAAAAAGGAGAGGGAGGTTGCACTTTATTATCGGGATCAATGTTAAGAACTAACTGTGAATCTTCTGTGGGTCTATAAAGCCGACATTCACTTTGTGAAAGCTTCTCACTGCTGGGTTTTAGAGTTTTAGAGCTGTTATCCCCTATTTTTTCATCAGCTGAGGGCAACAAATCTTTTCTAGACTGTTTTTTATTCTTCGTCTCTTGTTCCATTTCATCAAATGTTTTTATTTTAGCAGCAATCTTAAACATTTCCTCTTCGGGAGTGATCTTTCTCTTAGTTTCAAAGCTGTCTGTGGAATCCTCTTCTTCTGGGTCTTCAGGGATAACAGCTGGTTTGGATGGGACACACAGGAATGTATAGTCAGGGGGTTTGGGGGTTACCTCGTAACTTACCTCTTCAGAACTAGGAGTTTCAGGAGAGAGGGGACTCTTACCAGAACTCGTCATCTGTGACGTCTGCTCACAACTGTCATCATCAGCACTAGCCTCATGGTCTCGAAGCAGCCTACCACGCAAAGCATCTTGGGTGAAGTCTGTGGCTTTGGAGGGTTCTGGGTGGCTACAGGGTCTACCGGGATCTAGTAAGAATGGGTGGCTTTTTTGTTCTACTGGGCTGCTTTCCAGGGAATCATGAAGGGGTGATTCCCTGGTAGGACTGGGTTCAATAGAGTCTGGGGACTTATGGAAAGAATTATCTTCCAAAACAGGGCTACCTTCAAGAGAGTCTCTGTGGCTTATTGTCAGAGAGTCATCAGCTAACGGGCTGAGAGCGTCTGACTCTGGTTTCAAAGGCAGGTCAAAATGTGCATGGAATTGAGAGGGGGATCTAGAGGCTGGAGAACCGGCTAAAGATGATCCTAACTGATGCTCAGGGCTGTCATCGTCACTAAGAAACGTTTCTACAGTCTCTGAAACTCTCTTTGTAAGCTTCTGAGATTTAGATGGCTTAGACTCACTCTTCCTAACATACGTAGACTCACTTGTTATGTGGTCTTCTGTAGCCTCACTGGCAGAGACAGGAAGGGTAAGTTCGGCAGACAGCTGGTCCCCAGAGGTCCCTACACCCAAGTCTCCAGACTTTTCTGTCTCTTTAATGTCTGTAGGTTTTGTGGGAGCTGATGGCAGAGCTGTGTCTGTTTGCTGAGCAGACAGGCTTTCGGGGCTTGTGCCTGGAGTGGCCAGTCCTTCATGTTTGCAGCTGTCTTCAGAGCTCAGGTGAGGGGTTCCACTTCCAGAACTTGCACTTAGTGAGTCTGCCACAGCCTCATGTTTACCACTATCAGAGCTATCATCAAGGCCACCATTTCCAAAGTCTATAGTTTCAGTTAGCTCGGATCGAGCAGCTGACTCTGGGTCTTGTGATGTAGCCTCTTTGTGGACCGGTTTGGGATCCAGTGATACTTCTTGTGAGACTTGTGAGGTTGCTGGTTTAATCGTGGATGTTGACTGAATTGTTTCAGATTTGGTAGTTTTCTCTGATTTTGATGAAGTTGTCTTGAGCTCAAATAAACCAGACTTTCTTTTTGAAGGGTCCTGTCCTGTTTGGAACGCTTGCATCAGCTCTTTGACAGACATGGTTTCTTCAAGTTTTTCAGATTGAGATTTAGGGGATTTGGGAAGGGTCTGTTTAGATTTAGGGCTTTCTTTGGCTTTTGGTGATGGTTTACTCATGACAGGCAAATGTGAAGGCTTACTTCCTGTGATCTTTTTACTCTTTTGCTCTGCCTCTACTTTCTGTTGTAAGGCTTTGACTTTGTCCTTTATTGACCCTATGGGGGTTTCTTCAATCACTGGGGACTTGGGGGATGCTGGAGTGGGACCTGTAGGAACACTAAGAAGAGCCTCTGCTGATCCTTCTGCCTGCTCCTGCGCTTTTCCCTTCTTTCTCACTGGTTTTTTAACATCACCAGTGGTGGTACTGTCATGAACTTTGGTTGGAGTGCTTGGTTTTGCACTTTTGCGTAGAACAACGTCAGTAAATTTTTCTTGGATACCCGTCTCCTTTTTAGCTTTGACCTTGGCACTCCCTGGTGCATCAACAAGGTATTCCTTAAGGTCACCACTGCCCTTGATGGCTTTTGGTCTGGGAGTCCCTCTGTTAGGTCTACTTTCACGTAAGACAGGCTCCTTGACTTCTAATGAAGCCATCTTTTTGGCTTCCTCTACCTCAGTGTCTGAGAGGAAAACCCACTCCTCAGCCATTCTAGCTGCTCCCTCCTCTTCTACGTCACCTTCATATGTCCCACTCCTCAGTATCTCACTGACTTTCTCTAGGTCCTCCTTGACTTTCTCAAGGTCTTTCTCCATTATTTCTAAAGGTTCTCCAGAAACCTCCTCAGATCCTTTTTCTAGACCACACCCTCCTATGGAAGGAGATTTCTCTGTGGAGTCTGCAGTCAAGATGGCAGTCATTTTAATCAAATCCTGTTTCATCTCCGACACGTCGAAAAGAAGATCTGGTTCTCGAATCAGGTCAGATTTCAGGACTGATGTCTCCGTCTCTTCGTCTTCCATATGGAAGAAGAACAAGTAAGGAATAAATAAAATCAAAAATTCAAATGAAAGGAGACAGACATTGGAGAAGGTGGTCAGGATAAGGTTGGAAAACACTTCAGGGATCATAGGACAGCAAATTCACAAAGGTTTTAACAAACAGGTACCAAGGAATCAGGCTTATACTTTCTTATGACTCTAGGGATGGTGGTAAAGGCTTAATGGAACTGATGGGAAAATATATGAGCTGGAAATAACTTGCTTATACTTTCACACCCACACTCACAAGACACAAATAGAAAATAAAATAAAATAGAAATAGAAGTAGAAATAAAATAAAATAAAGACAAAGTGATGCCAACTCTGAGTGAAACCATAAGAGTCAACAAATAAAACTGAAAAAGAGAAAAGTGAAAGAAACAGAAACAACTTGAAAATATCTCAAGATTGTTTAGATGTATTACAAATGTCATTCAGATGAGACAAAAATGATTTTAAATCTGAGAATACTACAAGAACCTATTAAAGAAAGCCAGTGATGAGCTATAAAACAAAGATGTAGCATGTCTTTCCTCTAAAACTAAATAAATGAGGATTTCTCCTCTTTTCTGTTTAGCGTCAAACTTTTATTTAAACTAAAAACACAAGAAGAACAAAAATATGTAGAAAATGACAAAACAAGTGAAACTGTGATGCAATATTAAAACAAATAAACTTTAATTAATGACGCGTAACATCATACAAACACACATACACAATATGGAAGGCAAGTTATTTCCATGCAAAGCAAAGGGAAGAAGTGATGGAGAGGTCATGGAAGAGAGTGAATAACAGAAACAGAAGAAACTATTTAAAGCTGCAACGTGACCAGAGGAAGAACTCCTGATAACAGCTGTTCATCATCGGCTCTGACTGCCGTCCACTTCAACACCCAGAACACAGTGGCTTGCAAAAGAATTCACCCCCCATGATAATCTTTCTGTTTTGTTGCCTTACAACCTGAAAGGTTTATTTGATTAAATGGGTTGAAGTCCAGTGGTTAAAGGTAGCAGGTTCATGGAGAAGTTCCTGCTGAAGTTTTGAATATTTATTTTGAAGCTGAAGATGTTTTATTTTCCATCCAGGAAGCTTTCTCAATTCAAATTACCAAAATTCAAATTAGTGGTGGATTTTTATCCACCCACACTTCCTAATTTGATATAGTTTTAGAGTGATTTAAATCGAGGTCCCCCTTTTAACGCCCTTATTCTGTGTTGGTCTTTATTTATATTATATTTGTTCAGTAAGGACACAATGAAATATGTTGTGTTTTTGTTCACCTGAGGTTAGATTGAAATGACTAAAAAAACAATAAAAACCATTGTTTGCCCATGGTTGTTTCGTGTTAACAACATGTTACCGGGAAATAACGATTAGCATTTTCTTCAGATAACGAGTTATGGTTCTTCTTTTTGTGCTTCATTCGGTGACCATGAAGACAGCCTGATCCCCTCAGTTTACTATATCATCACACAGGCTGAAATAGCAGTTTGTTGGTCTGGTACAGACAACTTTCATCTCAGCCCTCGTCAGTTAAGGAGACGACTCCACTGGGTTTACACTTCAATCATCCTGCTGATATAATAAACTTCATCAGTGACCAGCCAAGTGTGGCTGGTTACCAAATGATGCACAAGAGGAAAACCATAACTCATTATCTCAAGAAAACAATCTGGAAATTAACTTGTTATCTCGTTTCTTCGTGATAATGACATAAAATATCGGTTTTCTCAAAAAAAAAATGTCAGCAGAAAATGTCTCAAAGTATAAAGGTTTTGGACCTTTTTTTTTCATGACTGCCAGGTATGTTTCATGGATAACTGATATTTTACTAATGCTCCATGAAAAAAGCCTTTAGAGAGGGGGGCTACTTCCTGATTTACTATCATTCAATCAATTCTTTGTGAAATAAGTAGGTGAAATATAACCCAGATTCTTCTGCACCTGAGGTGTGAACACTAAAAAAAGACTGATTTTAAGATGATACCTGACCAAACACGAGCAAGAAAGATCAGCAATGCTAAAGCTAATGCTAACACTACAGCTAGCTTTTAGTCCAGTACAGAAGAAGTGGCTGTCAAATAAACCTGTTCAGTGCATACGTAGATTGTCGAGTTTCACCCTGTCCTCATATGTCCAACCTCAAACATGAAGGTGAAAGAATTAATGATGATGATGATGATGCAGGTGTGATATCAGAAAGATATGTAAGATAAGAAGTTAAGCCTTGGGGAAACAGAAGCTCAACATGAGGATGGCTGATAAAGGCTTTTCAGTGACAGGTCTACAGCATGACATGAGTCTGTTAAACTACACAGAGTCAGCTTTTAATGCATGTTAGCTGGAATAATGCAGTCAGAACACTGTTAGCATCTGTGAAAGCTAAAGAGAAGTGGCTTACATTTCTCAAACGTCCTGCCGGTCTGAAAAACAAAACCATATAATAAACGATTAGTTTGATTTCACCTCTGTTTGTTAATAGACAAACATTGGGCCTCATGCAAGAACCGTTTATATGAACAGATTTGTTCTTAAGTTGTGCGTACGAGTGATTTAGGAGAATTTGTGGCATTCACCAATGTTTTCGTAT
>JAUBOC010000170.1:13385077-13401952 GCA_032275365.1 Anablepsoides cearensis | reverse complement strand
ACATTTTGTCGAAAAACTGAAGTTTTTTCGAAATTGACGTGTTTCCATTGAGCAAAATTATTTTCGAAATTCTAATTTGCGCATTTTCACGGTCAATGGAAACGCAGCTACTGTTGCTGTTGTTGTAGTGTCTTTGTCTTGTGTGACACTGCTGCAGCTTATCTGTTGTATTCACAGTCTGTTGTGTGATTTTAATAAATTTCAAATGTTTTAAAAGTTTTTTTTTTGGCCAATGCAAAGTTCACATGCATCTTATTGTGAAGTATTGAATAGATTTGTGACTTCTGCTGTTTTGATGCTGCTGCGTAGTTATTTGGTAGTTTACTCAGGTAATGCACAACCATAAGCCTAGGGCTAAAGCGCTTTAATTTTTCCCCTTGTGTGAATCATCACAACAAGCAGGGCGGCTGTGGTGTAGTGGTAGAGCAGCCAGCTTGGGACCTGAAAGTCACAGGTTCGACTCCCCGCCACGCCCACATGTCGTGGTGTCCTTAAGCAAGACACCCATCCCCCTCCTGCTCCCCGGGCGCTTACATAGCTGTCCGCTGCTCCACTTGGGTGTTTCTCACGTGTGATGGGTCAAATGCAGAGCACACATTTTGTCATTGTATGGAAACATGCACTGATGACCAATAAAGTACATTTACAAAATAAAAGCAACACTTGTGCATTGCACTGATTTGTCTTCAAAAAGAATCAACATTAAAAAGTGTACGCAACTGTACAGAGAAACCAACATTAATATTCTTACAATGCCACTCCTAAAACCTAATGTTGACATGACATTGTCGTATTTTGTGGGGTATATAAAGGAATACACTACTGTAGAAATGGACTGGTTCTGTTAAGATCTGGGTCAGATTGCGTAACAAAGCTAGGGAGGCCAGTTATCGATTATTGAACTAATCTGAAATTAGTTTCCATAACATGAAGGGTTAATCCTATATAATATGCTGATTTAAAAAACTGGAGTAGATATTTTTTAACAATTTATTTTGCCAGCTGTATAAAATAATGACTGAATAAACAAACAATCGTGTATTTCTCACACATTATTAAACTGGACATTTTTATAAAATTAACAAATCAGAAATCTATTAGGCTGCTGAACAGCGGAAAAACAGATGAAAAGAATAAAATATAATTTTTAGATGCAAAACTATTAATTTATTATTATAATTAGCATTTGTGATTTTTCTCTTATTCTTTACTTTTTGCTGCCCTCTTGTTGGTTCTGTCTGTGGCTGGAACATGAACACCCTACTAGTTTTTAGTCATTTCCTCATCAGCAGTAAGGAGATTGCGGGTTTTAGAAAAAAAAATCACTGAAAGTTTAAATCCAATAGGAGTCACACTATTTGTGTTAAGGATACTGCAGCTGGTTATTCTGTGAAGCTGTCTATCAGTACTACAGGAGCCCATCCTTTAAGGACCCTGCAAGTAACGTGTCTGCCACTAACCTTGCTGAGATTTTTTTGTTTTTTACCTTGCTCAGAGGCGTGACAGACAGGGGTGTTTCTGCTCCCACTCCTCCTCTGTTTGCCTTCTGAATGAGATGAGGTGGTCAGAACACACATCAGTAACAACATGGGGCGTATTCTGAAATGTTTATATCCCAGTTTTCATAGCCTTGTATTTGTTGCTTTTGCTCACGTGACTCATACCGTTTCAAATCTCGTATACCGTCATCATATTTTGATACCGCCCAAGTCTAGGTCAAATGTTCCAGGTCAGCATCGTTTACAGGGCATTTTCTATCTGGTGTAGCTCTACACTTTGCAGTGACTCATCAACCTTTGCTAGTCTGTCTTAATGCCCTCTGACAACAGAATTTGATCATGCTGGCTTGTTGCTCTTCCTCTGGCAGGTGATGGTGATGCAGGAGGGATCGACCTCTCTGTTCAGTCAGCACCTCAAGCTGCCAACACTTCCCAACAGCTCACTGACATCCTCCTCCTCCGACCCAAAGAGAAGCAAGAGCTTCCACAGTTCAAAGGTCAGTATTGCAGGGACACCCCAGAGCTGATAGGTTTCCACCCAGCTCTGGTATTCTGTAGCCCTTCATAGTCCCCTAATCCCCCACATACAGTATATCAAAGATATTTAAACTCTAAGAACCAGATTCAGCTTATGCAGAGGATAAATTGGCTACGACCCAGACAAAAGTCCTTACATGTCTTACTTAGACTTGTTTTATTTGGATCCAATTACTTTTTAAAATTGTATATTTATATTGTACAAGACTGGTGAAGACAAATTTGTGGGAGGACACAACTGGAGTTGCTGTAAGACTTCAAATGTTTTCTGAGAAAGACGAAAATGTGAAATATATGTAAATACAGTGGCATGTTGTTTCCATTATGAGCTATTTTTAGTCCTTTTAAACTGTGTCCATTTTAGAGCCCGTTTAGGTGAGGCCCTTTTCACATGGAAACACTTTCCAGTATAAACAGTGTGTGTGATGAATTACTTGCGGAGCACGAGGTCATACTTACTCATCCACTTGTGCTCTCCTCAACTGAGGCAAGGCTTCTTGATTGTCATGAGATTTAATGCAAAAATATTTTTTAAAAGTAAAAAAAAAAAATTAATAAAGTGAGAGTTAAAATTTACCATAACTTATATTATGAAATAAAACCTTGTTTTAGAGTTGACTTGGATAACTCAGAGCTTCGGACTTTCAGATGTATTTTACACATAGTTCAGATATTTGTTTATGATTACTTATTAAAAAAGGGCAATGTCGTGGAATATTTACCTCACAGAGTGGACAGAGTGCTCGCCTTGAGGGGTTGTTTTTTATTTTAGATATGGTCTTAAACTTTTGATCAGCTAATGAACAGCCTATTTCAGTTTAAAACTTGTTTGCAATAAAATCGGATGGTTTTTTTTTCTCACTATAATTTCTTCTTTTAGCATTTTAAAGCTCTACTTAGAACCTTCTTACGATCCAACAGTGCAAAATGTGAATTCTTGTCATTTTTCAATTGGCCTTCAAATTTTGTTCAGGAGTCATTCAGCTCTTTCAGTATTAGTTTTTTTTTTAAGAACAATATCTTTTATTTTAAGTTGGTTATATTTTCAAAAATTTTAACCTATAAGTAAATGTACAGTTTTAATCAAACCACACTGTAACACTATGTGTTGTTGGCAGTAGACTTTTAAACATAGCTGTGGGTTTCACTGTTATCTTTCTACGATTTGATTTCACCAAACATTTAAGATCGTTCAAAAATTCTCTAACCAAATTCTTTCTGGAAGATGATGCTTCACTGTCGTTCAAGTTTTTAATAATGCGCTGGACCATTTTTAACCTGATTTTAGTTGTTTCTTTAATTTCCGTTGACCATGAGATGTGTCTTTAGATGTAGATGTTTAACAAGTGAGAAGCTGCTTACTGAATCAGTAAAAGTTAAATAATATTTATTATCTTTAATATCTCTGTCAGCTGAAACATAATCACACATGCAGTGATTATTCAATGGGAGGCTCTATTATTAAATCCAGGTGGTGATCTGGTTATTGGCTGGGCAGTGTACAACTTATTATATTGTCTTATTAGAGTTTCATGCATGGATTTTATTGGTCAAGTGTATACATGCTCTGTCAGTAGTCTCCTTGTAATACTTTCCAAAATGTATTGTTTTATAGAATGTTCAAAAGACCGCATTCACCTTATCTTGTACAACATTTTGGAACTTTAAGTGAAATTATGTGCAAATATTAGAACGTAAACGTCCGTTAGCAGCAAACATTTTTGTTACAAATCTGTGATAGTTATATGTTTAGTATTGATAAGCAAAAAGAAAAACTGTGTATTCTATCTAGAGCACTTAACCAACTCTTTTTGTCAGCCTACAATGGAGGGAGACGGCTTTACTGCAGCGGAGGGCTTGACTGAAGTTACGAATGAGCCAGCAGCTGTACATCCCGAGGCCCCTGGGGTCACCAGCCAATAGTCAAAATGAAAGGTTTTAGAGGTGATAGGGGACAGTTGTAACACAACCGGTCGTCTAGACTACTTTAATGGGTTTACTGCGTTTGTGAAAATATTGACAACAGGGCTGGAGGTGAGACCTCGGGACAAATGGCCCCTGTCGTTAAAACAAATGTATTTCCTCCTTCTTCAACATTGTCTTTTTAAAGTTGTGTAAAAGACTTCCTCGCTCACTGAACAGGTCCGCTCAAAAGAAGTTTGAAGTTTGCTGTTTAATAAGCCCGTAGATGGGAGCTAAGAAGACTCTTTTGATTTTCTTTCAAGAATGGGGTTCTTTTCACAGAATCTGGGGCGGTGTGTATGTTTTCTTTTGTGCTAAAGGCAGAGAATTAAGCCATTGTTGATCTAGCTGCCGGGTTTTTTCCCTTCGCTGTTTAAAACTTATTTCGAAGTTCACCTAAAAGAATATATGACTCTTTCTCCCAATATATCTGTTTTTAACTTTAAATAATGGCAGTGTTTCCATCATGTTTTTCCCAACATTGAGTTATATTACGTGGCCGATCAGTGGTTTTAGGATTAAGTCCATCCAAACGTCAGCCAGTGGTATTTCTTTCCCTCATTATGTTTGCCCACTGACCTAAAGAGGGATTTCCTTTTTCCTTGTGTCCTAATCCTTTTGAACTGAAAGGTTGTTTTTTTTTGTCTTTTTTTCCCCTTTTTGGTGCTTTAGTAATCTGTTTTTGTTATATTTAATTTCTGTGCATGATATAATTTTTTTTATGCATGTACAAAATCAAACAAATTTACACTTCAAAATAAAAGCCTAGTATTTCTTGGAAGACTTTATATCACTCACTCTCTTTTATGCCAGAGTTTTAAATTTAGACCATTTGGTGCTGAGAAATGATGACATATAAGTTTTGGTCTTACCTTGTAAATGGCATGCACAGTGACATGTATTATTGTGAATTCTTACGGGATATTTTGGCTCCAAACTTTACACAGCTGTAGATTTTCACTGCCTGGCCAAAAAAAAGTCAACACCAAAAAAAAAAAGTTCACACACTAATATTTCATGCCTTTATCTTTGATTATGGCACACATTTGCTGTGGCATTTTGATAAATCTAGTGACATTGCAGAAGCTTATTTCCATTCAGTGTT
Organism: Anablepsoides cearensis; assembly: GCA_032275365.1. Taxonomy (NCBI): domain Eukaryota; kingdom Metazoa; phylum Chordata; class Actinopteri; order Cyprinodontiformes; family Rivulidae; genus Anablepsoides; species Anablepsoides cearensis. The sequence goes on along the minus strand of JAUBOC010000170.1, from coordinate 13,396,849 downwards.
GCATTAATTTGGTAGAGTCTGACCTTCTCCAGCACATCCCAATGATTCTCAATGGACTCTGTGGAGCCAATCTATGTGTGCAAATGATGTCTCATGCTCCAACTTTAGGTTGATCCTAAAGTTCATGAAATATTTTGCTAACAGAGAGACAAACTGACATGCACAAAGATGAGAGCAAAAACATTTTTTCTTTTTTACTTTTTTCAACTGAGACATTCTAACTAATAGTTCATTTCTTCGTCGTCACTAGTTAAAATTGTATTTCTTGTTTTTTTTTGTCGTCAGGATGGCTCCAAAGGAGGTGGGACTGCACTCCTCACAACAGCCACAACCACCAGCACTAACAGCAGCAGCTTTTCCAAACTTCACAAACCCTCCAAGGACCACAAAGACAAGCCTCCAAAAGACCTAAAAGAGCCCAAAAGTGCCTTCAGAGACTCAAGCTGGGAACCCAGCAAAGTCCCCAAAGAATCCTCACGAAAACCCAAAGAGAACCAACCACTTAGAGATAACAACCCTAAGACAGGCATCAAGGAACCCAGGTCTTTCTCCAAGGAGCATCGAAACGAGAGAATGACCCACGGGTCAGGGCTTAACAAGCGCCTATCCTCTCTGGACACTGATGACCTCGTGGCAAAAAAACGCAAGAAAGCATTTTTGGATTCATCAGGAGCGCTGATATCAAACTCAGACAGTCAGCATTTGGATAAAAAGCTCTTGAAGGATCGATTACAAATGGGGACTAGTAAATTACGCTTAGAGGGTAACGAGGCAGAGCGCAGAAAAGGGTCTAACCTTCCTCCAATCCATGACCTGGTTGACCCCAATGACTCTGACATGGAGGACCAGTCCAAATCAGATGTGAGTAGAGCACATTTTTCACTTCCATATTCCAGAATGTTAGGGTCATACCCTAAAAAAAACATTCATGATCACATGTGATACCACAAGATGCCACACTCCAAGTATGTTATTAATGATTCTCAGCTACTTCCACGTCCAGAAATCAGTATCTGCAGAACTGATTGATGTTACAGACATTTTTGTGTTTGTTCGTGTTGGTTAGTTGTGGCGTTCATCTTGTTGGTGCACATCCAGTGATAAATATGTACATTGTTTCATAAGACCTTTTTTGCTAAAAAAATAAAAAATAAAAAACTGCATTGACTCCAAGGGGTAAAGAAAAAGTTTTAGGCAAACATCTTGCACAATGAGTAGTACTTGAAAATATGAGTTGTAAATTAGTGAAGGGCGGTATACCGTTTTGTACCGAAAACCGGTTTTTATTTTTGTTATGATATGATTTTCAGACATACCGGTTTAAATAGCCTGAACACGTTCAGAACGTTTCGTCACAGCCGCCAGTGAATTGTTTCCCAGGGGGACACTTTTCCTCGCAGCACCGATATGTGTGTTAGCATGCTAACGGTATTGTCGGAGCACCTTGTTGAGTAACTGGCAGTGGGTGATGTTTCAGCTGCTTATATTAACTAAATACATCCTGTTTTCACCGTCGCTGAATGTAGTGAACGACTCTTCAGTGACGAGCACGGTTAGATTTAACGCACTACGTTATAATGGAGCCGCATGGAGACTTTAACGTTCTTTTATTGTGAAAAGCCCGAGGGGAAATAGTTTTGTAGTAGAGCAGAGTAGTCTGGTGTGTGTGTTTATTAACACACAATGAAAGACCCAATAATGATTTTTTTCTCAACCTTTCACGATCGGACCAAAATGCATGATTACTGTTTACAACCAGGCAAAGAAGAAAAGATGTACTAGAGGAGGGAAACAGTGATACAGACAGAGGTACAGTAAAAAAAATGTCAATAAACAACATTTGTACATTTTATTATCAGCTCAGCTGTGATGGAAAAAAAAAAACATCAAATACTGTGAAACCAGTGTAATTGTTGAAAAAACCGTGATATAAAATTTGGGTCATACCGCCCAGCTCTATTGTAAATGACTCTCAGCTACTACCTCACCTAATCTTAGGTAATTTGTAAAACTGGTTGAATCAATGCCCTATGATTTTAACAATGCAGAGAACGCAGACAGAATTTTTGAATTTACCAAACAAAATATAATCCAGTATAAAATGCAGAATCTCATGGAATTTGCTTATTTAGGTGAGTTTTTAAGGTATTTAGGCTGCTGCCGTTACGTGATAACGCACACACGTACCCCAGTGATTTTTAGGAATCTGGACAACAGCTTTTCTCTCACGCTGGATTAAACGTAAGTCAGACACACCTGCAAACTCTTCAATGTTCAGCTACATAAGTAGAAGCAAGACCTTTAATTTAACCAAGATTTTGTTGCAATCAGGTATACCATTAGAAAAAAATGAAAATGCGTCATTCGTTTTTGATAAAGCACCTTAAACAAGGAGGGACTCTGCCAAAACAAGTAAAAATGAGCTCACATCCTATTCAATAGAAGTGTGCCCAAATGATACTGTTTGTAGGTTTTCTGTTTTTTTATCAGACATATTTGATGTTGAGTTCAACTCGAAAGCATTTCTATTTTACAAGAGAATAATGTTTTTCAGGTGAGATATGTGAGAATCTATGTTTTACGCTTAAAGCATGCTTTTTGTTCTTAAAGACTGGTAAATACTTCAAAATACCTTGCAAAAGTTTTTTCTATATTGTGCTGAACCACGGCAGCTTGTTAGATTTGTAAAAGTTGATGAATTCTGTGGCTATTCATTTTAAAATTATTTATCAGTTACTTTATAATTACACCTGTTAATAAATATAGTTAGAATGAAAATGAGGGATTCAGGAAAAAACAGGAAAAGAGGAATTAAAAAATGGGAAAATGAAATTTGGGTGAAAAATAAAATGAATTTTATACTACTGAATTGTAACCATTTTTGTGTTGTCTAAGGTCAGTTAACTGTGGCAGCCATCTTGTGTCTATTTCCACTGGTCATCAGTGACCATCTACTGATTATTTTCTGAGAGTTCCATTAAAATGTGTTCAGCAGTTTTGAGATATTTTGGCAACAGACACACAAACACAGACAAAGACAATGTGGTAACTGGTGCTGATTATCTTCTGTCAAAGACTGAATCTTGAAACATACAATAAGCAAAGCCATGTTCCTTTTATCATTGAGGCTGTTTAGGAAGTAGCTGGTGAACATTTCTACTAATTTAACCTATAAGGTCACTTTGGAGGAACGCTGTCAGATTGTGGCTGGTGGGAAAAGGAGACCGCTGCCTCTGAGACTTGAAAGCAGAAGGATTTGTTGGTGGTCATTTCATCTTTGGTGTGGAAGAACCATAAAATCAAAGAATCAGCAGGAAGGGAATCTTCTTTAATGGTGGTCTGGTCGGCCCATGGGGGCTGGGTGGGGGGACTGGATGAAGGGGTGGACACCTAATAAACCTGCTGGATGTGTTTGTGTGGCCAGACTCCTGATAGGCCTGTACAGGAGCCGTCGTCGCTCCTGCAGGACCCCTCTGTTCTCCCAGTTAAAGAAGAGCACTGGAGAAACTCATCTCCTGTGGCTCTTTATTTTTTTTTGGGGGGGGGGTTGCCTGGTTCACACACACTTGGAGGAGAAACTCTCCATAAAAAAGGCTGCTTTAAAGCCAAACAGTAAACAAGAAAGATTTATGGTTTTACAACACCTCAGGAAAAAGAGGGGATGTAGCCGTGAATAGCAAAGAGTCGGGCTTTAATCCTTTTAGCTTTTGAATAAGAAAAAAAGGCTGAACATTTGTGGTGAAAGGTCTAAATCCTTCTGCTTTGAGTAGTTCTCTTTAATGCAGCACTGTTTTCATTTCTCCTCTGAAATTCTTGCGTAAAGTGTGGCTCTTTTGTGTACGTTTCTCTGGAGGAGCAGCTCATTTAGCCAGAGGAGTCGTTACTAAGCATGAAGAGAACCTGTGTTTTTGTCTGAGCTGTACGGAGAAAGCCTTTCAAGTTTTACCCTACAGAGGCCGGGGAGGGTGGGGGTCATAAAGGGGGAGACGTGGGGTGACAAATGCCAGGTGTCTGATTCTCCCCAGGCCAGCAACCCCGGTGGCCAAGCACTGGGCCAACATGCAGCGCCGCTCTCATTTGTCATGTGACCACTTGTTTGATCTCTGTTTTCCTCTGAGCACCGGGCCTGGAGCGGCACCGAGGAGGAAGTGTGGAGCTGGTGATGATGAGTATTGTGTTCACAAGAAAACTGAAAGCACGTTGGATGTGGGCACGGACTGATCTGTCCCCTGAAGTCACCAAAGAGCCATGTACTAAAGAATAAATAAAATGCTTGTTTGGTTGTAAGGAAGGCAGAGTTCATGCAGATTTTGTCTTTCAGGATCTGCCCTAAAAGATTATTACAGACATTTTTAGGCATTTTTATGTTAGATTGGTATATGATATCGTATCATATCAATCAAAGACTTGTCAATCATAATTGTATCATGACAAAGTTGTGATATAGAGAAATATTTTTTCATCCAAACAAATTGATATAATATCGTATCGTGATAAATCCGGTGAGTCCTAGTAAATACTTCTTTAAATGAGCTGATTGAATAATTATGCATTTTTTGCACTTTTGCATTTTGAAGCTCTTCTTAGAACCTTCTTATTCAAACTAGTCGGACGAGTCTTTGAAGTTTCTGTTATTCTCTGACAGGACAGCTGAGTTAGTGATTGTATTTTCAGAAGTAGAATGGGGATAAAATGTCAAAGAAATTTCATACAAGGCTGATTGAATTTAAAATCTTAAATAGAATTTAGCCACAGTGATTAAAGTTATTGCCTCACCCTCAAGTTACAAGTTAGGCAGGCTAAAAGACATAATATATACAAAGAGACTGTGACTGGAGATTGTGACAACAGCAGCTGCTGAAGTTGTAAAATCGTTACCCACCTCCTCTATCCAAGCCGGCACATTTTGTTCTTCAGTGTTCTTCCTCTGTCTTCATAAAAGTTTCTGAAATTTACATTGAGTTTAAAAAAAAGACTTTTAGGCAAACCTGGAGAGAGGCATCACCGGCTTAAAGAAGGTGTCAGAAAACCAAACAGGATGTCTTTAAAGTGCCTGTGATGTCAATTTTTTGTAAGAAATATGAATGCATTTTTAGAAAGATGACATTGATAAAATATTGTAAAATAAATTTCATTTCGCTGAGATGAACAGTTGTTGAGATATTTGCCTGTGAAGTAACAGGAAGTGATGTCAAAGGGGAATGTCTGCATGTGAACAGAGCAGTGTTACAACAGCCAACAACCCAGACTCTAGAGAAGAATCTGTTGTTTCTTAAGGTTTTTTTTGAGACACTATCAGGGAGAGATGAAGAAGACTCAGAGTTCCAATAATATTGTTTCAATAAACAGAGACCAGAGAGTTTTCTTTGATGTCACTTCCTGTTTCACTTTGCTGAGCCAAATTCAAGAGAGAATTTTCCAGTTATGAGACAAAATGGGAAAAATCACGTCTTTTATGCTAATTTCCTGAACTATAAATATATTTTCTTTAACTTTTGGTATTTGAAGGAAAAGAATGTCACAGGCACTTTAAGACTCCCCAATTCCCCTCTAGCTAAATGCCAGCTCACAGCAAGAAGGTTGCAGGTTTACCTCCTGGCCTTCCTGTGAGGAGTTCACTTGTTCTCCCTGTGCACACCTGAGGTTTATCCAGGTACTCCTGTTTCCTCCCACAGACCAAAAGGTTAGGTTCGGTATTAGCTTTAAACTGTCCCCAGTAGGGATGGGTACAGAAACCCAGTATTTTTTCAGCACCGGATCAATAAGCTCCATGAGAAGCATGGACAGCTCTCTTCTCTTTCCCCTCTCTGTCTGCTTCTCCTCTGCTATCAGACTCAGCAGGAAGGGGAGTGGCTTCTAACAACACAGATTCTGTCCAAAAAGATGTTATGTCACAATTAGCATGGTGTCTAAAGAAGTAGCTAAGCATGGATGCTACATGTTAGCATGAATCTGATATTGTGCAATCAGAGCCAATTAACCTCTTAAACCAGCATTTCCCGTTTTCTCTATCTTTCAACTTCTGTTAACTTAAGATCTATAAGTTGAACCTTGATATGTTTGGTATCAATAGAAAGCTAAGAGTCTTGGCTAAAAGCTAATGGAAACTATATTTACATTCACCAAACACACAGTTCAAACGACAGGCAGTTGAATCAGAAGGTAAACGAACTGTACAAAATGGGATTGTTACAAATCTGTAAATACATTACAACAAATCTGTAAAGGAAAGAATGTTGACATTTGTTTTCAAAGTAAGTCAAAGCAGATACCAAAATAGTTTTTAAAGTGTGTTGAAAGTTTTTTTTACTTGATTTTGAGTGAATATGGTCCAACTGAAGTCAAATATAATTTCTCATTATTATAATATATATGGTGACAAATAAATGGTTGGATATTTTTTCATAAGAACAAACATTCAATAACGAGTCTTTTCAGGCAGGTAAGAAGAAATAAATAACTTTTGGACCTAAAAACCTTTGTTAATGGTGCCATCATGGTCCGTCCTGTGCAGAAGAATTATTTCTTTTGTAAAACCTCTGTAACTTTGCTCCGGTTAATTTTAGCAGCATGAATCTTGGCACAGATAATGTCCACAAGTGGATTTATGATTTCCAAGACTTTTTAGCCTGATTCATTATGGTTTTAAATGGGTTAAATATTGTCAAATGCAAAAATTATTCAGACGGGAGGGGAAAAAAAGTAAATAAAATGATGTTCCATCCTCAATATCTCTAGAACAACAGGAGCTGTTTTAATACTTATACTTCTGATGAAATCTCCAAAGTGTTAGCTTTATTGTGATACCAATATTATTTAAGTAGAATTTGTAAATGCTGAGATACACTCAATTACATTTCAGCATGGTATTTCAAGCAAAAACATCAAGAAAACCCCTTGGGGCTTAAGAGGTTAAATAATTATCTGTCCTGCTTGTTTAGTTCAGTGTTTATATGTGAACCTGCCTCTGACCGGATGCTCCAGTGCAGCTTTTTATTTATGGTGCAAAGCAACGTGTTTAGTATCATTACGGTACAACAACATTACTATCATATGTTTCTGTGGAGGCTCAGTCAACTGGGACATGGTGAATTAAAAGAACAAATATAAAGCGACTGGACTTCTGTTCTGTAGCTGAAGACGTGGCGCTACAAGATTTAAACTGCAGGACTCGAGGTTAGTGTCATTATGGATTAATCCGCTCATCCCCGCCTCACTGATGAAAAAGTCAGATGAAATGAGACAGGAGCGTTCAGACTGAGATCACTTTGATTTAGTTCCACACACTGTAAAGACCTGGGTCAGATTTGAAACAATCACATTTGTCACATTCAGACTTTCTTGAAGAAAAATCTGACATCTTCTGCATCCATTTTAATATAATGTTAAAAAACTTGACATGCAGTAAATTTAATGCAAATTAAAACTGCATGTACAAATAAAAATGAAGGGGTTTCATTGTACAGTATGTTCTATCATGTTGTAAAATAAAAGTGTTGCACATTCAGTTTTACTCTCATAGGAAAGCATCAATGAGGAGCGTTAAAATACCTCATTGATCCATAAGAGCAGTATCAATAAAATCTTAACGAAACCATCCCTAGTCCCCAGGTGTGAGTGAGAGGGTGTGTCTGTCTGTGTGTGTGTGTCTCTGTGATGGACAGGAGATGTCCAGGGTGTCCTCGACCATCACAGGGGACACCCTGATGATTGGAAGGAAGAAATGGGTGAAGATAATGGATGGAGGGAGTCAATCCTGTCTTTAAGCAAAATAACTCATGAACCACTGGAATGATTTTAAATAAACTTTTATAAAATGCACATTTTTTGAGTCAGCCCAATTCAAAATGATCACCGCAGCAAAATGAAATCAACCAACACAAATTGTTTATAAAGCTAGGTTTATATTTGTTGCATTGAGCCAGATGTGAGGGGCAAGCGCCAATAGTGACGCAATCGCATGGAGCTAAAATGATGGGTGGTAGTAGCTGAGAGTCACATCCTCTGATCGTGACATCCTGCCCAAAACTGACTTTATTTTTACAGTTTGACCAAAACCCTGTCATTTCACTCATTAGATGATCTTAGTCTAAAGTTTAGACATGAAGAAATGTGACTGCTGATGTTTTCATTCACAAAAGGTTAAACTTTTTTTCATCATTTCCCCTTATAAACTGATTATATTAATTATTTTCACTTTTATAAACTTTTACTCTTAAATGTTTCAAATAAAACCTGAAATTTAGGCTTTAATAATCCATCTATCCAGCAAACATTTAGGAAAACCGTGCTGGCTGCAGGCGCAAACAGTTTAACTGTTCTGAGATACTTGGTTCTGTATAGAAACCGTACTTTATTTAGTTATTTTGCTGGCATTTCTTTAAAAAAAATTGTGGAAGAACCTTTGCAGCAGAGACCCAACAGACTTGTACAAACTGTGACTGTTTTACAGCCTTTAAAGAGAGCTGCTTTGGTGGTTTGAAGTGTAGCAGGACAAAGGGCCTAAAAAGGAGTGGTGGTCAGATTTACGAGCCTCTGAAGAAGCTGTCCCATAAACCAACAGACCAGCTGTGTGTTGTTTGTTGGCAGGAGGTGACAACCACTGAAGCCTTTTGTCCTCCCGCTTCTCGTAGAGGACATGTCTCTCCACTTTGTCTTCTTAGACAGCTGAGATCTGAGTCTCTTCTGTGTGTGTGTGTGTGTGTGTGTGTGTGTGTGTGCACATGCAGCTCCTGGTCCATTTTTAACCCACTTCAGACCAACGCAGACGCATTTTCATCCCACGTCTCCAGATGATCTCAGTTAGTCACACATTACCTAACCAGGCTGCTCTGCAGCACTGAGAGTCCAAAACTTCCTGAAGCAAATCAAACTTTCACACGTCCATGATTAAAGTATTCAGTCTGTACATTTTGCATTTTGTTAGTTAATAGCCTGAGTCTACTGTCATCATTTTCTACACTCTAGTGTTGTATAAAGTGCCTGAAAGTGATACTTGACTAAAAGTACAAGTATTTTACCAAAAATTTACTTTGGTAAAAGTTCAAGTCTCTAAGAATATTACTTGAGTAAGAGTCTTAAAGTATCTAATATATTTTGTACTGAAGTATCAAAAGTAAATTTCTGACATAAAACGTACTCAAGTATTAAAAGTAAAAGTATTGAGTAAAAATGAGTGGCTAGTCTTCCCAAAATGACATTTATAGGGAGGTGATACCCTCAAAAAACATTGTCATAAAAAAATGTTAATGTTAAAAAATTAGGATGCACTAGTCTAAATGTTTCAGCTCATATGTGATCAGAATGATCTATATTTATACTTCTCATCCAACCACAATTAAATGCACTCTATCCAGGAGGACAATATTTTTTACAAGCCGTAATGAAATAGGAGCAACAACTTTCTACTTCTTACCTTTTTAAAAATGTAATATGTAGAAAGTACAGATAACTGTGTAAAAATGTAAAGTAAAGAATTAAAAAGTAGGATGAAAAATTACTCAAGTAAAGTACAGATACCCCAAATTTCTACTTAAGTACAGTAAGTATTTGTACTTAGTTACTTTACAACTCTGCTCTATAATTACAGACATAATTGTGTACAAGTTAGTAAGTTTATTAACAAAAAATCTGAAGTACTGTACAGTGTCATTGAAAAGTATTCATGCCCCGTCAACTTTTTCATATTTTATCATGTTAAAACCAGTGGGTTTAGTTCTGAGTATTGAAGGTGCTGAGTACAAGTTTACAGATTTTAAATTGTAAAAGATTTAAAAAAAAACATGAATCATTGTTCTTCCACTTTGTGTTGGTTCGTCACATAAAAAACTGAAGTTTGTGTTTCGAACATGAGTCTCATGTTGTATGAAAACCTTTTCTTAACACAATCCAATTTCCAAAAATATTTAAACATTTTACAAAAGTAAATCTTGACATTCAGTTCAGGTGTTTCTCATTTCTGTTCATTACTGCTGACATGTGGAGTCCACATTACATGAATCTGGTTGGACATAATCTGGAGCAGAGTGGATCTGCTGAATCTGAGGAACAGGAATGTTTCTGACCTGCTCAGAAAATCAAAGCTGACCTGAGTGTTGGATCTCCAGCACAGCTTTCAGCTCAACAATGAAACGAATGGAGGCGATGAGAAACAGGCCAAAACTCATTTCCTTCATCTGTCTCTAGTGGAGCACAACTGACACGTGTAAATCAGTACTTTTTCTTAATATGAATATATAAATAATTAATCTGATCCTCAAAGTCGGTGGGATTTATACATCTGTTGAAATACATTGTAAATTCATTTTAAAACAAATTTATTATTTCTCTTTTCTTTTTTCTTCCCTGCAAATAAATTTATATTCTGTGTAGTATTACCCGTTAGTTTGTACAGTGTGTTGTATATGATTAAAAACGTTTTTACTGTTTTTATTTGTTTTTCTGGTTTTCCTCTCAGTCTGAACAGCCCAGTCCTGCCAGTTCCAGCTCCAGTTCAGGCTTCGCTCCTACACATCACAAACGCCAAGGTAACACACACAGGTTTGTTTTCATATCCCTGTGGGGACCGTGTATTGACCATTTATTTTTTAGTAATCTTATAGCCTAACCCTGACCATTTACCCTAAAATTAACCTCACAACGGACCCTAAAAGTAACGTAAACTCAATTCACACCATTGGTCCTAAACCAAAACTTGTGAAATTAGCATCCGTACCCATGTGGACTTCGGGCTTTGGTCCCTGTAATGCACATTTAGTCCCCGCGAGGCTGCCTTTTTCTGGAAACTGGTTCATATGATATAGCAAAAACAAGCCCACACAAATGCATCGTTGTACTTGCATCAAACTGAGGACTTTGTATTGACTTCCATTAATTTTTGTAACTGCACTTATGCCTGACCCAGACATTTTCCCTAACTGTAAACATTACAAGTCTATTCCTAACTATAACCAGTACTAGTCTCTTCCTACCCCTACCAATTACTAGTCTATTCCTAACTCTACCCATTACTAGTCCATTCCTAATTCTACCCATTACTAGTCTATTTCTAACTAACCATTACTAGGCCATTCCTAACTCTAACCATTGCTAATCTATTCCTAAATCTAACTATTACTAGTCTATTCCTAATCCTAAGTAGTGTATTGCTAACTCTACACATTACTAGTTCATTCCTAACTCCAGCCATTACTAGTCTATTCCCAGTGGTGGGCACAGGTCCCCTAATCCGCAAATCCGCTAATAGCGGACCTAAATATGTCGTCTGCGGACTAGCGGATTTACTCATTATATTAATTCATCAGCGGATATGCGGTTTCTAAAATTAAAATTCAGTACCGTTAACAACTAATTATTTACCTGTTATTATTATCTTGAACAGCGGAAGGTATGGCTGACAACGAATCACTTTGTATGTGATTTATACAACAGCGCCCTTCCCAATTGAACGTACCATTTGGGAAGGTATATATTTTTGCTGACTGTCGCTTTTGGTCAGGGTTCTCATTTCCCACAATGCTTTGTGTCTGCTTACGTAGCAGGAAGGCAATGTTTAGAACTGGGTGACTGGGCGACACTCCCTGTCCCAGCAAAAACAATTCATTCATACTAAAATTTTGTATGGATTGATTTATTTTACTTTACAATCTGAGCTCCTTTTTTAAAAAAATTAAAGTTTAAATGCTGGAGCTAACACTGCAGAAATGATTTAAAGACGCTGATGAAGAGCGACATCTAGTGGTCAATCTTATTTTGAAGTGAAGATAGTTTCCT
>JAUBOC010000170.1:13362117-13373758 GCA_032275365.1 Anablepsoides cearensis | reverse complement strand
CCCCCCCCCCCCCCCCCCCCCCCCCCCCCCCCCCCCCCCCCCCCCCCCCCCCCCCCCCCCCCCCCCCCCCCCCAATTCAGAATTCAGTCAAATCAGCAGGACATCCTGTTTGAGCTTCCAAATACCATTTCCTCCAATAAAGAGGGGAGATTTTCAAAATAATCCCCGACAGAAGAGACATTGATTGTCACCCTGGCACAAGGCCAAGGCTGAGGAGACCCCCACCCACTCTCCTTCCTGTGGACTCTGGATGGCAGTCAAAATGCCCCTTGAGGAAGCCCTTAACATTGAAGGTTGGTGAAAAGTTCCTCTTCATCATGTCTTTCCAGCAATTTAGAGTATTTAGAGTCAGTGTAATTTGATGACTGATATAACTGATGTTTCTTTACAGGAAATATTAACCATCCATCCATCCATCCATCATCTTCTGCTTGTTCCTCAGTCAGGTCACAGGGGTCACAGTTTGATCAAGGAAGCCCAGACATCTCTTTCCCCAGCCACCTCTTCCTGCTCTTCTGGGAGGACTCCAAGATGTTCCCAGGTCAGCAGAAAGACATAGTTTTTCAGCGTGTCCTGAGTCTTTTTCTGTGTCTCCCTCCGGTTGGACATGCCTGAAGCACCTCCCTAGAGAGGTGTCCAGGAGGCATCCTTACCAGATGAACCACCTCAACTGGCTCCTCTGGATGTGGAGGAGCAACGGCTCTACTCTGAGTCTCTCATGGAGAACTGAACTTCGCAGGGAGTGTGCAGGAGCCTTTAGTGAAGCGTTGCTTTTACCCAACTCAGTCGCCAGATGGTTTGCCAGAATCTCCTCAGAGTCGATTGAGACTCGAAGGCTGTGTCCAAAACGGTAGGCCGGGTCCTCCGAAGGACCCAGCCTACCCAGTCGAGGTGGGCCGAGTCATTGGTAGACCGCGAAGGCCGGAAGAAAGTCGCAGTGAATTTGGACGGTCTAGCCTTCCCGCTCTTACCCGCCGTAAGTCTGGTCACCTAGCAACCGTGTTGACGCTTCTCAAAATGGAGATTGAAGCTTTTTTCTTGATCTTCTTTCAAACTTTTGAAGAACTGCAGCACCTACAGCAGCTACAGCAGCTTTACCGCGGTCGCAGACGTGTTTTATATCTCAGACTGACAGATAATCATGTCCAGGTAATTGGCTGTAGGCCTACAACTTGTACAGCTTATTTATAATACAAATAGAGAACAAAAATATAATTAATATAATTAGAATACACACACACACACACATATATATATATATATATATATATATATATATAATACATTTGAACTAAAAATGTTTTTTTCTTTCTAATTTTCCAGACCAGAACTCTGTACTGCAGGATTAGCCTGGGTGTCCCTGCCTGGACCGCTTTTTTAATCAAGAAAATCTCAGACCAGATTTCAGGCTGAGCAGGGAGTCTCTGGCAGTGTTGCTGAACCTCCTCAAACAGGATCGACATCATGGATGGGGTGCCACAATTGAGACCCTGGTTTTTTTTTTTCTGGGTGGCAAGTGGAGCATCCTACAGGGTGGTCTGTAGAGTGTTTGGGATGCCTCGTTCAACTGTCCACTGGATCGTCCATCGGATCAAAGAGTGGCCATTCGCCACCAGGTCATCCACCTCCCTAAAACCCCTGAGGACCTGGAGGTAGTGTCCCGTGGGTTTGCATGGCTGGCACGCCACAGAGCCTTTCTAAAGACAGTGGGTGCAATCGACGGCTGCCACATCCGCATCAAGTGTCCAAGCGGCCCTGATGGTCAGTGCTATAGGAACAGGAAACTGTTCCCATCCACCATCCTCCAAGCAGTTTGTGACCATCAGGGCCGCTTCATGGACGCGTACGTGGGCTGGCCTGGGTCGGTGCACGATTCCAGGGTGCTCCGCCACAGCCCACTGTACAGGCAGTCAGTCTACCCTCCTCCAGGGCATTTTATCCTCACAGATGGAGGGTACCCATGCCTCCAACATCCACTCCCCCTCATCACTCCCTACAAGAGGCCAGTACAAGGTGTGGGAGCCCAGCGCTTTAACACCCATCATTCCAAGGGATGATGAAGAGCAGGTTCAGGGCCATCTTCCTGCATGCGCTGGAGGTGCACCACACCTTTGTACCACATGTAAGTGAACACACAGTGACATTTCACATTCTATAAATATAGAAATTTATATACATTTTATATACCAATTTTGTTTTTTCTCTCTTTTGTAGGTCATCACTGCCTGTGCTGTTCTCCACAACATCTGCCTCAGTGCTGGTGACATCGTGGTCCCGGAGGATGAGCCTGAGGAAGATGCAGTGGAGGATGAGGGGGATGCTGGTTTGGAGGCAGTCAGCGGTGCTCGCTGGTGGGACCAGCTGTCTGCTGAGGTGTCTGCCCTGGAGGAGGTACCAGCAGACCACGACTACTGCTAAAAGGCAAGTAATTTATCTAAGAATCTTTATTTTTTTTAAAAAAAGGACTGTGTCTTTTTGTACTACAATTTGAATGGAAACCTATTAATATAATCTCCTTTTTGCATATTTTGTTCTATGTCTTAGTGATGTGGCAGCCGTCGATTTAGCCAGCCCTGCAAACCCTGTTGATGGACGATTCAGTGGACAATGAAATGGAGCATCCCAAAAACACTGCAGACCACCCCATGATGTTCCACTTGCTGACCAGAAGACCACTCCTGGGTCTCAGTTGTGGCCCTCCAGACTCCTTCAGCAGATCCAGCAACACTGCCAGAGACTTCTTGTTTTTTTTTTGTTTGTTTTTTTTTGTTATGTTTAGAGAAATGGTCCAGGAAGGGGACACTCAGGTTAATCCTGCATGAACTGTAAATAGTTGTACAATATTTATTTTTTTATTTCTGTAAATACTTTTTATCTTTATATTCTTGTTTATGTTCAAACATGTTAAAAAATGTAAGGTAATAAACTGAGTTGTATTCATTTAATGTTTTTTTTTTTAATTTCATTTACACAATAACTGCATACAACAATAATAGAACAATAACTGAATAGAACAATAACAAAAAATTATTTTGGAACAAGCCTTTCAAGAATTGAAAAAAGTCTGTCCATTCTCTCCCTGCTCTCCTGTGCTCTTCTCTCCTCTGCTTCTCTCTGCTGCCTCACATCCTCTCTCTGCTGCCTCATGTCCTCTCTCTGCTGCCTCATGTCCTCTCTCTGTTGCCTCATGTCCTCTCTCTGCTGCCTCACATCCTCTCTCTGCTGCCTCACATCCTCTCTCTGCTGCCTCATGTCCTCTCTGATCAGGTCCATCATCTCTTCGTCCCTGTCCCTTCGCCTCTTTCTCCCTGACGGTTGCTGACTTCCTCCCTCACCTTCTTCCTCGTCCCTATCCTCCTGGTCACCCACTGCTGCACTTGGCCCTGGAGTGTCCTCAGGGATGGAGGCAATTAGGACAGGAGGCGTAGTTGAAGGCCTCTGTCCTAACACCTCATCCATAAGGTCAAACCAGGGCCAAGTAGCAGCAGTGGGCCTCCACCTGACTCCCTCCCCTGACCCTGGATACTTGCAATCCTAAACACAGATGAAATCAGAAATCACAGTTGACAAAAAAAAGAAACAAACATTTTCAAGAAATTAACATTTATTAACATGCGCAGTTAAAAAAAAAATTCTTTACTTCTCATATACATACTTTATACTTTCTTTTTAAGTTGTCCCATTTCTTTTTGGCCTGCAGGGGGGTGACTTTACCCTGCAGGCCCATCTTCTCCAGAATTATCCTTATAACATACAAAAAAATAAATGAAGAGGGAAAACATGAAAGCTGTTAATCCCTTCTTGTAAAAATAGTTTTCATAGCAGAACACAAAAAGAAAAGCAAGTGGAACTCCATAAGATCACAGATTATAAGTAGATTAATAAAAGTGTATGGTGGGTTGATTCTTGTACCTCCATCCCACAGCGGCTGAATTCTTAAACCCCGTGAAGAGGTGTTCATTTTCCTTCCTCAGCTTTATAAAAGCTTCGGTCTGCTCCTTGGACCCTAAAAAATACAGCAAATAACTTAAGTCGCAAATGAAAAACTAGCTTAGTTAGCGGCAAAACACGAAAAACTAAAGGACCCTCCATACGAGCTCATTCACGATATTTCTGAGATAAATGTTATTAAGGAAGCCTAACTACAGCCGCTTTAAACTTAAAAATCATTTACCGCCAGATTTTTAATATACTTACATTTAAAAATGTACTCCTCCATCGCTACGTCTCTCGCTTCATCCGCCATTACAAGTAAAAAAAAAGGTTCTCCGGTCGGGCCGCAATGCATTATGGGATATGCTGGGCCGGGAAGGATCCATCGGACCAGTCCTTCGATTCGGGTTAAAGGAAGGACGCATTTGTCGGCCGCATCGGAGGAGTCTTCGGTTTTGGACGGCCTTCGTCGCGGCGCTGTGACGTATGCGACCGACGAATTCGGCCTTGGGAGGACCCGGCCCACCGTGTTGAACACAGCCAATG
The DNA here is from genome assembly GCA_032275365.1 of Anablepsoides cearensis. Classification (NCBI taxonomy): domain Eukaryota; kingdom Metazoa; phylum Chordata; class Actinopteri; order Cyprinodontiformes; family Rivulidae; genus Anablepsoides; species Anablepsoides cearensis. The sequence goes on along the minus strand of JAUBOC010000170.1, from coordinate 13,369,279 downwards.
TCCCCCTGCCTCAGCTGGGAAGTGGTAAAGTTCTCCTGGAGGTGTGAGTTAAAGATCTTTCTGACTGGTTCTTCTGCCAGGCATTCCCAACAAACCCTCACTTCATGTTTGGGTCTACGGTGTCTGTCTGGTATCTTCTCCCTACATCTGATCCAACTCACTACCAGGTGGTGATCGGTTGACAGCTCAGCTCCTTTCTTCACCCGAATGTCTAAAACATGTGGCTGCAGATCAGATGACACGACTACAAAGTCAATCATCGATCTGCGACCTAGGGTGTCCTGGTCCCACGTGCACTTATCAACAGTCTTATGTTCGAGCATGGTGTTTGTGATGGACAAACTGTGACTAGCACAGAAGTCTAACAACAGAACACCACTTGGGCTCGGACTAGAGAGGCCGTTCTTCCATATCACGCCCCTCCAGGTCATGCTGTAATTACCCAAGTGAGCATTGAAGTCCCCCAGCAGAATAAAGGAGTCCCCGGCTGGAGCACCTTCCAGCACCACCGCTAAGGTTGATACACTGTCCAAGCAGGCTGGATACTCCAAAATGCAGTTTGGTGCATAGGCAAAAACAACTGTCAGATCCCCCCATCCCCCAAGGCACAGGGAAGCCACCCTCTCAGCCACTTTGGAAAACTCCAACACACAGGCACTAAGTTGGGGGGCTAATGGTGCATTCCAGTAGTCCTGGGAAGTGGTAATTTCCCTGTTCCCATTGGTAGATTTAAACTGGAATGCACCCTCCAGTGGTAATATTCCACTCGTATAGCGGAAGAAATGCGACTGCGCCCAGTTTCGATTTCAAGATGGCGGCTACTCGCAACTTTAGAAAGTTAACTCCTTAACTTTTACTGGTATTTATCTTTCTTAATATTTTTATGCATGTTTAATCACTTGCACAAGTAGTGTGTTTTCTTTGTGATACTGTATGTATTAAAATCAATGTTTACTTGCATGACGTTCGTAATAGAGCTCTCTTTTTGTCATTGTTTATGTTGTAGCAGGGTTGTGGCTAGGTTAGCGGCAGCAGTACAATCACCTGTTGGCTAACTGGAATGCAGTTTCATGGTTTGCTGAAACCACTACCATTTAGCAGTTCCGGGAATACGATGTAAATGGAATGCACCATTCAAGTAGACCCACACCAGCTTGACGCCTTTCACCATGAGCAACTCCAGAGTGGAATAAGGTCCAGGAGATTGGTTCCAAAGTCCATAATGTGCAACCTCACACACAGGCTCAGGCTCCTTCTCTACCAGGAGGTGGCATTTTATGTCCCAAGAGCCAGCTTTGGTAGGCCAGGGTCAACATCACCGCCCCTGACCAACTTCCATGACGTTATGCACCCACAATACTACCCAGCTGTATTGCGGGTGAATGTGGTTTCTGAGTCACCCCAAGAGCTGCCTTAAAAAAAAAAGTGCTCATATTCAAAGACTGGATATGGGCACTTTCTAGCAAGACAAAATCTTGGGATTTTGTTAATTCTTTAATCATTCTTAATTCTAAAGGTCTTGTTTTATTTATATATTAAGTTATCAATAATTATTACTTGAAAACAATCAATACAAATGTCTTAAAATGTCAGGTTTTAAGCAACAAATTAAACAAACAAACAAACATGAGGGATAAATTTGTTTGTCAGAACAAACAGAACTTAAGAGTTTGTTTCACGTAGGTCAGCTAAGGTCACGGGTTTACACCTGGTTCTATGGCAGCGACAGCCCTCCTGTGGAATTCTGGGTGGTGGACTGGTCCCTCTCACTTCACCCCCCCCCCCCTTCATTCCCAAAATGCATACAAATTAGCCTTTCAATTATCAGATCAAGTTATGTAAAGAACAAAAGCAGGCAGACTTCAAAGGGGAGGGATGCTGCACGCAGTCAGTGTGCTCCCCCACCCCCTCCCCCAAGACCCTGTCCCACCTCCTCTTCCTCCAGCCTCCTTTAGACCCCCTGCACCATCAGAATGGGTCCAGTCTTTTGGAGCAAATCCCAAACCTGGTCTTTGATTTTGGCAAGCTTGGCACTGGTCCTTCCCCTTCCTCCCCCCTCCCCCTCCCTCCGCTTTGTTCCTCTTGATGGATCTAGGCAGACCAGCGAACCGTGACCCCTGGCAGCCCACCCCGTCTGTGTGAGGCAGCACACACACACACACAGACAATACTGAACTGCCACAGAAAAGAAGGAGTGAAAATGTCAACAAGCGTTGGTGAAAGCGTCTCATCCTGACACAGATTACGGAAGCGAAGCGTCGGAGCTTCTTTGTTGCCGTTCTGATAAGTCAGCCATGTGTGATGATCCAGGAGAAAAGTCTGGACCCATTCAGCTGCTCTGAACCACCTGCCACCACATGGACCCCGATGTGAACTTGAACATGGAAGAGGAAGGAAAAAACAAAAGCCTACAGCCCACGGAGTGGGGAGGGGGGTCCCTCTCTTTAACTATCATCAAATTCTGTTCTGTATTTTTGAGTTCTCAGCTGAGAGTTTGAATGCACACATGTGTGTACTTGTTTTTGTTACCTATTTAGAACTGTGAACGATATACACACCTTTTCAAGACCAGTAGTCCTAATGGGGACCAAAGCCCGGTTCTAATGTGGTGGACCTGCATTTTTGGGTTTGGGGTTAGGTTTAGGACTAAGGTGTGAATTGAGTTTAGGTTGAGTTTAGACTAGTTTTAGTCAGTTTGGACAAATTTAATTGTAACATTAAGCACCATCATTGGCATCTTACAGTATGTGTTGTATGTTATATGTGTTATGTTTAACATGACTAACACCAACCCGTAGCTAAATATCTGCACATCTGACAGTTCTATCAGTGTTTCTGCTGACTGCAGCTGATTCACTCCAGAGGAAACCAGCTGTAGATTTACAGCCAACAAATTTTCTCTTTGAAAGTTTAATTAAAATCTTTCCAGTGGGCCTGGCTATAAACAGCCATGATAGACGAACTGTAAAAGAATTCAATCATTCACATTTTCTGAAGATGTTGTGTTCATACAGCTGCAGCTGATTGAATCATTCTGCAGCTACAACCCCTGGCAAAAAGTATGGAATCATCAGTCTTGGATGAGCACTCATTCAGATATTTCATTCTGTTTAACAAACTCAGATCAAAAACATGATACAATAATAAGGTCTTTCAGGAACACTCAAAGAAATGAAGAGAAAACATTGTGGAAGTCAGTGAATGTTACTTTTATTCATCAACCACAGGGGGGAAAAAATGGAATCACTCAATTCTGAGGAAAAAAGTTAGGAGTTGAAAGGCCTGAGTTTTTAAAGTCTACACAAGCAAAACAGTAAAAAACAAAGTGTAATTTTAACACCTATAGAGTTGAATTTGACTGTTTCATATATTTGGTCTCACTCAGAATTAGTGTATAGCCAGTTTCACCTTCTCAGTTAATTTTACTCATTTTACTGTCAAAATCAACAATGAAACGAGTAAAATTATTTAAGACTATAATTCTCTAAAGTAACAATTATATTTTTATGGACTTAATTTTACACTGAATTTACTTATAAAGTACACTTTATACTATTATCTACATTTTCTTACACAGTATGAGTCAGAGTACACAAAGGTTTGCACTCTATCCTAGACTTAAAAATCAACTCTTGAAGTGCCTTCAAGTCAGGAAGTACCTCTCACTCATGGTGTCGGTTTATGACCAATAACACACAACTTAAACTTGAACAACTAACCAACCTGAACGAGAAAACTAACCAGAAAAGGTCATTTTTACACTCATGAACATTTTTAACAGTCTTAGACATGCAAACACATAATTTCTACAAGATTACCCAGCATTCCTTGCTGAGAAAATTCTGGTCCATGAGGAAGAGGGCGGGGCTTTTCAGAATACTTCTTTCAACACTGCATTGTGTTCTATAATGACATTTAACAGTGGGCGGAGCTTATGTAACACAAGTGTTAAGGCAACACTGATGAAATCAACTCCGTGAATTAACACCAACACTGGGTGTCAATTTATTCAGAAAGTGTTAAAATAACACTTGGGGAGCTGAAATTAACTCTGAAAAGTTTAACACTTAAAGTTCAACACTCCAGTTTTTACTGTGTAAAATGACTGTAAAAGTAGCTAAAAGTAACATAAGCCAATAGTCTAAACTAAAGAAGAAAGCTAAAAAATAGTAAAAGCATAAAATACAAATTTGGATGAACGGGAGCACAGTGGCTCAGTTGTTAGAGCTGTTGCCTTTCAGCAAGAAGGTTGCCGGATCACATCCTGGCCAGGGTAGAGTGTATTCTCTCTGTGCATGTGTGGGTTTTCTTAGGTTACTCTGGCTTGCACAGACCAAAAGCATGATTATTAGGTTAATTAGTAACTCTAAATTATCCCTAGGTGTGAGAGAGTGAATGTTTTTTTTGTCACTGTGATGGACTGGAGACCTGTCCCCTAACCCCCCACACAAGGAATGCTGGATATGGGCACCAGTGACCCTGAAAGGAAGAAGTGGATAATAGATGGGTGGATGACTCTAGATGTACAGTCATTTATTATATTTATTCTTTTCTGAAAGGTTTAGCAAACTTTGTGTTGTTTCATGACATATTTTGCTAACAGATAGACAAACAGTCTTGTTTTAAGTACCTCAAAGTGATACTTGAGTAAAAGTATAAGTCTCTTATCATAAAATTACTTTGGTAAAATTTAGTCTCCTTTAGGAATATTACTCGTGTAAGTCTTAAAATAACAGAATTTTATTGTACTGAAGAATCAAAAGTAAATTTCAACATGAATCATGTTTAAACTGTGTAATATCCACCAATATCCCTCTAAGTCTGAGGCCATGGATCTCCACTGGAAAAGGGTTGAATGCCCCCTCCGGGTTGGGAGAGAGTCACTGCCTCATGTGGAGGAATTTACTGTAAGTATCTGGGTGTATTGTTCACGAGTGATAGTAGGATGAAGTGGGAGATGGACCAACAGATTTGGGTCTCATACTCAGTAATGAGGGCATTACTTCAGTCAGTTGTGGTGAAGAAAGAGCTGAGCTGAAAGTCAAAGCTCTGGATTTACTGGTCTGTCTATGTTCCAACCCTCACCTGAGGCACAGAAAGTGTCACTGGAGAGATGGAAGTCTGGATTTCTCTCCTGGACCTGTTGCCTCCGCGACCTGACGGAGCTGGAGAGATGTGTTTTTAATCATTTTTACTGCTGATCATCTTAAATATGGCTAAAAGATACACCTAAATGCCAAACTGTTCCTTTAAGTATTAAAAGTAAAAGTATTGAGTAAAATTGAGCGGTTCAATTTTCCAAAATGACATTTATTGGGAGGTGACCTCGCCAAAAAAACATTTTTCTAAAGGTCATAATGACTGTAATGTTATATTAAAATGTTAATGTTGAATACTTTGGGAGGCAGACATATCTGCAGTTGTTTCAGCCACAATCATCTTCATATAGACTACATACACTCACTGGTCACTTTATTATGTACACCTTGCTAGTACCAAGTTGGGCCCCTTTTGCCTTCAGAACTGCCTTAATCCTTCATGGCATATATTCAACAAGATACTGGAAACATTCCTCAGAGAGTCTGGTCCATGTTGACATGATAACATCCCACAGTTGCTGCAGATTTGTTGGCTGCACATCTATGATGTTAATCTCCCGTTCCACCACATCCCAAAGATCTGGTGACTGTGGAGGCCATTCGAGTACAGTGAACTCATTGTTGTGTTCAAGAGTTATCCTGCTGGAAGTAGCCATCAGAAGATGGTACACTGTGGTCATAAAAGGATGGACATGGTCAGCAATAATACTCAGGTAGGTTGTGACATTGACACAATGCTCAATTAGTGGGCCCAAAGTGTGCCAGGAAAATATCCTCCACACCCCACACGCAATGGTACCATTGCACCACCACCAGAAGCCTGAACCGTTAATACAAGGCAGGATGGATCCATGCTTTCATGTTGTTGAAGCCAAATTCTGACCATCTGAATGTTGCAGCAGAATAGAGACTCATCAGACCAGGCAATGTTTTTCCAATCTTCTTTTGTCCATTTTTGGTGACCCTGTGTGAATTGTAGCCTCAGTTTCCTGTTCTTAGCTGACAGGAGTGACACCAGGTGTGGTCTTCTGCTGCTGTAGCCCATCTGCCTCAAAGTTTGACATGTTGTGTTCAGAGATGCTCTTCTGCAGACCTCAGTTGTAACCAGTGGTTATTTGAGTCACTGTTGCAGTTCTATCAGCTCGAACCAGTCTGGCCATTCTCCTCTGACCTCTGGCATCAACAACAGAACTGCCACTCACTGGATATTTTATTTTATATTTGGGTGAAAATCCCAGTAGATCAGCAGTTCCTGAAATACTCAGACCAGCCCGTCTGACACCAACAACCATGCCACGTTCAAAGTCACTTAAATCACATTTCTTCCTCATTCTGATGCTGGTTTGAACTGCAGCAGATCATCCTGGCCATGTCTACATGACTAAATGTGTTGAGTTGCTGCCATGTGATTGGCTGATTCAACATTTAGGTTAATGAGCAGTTAGACAGGTGTACCTAAGTGTACATCTGACATGTCCTGCTGGAGTGTCACGTGATTTGTGTCATACATGTGTTATGGATGGTACAAACCAACAGGGTGTCAGAGTGGTTTATATTTATACTTCTCATCCAACCACAATTTAATTCAATCTATCAGAGAGTTACGACATATCTGGATTACAAGCAGAAATGAAAACAGGCCAACAGGAAATAAGAGTAATGACTTTCTATAAATAAAAAGTTGACACAAGTAAAGTACAGATAAGCAAAATGTCTCCATAAGTACAGAAACAAAGTATTTGTACTAAGTTACTTCACACCTCTGCAGACAAACAAACATTGTCTTGTCCTTCCAGGTGAAAACTGAACATAAAAGTAGTTGAGCAGTCGTCTCCTGAACACGTTCTGCCCTCAGCGCTGTAGAACCCAGTAAACGTTCCGTCAGTCCAGTAGGAACAGATGTGCTAATGGGGTCCAGAACTGCACCACAGAGACCACCAGCCTGAAGGGAAGAGGGGGAACGCTGCTGCTTCACTTCCTGAGCTTTAATAAGAACCAAATGAAAGGGACACACACACACACACACACACACACACACACACACACACACACACACACACACA
>JAUBOC010000170.1:13317468-13328471 GCA_032275365.1 Anablepsoides cearensis | reverse complement strand
AAAAGTAGCTCTTGGCCAATTTCATTTTGTGAAAGTAGCTCTCGAGGAGAAAAAGGTTGGAGACCCCTGATCTAAACGAATACAGGAATAATTTCCAACTTATTGAAGTGCTTTGGTTTAGATAAAGAATGAGCTATTTCTTATTGATAAACCATTAATAGTTTTATGGCTGCCTAAATATGTTGTATTTATTCTTAGCAATATTTTATTGACAAGCTGCACCTGATGGATTCCTGGTTTCTCTGACTTACTTTGGCCCCGCCCACTCTTCTCCAGATAGTTTTAAAACCTGAACATTTCTGCTGTGTTTGAACCTCCAACTAAACACATCCAACAGCTGAATTTTTTAAAAAGGCTTCTTACTGTTAAGCTTGAGAAAATTAGATGAAAACAATGATCTGATGGTTAGACAATCTGAGAGGGAGGTAGGTGGTTGAGAGGAGTTGGGTTTAGAGGAAATGTAGAGCTGGGTGTCATCTGCGTAAAATGTAAAGAAATTGACATCATATTTACAGAAAATGTGACCAACAGTGAGCATGTAAATAATGAACAGAAGGCGCCTGAGTACAGAACCCTGGGGCACACCTGCAGAAACAGGAAACAAACGTGAGGAGTGGGATTTATGTTTAATAAAATTAGCGCAGCCTGTGAGAGATGAAGTAAACCAGGCCAGAGGAGTATGACTTATGCCAATGGACGCTAATCTGTTGGCATAAGTCATACCTCCCCGTCTTGTTTACTTCTAATAGTTGCTCTGAAGACTGTGAACTGTTACCTCTCCTCCGTGTTGTCACAGATGCTAACAATGGACGGAATAGGCAAGGCTCACTCTAGTGTTTTTTAGCTCTATGCTACGGACTGAGATTCTCAGGATGTAATGACTGGATGTATGTCTACAACTCTTTAACCACATTCAAGATGGCTGCCACAGCTGTGCAACCACAGGAAACACAGCTAATGAGGCCAAAATAACATCCACTGCTCAAAGAGGTGGATTAAAATGGTTTGATTTAAATAAAGTCATTTCCTGTGCAGTTTGTTTCGACGGTGAGGTGATAAATTTAAAGCTGCACTCAAACATCTCTGGCAGCTCTCACTCAAAGCTGCAGATGCTGGACAGATGTTGAACTTTAGGAAACTGATGCTCTCTTTGATCTGCTAGCTGCTTTCAGACTTATGCTAAGCTAACACCAGTACCAGAAGCTCTTTGAATCTCAGACCACATGAGATGGATCCGAAGTACTTGGATCAAACTAACAGCATGTTGAAAACCAGGATAAATAATTTTCATTTAGTTTGAGTTAAATGTTATGTACTGTTGTGTTTCAGTGACAGACTGGCTGAGCTAATAAAAAGCTTTTAATGTTACTATCAAATATTAAATCAGTCAAATATTTCTACATTTAAACGGAGTGGTTTTAGCTGCCTGCTGGAACATTCAAGCAGAGAAAAGCAGAGTTGTGAGTTTGATGTACAAAATGAGTCATGGCCCTCTGCTTGAACAGGTTCTATAGCAACAGTGTGTAAACACTCATCAGTCTCTTCATGCTGGGTGTGTTTAATGAACTTTGTGTGTTCTTTGTTTCCTCGCAGCCTGTCGGACCAGGAGCTCTTTGGAGGACTGGACTCTGGCTTTAACAGTGTGGACAGTGGCAACAAAAGATGGTCGGGGAATGAGGTAAAACGTGAAAATAATCATTTGTGTCCTTTTTGTTGTTGGAAAAAAACTCCACAAAGATTACTGAAATAACTTGAAACTGACAAAAGAAACAATTGATAAAAATCAACTAATGAAACTCAGTCATTGTGTTTTGCTTCAACAGAATATTTAAAGGGCCAATATTGTGTTTCTCAGGAATTTAGTTAAATTCTCTACAAAAATAAAGTAATTATGTCACATTCAGTTGTTATGAAAATTCTCCTTATGAAAAATAAATTTGACTTCATGTCACAGCCATTTCTAAATGCATTGAAATTGACCTCTGTCTCTTGAAGAACCTCCTACCTCTTTCATCAGGCAAGTTGTTGTGATGATGTACTGAAATGTACATCATCACAACAACTTCATGCCGTTTACAACCTGGACCCTTGTAGCAGACTTTGTTGTAATAATATTTAAAAAAGCAGCAACATTATACAGAACAAGTCCTGTAATCAGCATCACATCTGTTCTCAGTCTGTGCAGGGTACAATGCAAATCTCAAGACTATCAAGGCTTTCTGTATTGTAGCTCAGCATGAGAAGGGGTTCTCTGCAGTCACTAAGTGGGAGATTCTTATTTTGTGGGAGGAGTTTACCCAAGACGTGATTGGTCAGACTCAGAACGACGGTGGGGGGCCAGCTGGGAATAGCTTGGTCGAGTCAGTCAGGAAGGTTTTTAAGATTAATTTTAGTCATAAGTTGAGAAAGGAAGGTGCTAGCTTTACAAAATTTGAACGCTGTACATGTGGAGGAACTTTTTACAGTTTAGCTTGGTCAAAACATCCCTAACCAGCCTGTAAAAAGATTGCCACATGAAATTTGAAGTCAATAAATTGTGTTTACAAGTTCACAATAGTTTTTATTTGAGTCATTCTGTTTCAAACTGTACATAGACAGTCAATAAATCATTATTTTTACTATTATTACTTCCTATTTTAAGTTGCCCCACAAGACAAGTCAATCCGACCAACTACGGTATAGTAAAACTCTGCCCACACACAAACTACACCAATCATGTTTAGGGTCAACCAGGCCAACACCAGGATCTCTGCCAATGACAGGTAGGGCCATCTCCGCCCACAGGACAACATTTACTGCAGAGACCCCTACTTACTCAACATCAGAACCTTTGGTCCCATCAAAGCTCATGGCTCCTCCAACAGGATAATGATTCAGAACACAGCTAAAAACACCAAGAATGGCTCAGAACCAAACATCTGGAAGAAGCTATAACACACACTTTATATAAACCCCAACTGAAGGATGAAAAAGAAGGATTTAAGAGCATCATATGTTTACTTTAACACCAGCCTTTTTTTTTATTACTTTTGTCATTTAGAATTTTTTTTCAGTGACTTTTATGGGTTCACAGCTTTATATAAAATAAAGGGATAATATGTGGTGTATAAAAGTCTGTTACCTTTCAGATAATATCATTAATTTTCTGATAGATGTGTGCCAAAGTTCACAAGATTAAAAATGTATTGTCATGTCAGGAAATACTTGACTCTATAAAGGAACCTGGAAGTTGAAGCCAGAGCAGGTTCAGCGTCCCCACAGGAGGGTCCCAGAATAAATTTCATGTCCTTCCCCTCCTCTTAAACAAACGGGATATTGCTTTAATTGAAATAAAAAAACAAAACACACCCAGATATTTGCTGACTCATCGTAACGAGTGAAGCTGTTAGTGTTGCTCTGTAGCTCCGCCCTCAGTTGAGGACGTTACATCAAAGTTTACCTGCTGATTCACACGCCTGACGCAGTGATGGTGTTTGTGTTCAGTCAGCAGACGATTTCTCAGAACGTTCTCTTCGGTTGGCCGACATCAGCAGGGACCAGAGGAACCTGGACGAGGAAGAGGAGGAGGAGGGATCTTGCAAAGCTAACAATGGTGGGAGCGAGCTTGTTTTTTAATTATGGAGCTGTAAAAGATCCATTTCCTTTCTTTATAGCTGTCAGATGTGTGAAAAAGTAAAGCAGAGAGGTTGTTTCTTGTTTCAGTAAACGGAGCGTGTGAGCAGGACGACTCAGGAGAAGAGGAGGAGATCAGAATAGATCCAGCCACACCTCCTCTGGTACGTGCAGACCAACACTTTTGGTTTTATTTCACATCTGCAGAGCTTTGTGCTTCTGATGCTGGTGCATATTTAGCTTTCTGTTTTGACCCTCAGAGCAGAGCAGTTGATTAATTCCTTTCCTTTTCCTCCTGTTTGTCATATTTTAAGTATTTTGGTCAATAAGCAGCACAGAACCGAACTCAGGCTCTGTTTTTAACTACATTTAAGAAAGAAAACCAATTGTTAAACATTCCGAGGCTCACCAACAGCTACTGTTTGTCCACCTAATGTGAAAATCCTGTTTCCAGTTTTGTTGCTGAAAACTCAAACGGTTCCTCTCAGAAATGTCCTCAGAACCAGACTCTGAACTTGGACCGCTTGAGTTGTCTGTCAGTTTCCTTACAGCTCAGAAGTCATGATTGTGTCTGCTGTTTCAGGAGCAGGAGAGATCGTCTTCATCGCCCCAAAACCAGGATGTGTCTTCACGCAGGTATGTTTGTAGGACCCCTCAGACCCTAACTCCCTCTGATTGATGGCAACCACTGGACATCACAATCAGAATCTAATGTTTGAAAGCAAACCTGAGTTTAAAGAAGTAAATATTCTTTCTGTTCAGAGCTGCAGAGTTTGGGTAAAGATCATCTGTTTTACAGGTTAAAGAAACAGTTCAGCCGTTATGAACAGTTAATTGTTGTTGGTCGCTCTATGAACAAACTCAGTTTACAGGAACAGAATTTAAATTTAATAAGACTGATGAGCTAATGTCTAGTCTGAACACAGGAAAGACCAAAGTAGATTGCTGTCATCTTAAAACGACTCTAAATGTCAATAGGGCTGGGAAAAAAATCTGTTTCATTTAAGTTTGGGAAAATGCATTCATAGGACAAGAGATCGAGTTCAGCTGTTCGGACCAAAACTACTGATTGTAAACATCTGATTGAAACTGTTCTCCCCGGCATGTATAGATGTGTGAAAGACGGCATTCTAACATAACCATTTAGTTTCGTTACCAATATTTTTATTTTTAAACTTTAAGAAATGTCTTAATGAAATTCACAATGTTAAATGTTGTAGTTGTATCTTTTTTTTGTTTTATTAAGTTTTATTGAACAGAAGCTAACAGAAACATTACAAATATACAATTTTAATACGCTCAAAGGAGTGGGCAGAACTACCTCTTCTCCTGTAACCTTATTCCATTACTTCTTATTCATCAAAAATAAATTCTGAATTATTTAAAAATGAATGCGTCCAACAACACTGTCACATGTAATTCCTTTTTAATTTTAAACTTTTGAAACTCGAAAGTTTCGTTTCAAGATTAAACCGTCCAATTTACAGGTTTGCCCTTAAAACCTGTTTATGTTAAAGAGAAAAAAATAAAGTGAATTTGTAGTTTGCAACACAGTTGAACCACTTTCATTATTTAGGAGCAGATCTAATCAAATTGAATCAAATTGTGATTCAAAACCTTATGAATCAAAATGGAATCGATTTGGGGAACTGGCCATGATACCCAACCCTAATCTTTAACCTTTCTTAGCTGTTCATAAAAACACTGCTTTATAAACCTTTAGAGTTTCACATTATTTTGGGAGAAATACAGTTGATTAGCAGGCAGACATGTTGCTGGTTGTAAACCATTCTGAAATCATGTGATAACTGTGTGCTATGAACTTGATGTGAACAGTGTAGAGATTTATAAAATGACATATGGCACCAGCCCACTTTGGTTCTGAAGCAGCTGTTGGTTCATCAGTTCTGTAAGAGTTAGATTTTATTTCTTTAAACTAAGGTTGTTAAAGAAGGTGTCTTCAACAAGTAAGATGTTCATAACTTTTAAACAAAAATCCACTTTAAAATGGCCAAAATATCCTTTGAAACCAAACGTCTTGGTGTAGAAACTGTGAGCTCAGAGGAGAGAAACCAGAGACCTGAGTCTCTCTCTTGGTAACAGGAGTCATGGAAAGGTATAACAAAGTATTTACATACAGCTCTCCTCCTCCTCCTCTTTTCTGTCACACTCCTTTACTTTAATCTGCCACCTGATTTCCCTGCTGAGAAACTTGGAATTTTCATTCTTTTTGTTTCTCTGACTGGCTGTGGGCCTTTCTGTGGAGCTGGGAAAAGTCAACAGTCTGCAGTCATCAGTACTTCCTGTTGGCTCCTCCTGAGTCTCCTTCACTTCGTCTGACAGGTGCTGTCTAATGATTGAGAACAATTAAAGACTTTGTGTTTCAGCAAACAGGGTCTGCTGGGACCAGACTGGCCTTTTTCACTGACCTCACCTTGTGTAGGCCAATGAGGTTCTGTATGTCTATACCAGTAATTCTGCTGCACATCCTGACAACCATCATGAGTTTGTTCCTGTTCTTACATGGTAAAACCTAGAGCCGAGTGATAAGTCTGAAGAATTTATCAGGATACAAGCATTTCATATTGGCCTGTCAATAGTTATTGATAAGTTTTAGAAAACATCAGTCTGACTCTTGTCAGATGTAATATACCTAAGTATATATTGTTTTTATTACTGTCAAACTGGTGACCTTTCCTCTTTTCTAAAGTTGTTGCATCATTTTCTCCTTTCACTCCACGTCGTTCTTTTATTTTTATGAAGTTTTGAGGCATAGTGGAGAAACATGAAACTGTTGCAACATGTTTCTCCACAGGTTTTTTTTGCTAGCTTACCTTGTTTAGCTGCAGTCTTCTAGCTGTTCGGACATCACATGGACACCCTCTTCAGTTTTTAGATGTTTCATTTCAGTGTAACAGCATCCTAAATCAGTATTTAGTTTCATATTTACCCTACGATGGTGGACCAGTCCAGCAAGCTAGTGCTCCATCGCTCAAATGTGCCGAAAAGAAAGAAATCCTGGTTTACGCATTTCAAAATAAAGCACATGCTTTTTTTTTTAGCGGGCATTTGTCATGTTTTATTTTGAAGGTGAATCTTAGCTTTCCTAGTGTGTTGCTGAAAGGTCCTAGCCTATTTTATCGGAAAGTTATCAATCGTTAGAAGTTAATAACCAGGGAAATTATTGATATTATATCAGACGTGTTTTCTATTGATATTGAACGTGTCTATCGTGATATGTATCAATACTGAATTATCGCTCAGCCCTATAAAAAGCCCAAATCAAAAGGGTAAAGCTCAGTAAAACATGAATAAAACATTCTCATGAAAGTAAAATCAACATTAAAACCACAGTGCTTTGATAAATATACATTCTCTAATGGGCTTTCTTACAAAGTGATTTCACAAGCATCAAAAGTCAGTTTATCATCCAGAACAATTCCAAGATATTTATTTTGATTCTTCATCTCAACAGCTTCACCATTAATAACCACAGGAGCTGAAACCAAAGTATTTTCTAAAATCAATGAGCATCTCCTTTGTTTTTGAAACATTTAACTTTAAAAAGGAAAATATATTTCAAAGATGAAGGAGATGCTCATTGACTTTACGAAAGACTCTTCAGTTTCAGCTCCTGTGATTATTTTCATTATTTTTTTACATTATAATCAGCTGGTCTCCACAGGAAAGTCTGATTAGAGCTGATTATTTTTATGTAATTTATGTGGACTTTAACAAAGCTGTGAGAGAATAAAAAATATAAGAATAACAAGAAGGTGAAAGTACTCGTTAACCTTTAATACTAAAATATATTCAGTTTTTTATAATACTGGTCGATTATATATCTGTGGAGGGATTTTTATTGCATTCATCAGCAGTGAAAGAAAAATGAAACAGCAGAAAGAGGAAAAGATTTCATTAGTTAGGAGACTTAAAGTGGCAGCAATAACATCATGTGTGGCTAATGTCCAGTTTTTCCTTCAGCTTGTTTAGTCCAAAGTAGCCAACATTCTGCCACCTCTGTGAGCTGAAGCCCAACACGCAACTTTTATTCTGCTGCATGTTTTCTGTAATCAGGGGAATTTTCATTGTTCCTTCAGCCCCATTGACACCTCCTGAATGTGTGCCAGCCTCTATTGTTTCACATATTTGACCTTAATTAGCTGAATCCAGGCCACATTTTTATTGTAGTTTCAGAGCCCAGACTCTGTTAAATTCAGTCTGTGGACCTGAACGGTCTGCCACAGTGCTCCTCCTGACTCACACAGGACACGCTGCAGCTCCAACCAGCGGATGTTCCACATTTTGGCCTCCAATGTTTCCTCTGGGATGTCTAAAAATAAAATACTACAGACTAAAAGGGAAGTTCAAACAGATTGGAATTCTGTGCCTAGAAACTCTTAGAGGAAAAACTAAAGAGATGGTCAGTGATCAAATCAAATAACAGTTTCTACAGGGCCTTGAAAAGTCTGTTTGTGTTTAGTGTTAGACAAAAGAAAACAGGACAAAAATATTAGTGTTTCTAGACTTTATTCTCTGTTTAATCTTATTAACATGGATTTGAATGTTCAAATATAAATACTGTCTTTTAAATGATGGAAGTTCCTCCCAGTGGAAGCATGTTTGATAGTGGCTACAGTACAAACAGAAGACATTAACTTGTTTAAGATAAAAACGATGCTGAATCATTCATCATTAATGTCAAACTCAGCTCAGCTAAAGATTCTCACTGTTTTTGTAAATGGCAACATAACTTTACAGGATAATGTTTAACTGTCATTAAAACCTACCTATTAACCTGTTCAACAGAAAATAACACTGACAGTCATCAAAACTTTACTGTAGAGATAAAAAAATGCACCCAAATTGTTGAAAAAAATCTAAAAATTTGAGTCTGGAATTTCAGGTTTTTGTAGGAACCCTGGAAAAGTACTGAAAGTTTTAATGCTGGTGGATCTGATGAACCTGTCTTTCCAAAAGACTTTCTGCTTGCTGAAATGTTTAAGCTGGGAAAATATTGGTCTCTCCGTAAACCTTAAATAATCTGTTCCCTCCTCAGATCCAAATCACATGTGGCATTCCCCAAGGATCCATTCTTGGTCCCAATTTATTTTCCATCTCCATACATTCTCATTCTTTTAGTTCTTATGTGGACTCCCCTCAAATTTACCTACTGTTGAAGTTCAGTCATATTTTCTTAACTAAAACCACTGTTAGACTGCCTCACTGAGGTAAAATGCTTTTTTTTAATAGGCAGCACGACGGCTCAGTGGTTAGCACCGACGCCTCACAGCAAGAAGGTCCTGGGTTTGTTCCCTTGTTCGGACCTGGGGTCTTTCTGTGCGGAGTTTGCATGTTCTCCTTGTGCTTGTGTGGGTTTTCTCCGAGTACTCCGGTTTCCCCCGCCTAAAAACATGTACAATAGGTTGCCTTCAGGCCCAGCCCGCCCCTGAAACAGAGATCTGAGATCTCAACGGGACTTGCCTTGTTAAATAACGGTAAATAAATAATAATTTATTTTAATTATAATGAGGATAAAACTGAAATTTTTCTTTTTGGTCCTATTACAAACCTTATAATTTCTCCGGTAGATCTTGGCAGTTTGGAGCTGTTTTTTAAATCTAACATAAATCATTTCTATCTTTTAATGACCTCAAACAGGTGGCTCATGCATTTATTACTTCCTAAATGGGTTACTGTAACTCTGTATGTTGGTGTCGAACTATAATTTTTGTGTGAGTTAAATCAGGGTCAGCAGTGCACTGAGACCTTTCTGCCTTGTCCTCCATGTTTCTCTCAGGTCCAGTTTCAACATAGAGGTGGGCTCCCAGTCATCGATGTCCACATCTCCCTTGTCCCCCTCCAGCCCCACCCTGGAGGAGCGCAAGAGGCCCGGCACCCTGTTCATCTGGCAGGAGAGGGAACGCCTTCAGCAGCAGAGAGAGAAGGCCAGGTAGGCAGGAAGTCCTGTCATTAGGAAGGTGCTCTGAACCGGACTGAACAGGTTTTCACATCGGGTGTCTGAACAGGCAGACTTTAACATTTAGCAGTAATCTGTTTGCTTCAGGCTCTAGTTTACTGTCAATTGTTTTAAATTGAGTTCCTGTTAATATTTAACTTCATGCTTCCATGTCAACAATCACAATTTTGCAGTTTGCTGAAGCCTTCAACCAAAACAGGAAGTCATGTGGCCACTGCATCACAGACAGGAAGTAGCTCGTGGTAAGTGGAGCTCACAGAGCAGATAAAGCCAGTGGAGCGACAGCAGTGACCCACATCTCTCTTATTTCTGCTCCACATACTCACTTCTGTTTTCCCTCAGTCTTTGTTAAAGTTAGACTAAAGAGAGCCTGAAGGTGAGTAAACTGTGGTGTCTGTCTCCCTCTAGTGGTACTTCACCAGAGAACGGCACCTCCCTGTCAGGTCTGCGGCAGAGATGTGCGGTGAGTTCCTTCACAGAAAGAAGAGCAGAGAGGCGTGGCAGTGGTCTGTGTGTGTTCAGGGTTGTGATTCAGGACTGTTTGTTTTCTCAGAGTGCTGATCAGATGTGTCCTTCAGTCCTCCTGCACCGCTCCAACAGCAGAACAGGTGAGCTGAAAATCAAACCTGAAACCACAATCACAGCCCCAGACTGCAGAGAACCAGATAACTCTGCTACATTTCTGTTCAAACTTAATAATAGTTTTATTTGACACAACATAACAAAGAATGAACATTTAAACACTCTTTAAACCAGAGGTGGACAACCCTGGTCCTTGAGGCCCACTATCCTGCATCTTTTACCTGTTTTCTTGTTCCAACACCTGTTTCAGTGATAGATGGTCGTGGACCTCCAAGACCAAGTTCAGACACCCACTATAAACACTATAAAATTAACATGAACATGAAGTGAAATGCATCATGTAAACATACAGTAGCTAGTCACAGACACTCTATCCAATCAGATTATCAATCAGCATAATCTCATTCAGATTACACACTCATTGAGATCGAGCTGAGTCACATCAGAATATTGTCAATGTAAACATGACTACTGATACAGGTTATCTGTCAGAGGATAAACACCCAGACTTGATTGATTTTCCTGTATCTCAGATGGAGGTGAAGGGCCAACTGTTCAAGACTCCTGTTCTCTGTCATTGTGCTTTTTGTATTTACACCTTTGTGTCCATCAGACGTGCCGTCCTCCCCGAAAACGTCCCCGCCTCCCGGTCAGGCTCAGAAACCCAACAGCTTTCTGTTTCGTACCTCGTCCCGCAGCAACGTCAAACCCCCAGGTTGGGTCCACATCAACCACTCTGCATGTCCTCAGCCTGTCCCTCATCTGTCTTCATCTCTTTGTCCCTCATCTGTCTTCATCTCTGTGTCCCTCATCTGTCTTCATCTCTTTG
>JAUBOC010000170.1:13301916-13317368 GCA_032275365.1 Anablepsoides cearensis | reverse complement strand
TCTTCATCTCTGTGTCCCTCATCTGTCTTCATCTCTTTGTCCCTCATCTGTCTTCATCTCTGTGTCCCTCATCTGTCCCCTCATCTGTCTTCATCTCTTTGTCCCTCATTTGTATATTTCCCTGTCCCTCATTTGTCTTTTTCTCTGCCTGCTTTGCTTCTCTTCAGGGTGCAGCTTCACTCTCGGGGAGTCTGGAAGGAGTGAGTCACGCACCACTCTGCGTTCACCAAAAGAGGAGAGACCTGAGGTTATACAGCTGAGATAGGTAATCACACACACACACACACACACGCACACACACACACACACACACACACACACACACACACACACACTTTTCATTTTCTTCTTAAATTTGTCGCGCGGCTGGTTCATGAGGGCGCCCCACCTAAAACAAAATTCATTCAACCCACAAAGTAGTCCCTCCTAATAAACAATATAAATTACTTATTTACTTAGCTTGTCATGTATTGTTTGGTTCTGTGTTTTTCAACTATTTTGACAAATTGAAATAGAATTCGAAATGTTTTTCAGTGATTTATTTTCAGTTTTTCACTTATTTACAGTTATAGGGTGGTACAGTCTGACAATAAAAGTGTTTCTGCCCCCAGCAGTTCATGGACTGCATTACAGTCAAAAATGAACATTTACGTGGGTAATTATTATGATACGTCAATGTTAAAATTCCACATCAACTTATTTTCATAATCAACATGTGGCAGAGTGGTTAGGGGAGTCGTCCTGGTACCGGAAGGTCGCCGGTTCGATCCCGCGTCCAGCTGTCCAGTTGTCCTTTGGCAAGACACTTAACCCTAATGCCTCTGATGTGTGTCCCATCAGTGTATGAATGTGATTGGCACTGATTAGTCTCTATATCTCTGACTCATCGTTGCAGCCCTATACAACATATCATTGAATATCTCCCTTACATTTTACAGTACTGCAATAGATTTATCTATTTAAATTCTTACCTTTAATTCCTTATTTATGTGAGGTTTATATGTCAGCTTTTCATTGATGATTAAACACAAAATCTTCACCTCCTTGACTCTACAATTCTCAACACCATCAACTCCTAAAGTTTTTTTCTTTTAGTTTTTGTTATTACTGAATACCATATATTTAGTTTGATCCGAATTTAATGGCAATTTATTAAGATGAAACCAAGTTTGTATTTTCACAAATTCTGTCTTCTTCGTCTCAAACATTATTTATTTTATTTATTTACCGTTATTTATCCAGGCAAAACCCAGATCTCTTTTTCAAGGGAGGCCTGGGGCAGCATCCGTTCTTCATCTTTACCCAAACAAACGAGATGTGGTATCATCTGCAAATATAACACATTTAAAAAGTCCTGACACATTTACCAAGTCATTCACATATAAGATAAGTAACTTTGGACTAAGTACAGAGCCTTGAGGAACTCCATATATTGCAAACTGGGTTTGTGTATGTGTGTAATATGTAGTTACTGCAGTAACTGGGTTAAAGAACAAACATCTGTCTAATTCCTCAGACTTTGGAGTCTCGGCTGAAAGTGGCTCTGCC
The DNA here is from genome assembly GCA_032275365.1 of Anablepsoides cearensis. Taxonomy (NCBI): domain Eukaryota; kingdom Metazoa; phylum Chordata; class Actinopteri; order Cyprinodontiformes; family Rivulidae; genus Anablepsoides; species Anablepsoides cearensis. Next base: position 13,315,820 of record JAUBOC010000170.1, on the reverse strand, counting down.
AGAAGATCTGGGTGATGCTCTGTCCAACGGTACCGTCCTCTGCCAGCTGGTCAATCACATCCGACCCCGCTCCGTGTCAATCATTCACATTCCCTCCCCTGCAGTGGTGAGTCTGGACCATTCGATGGCTCGTTTCCTGACAGAAACCCTGAGATACTCACTGCATGGGGTTTCTTCCTGCTGAAGTCTACACTCCAGAAACAAAAACCTCAGATCTGCCATTGTTTGTCCATAAATCTGTCCTGGTTTAAGTCCCACACTTTTCTGCAGACGGATTCATCCATACAAATGTCTTTTGGCAGTGAGTTTTTGTTTGGCATCAGGTGAAATATTCTTTCAGCAGGTTGTGATGAGAAGGTGCAAACAAAATGATTCAACAATGAGAGCTGATTTTGTCAGTTCTAATAGAACATGCAGAGGCGTTAAGTCCTCCTGTGTGTTTCTTTGGGTCCTTGTCATGTCCCCCCCCCATCACAGCATGATGCTGCCACCCTCGTGCTCAACTAGCCATGTTTCCATCATCAATTTTTTTATTTGCATTGTAAGTATTGCATTAGAAAAGGTGAATGGAAATTGCAAAAATTGCAAAAACTTTCACAAAATAAATTTTATTCTCGCTGGAGGTGGTTTTTGGATTTTTCTAAAAAAAGAGTTAATACTCAAACGAGGAGATGGAAACACATTTGCAGAATAAGTTCTGACAAAGTAAATAGTTACCTAATCAGCTGTTCCCACTGTCTAATAATTGTAGCGGCTGCAGCTGGACCCTCCTCCCGCTGTTAGAGTCTTCCTGGATATTCTCGTAGTGTAAAGAGAATTGCATTTCTGTTTCTACGTATCCAGACAGCAGTAACATCACCAATACTAATTGATATGACAGATTAATTACAACTTTCCTGATAGTCTTTCCTGATAGAAGTTATCAGGAATGTGTTAATTCCTGATAACTTCTCTCACTTCCTATTTACACTGACATGTGTAACGTCATCGTCTGATGTAATTACATTTTGTGCAGCCTGGTTGATTTGCTCTTAGTTGATGGAAACACGTCTGATGCACATTTCCTTTTTTGCGACATTTTAAAAGTTTGCTCAAAATTCACATTAAAATTGGATCAAAACACAGCTACTGTGGAGCAGGTTATAAACTCTGTCTGTCTTCTAGACAGGTTTAGAACTGAGACCAATCAGTTCAGGACTTACAACAGTTTAGTTCTGAGGAGACCAGATGGGACCTGCAGGAAAAAAAAAGCAGAACTTGTTGTAAAATCGAAAAAGTGAAGGAGACCTGAATACTCTGATTCCACAAACACATTTGAACTCCAACCAGACCTAAGCAGGAACCGACCAGAGACCACCCAGTTTTTAATGAGATTATAATGAATTGTAAAGGAAAGGTTGAACCCTGACTGTAAATTCACCAGCTTTTGTTTCTCTTCAGCCTAAACTGAGCTCCGCAAAGTCTCGCCTCAACGTGGAAAACTTCATCACTGCTTGTCGCAAGCTGGGAGTCCCTGAGGTAAAACCTGCTTTCCTCTTCCCCTGAATGTGTTTCCACTGATGATGATGAAGGTGTTGGATGAGTGTGTGTGTGTGTGTCGACAGCCTTAGTGTGTGTTGTTGTGTGTTTGGATCAGGGCTGGACTGTCTTCTTTAAAAAGTCCAAGTCATCAGTCCAGTCCTGACCCAACTTCACTCAGTCTGTTTCTAACAGGATCTGTGCTTCCCTCCCGTCTGTGTGTGTGCCTGTGTGTGTGTGTGTGTGTGTGTGTGTGTGTGTGTGTGTGTACAGACTGACGTGTGTGTGAGCTCTGATGTGCTTCTGTGTAAGCTGCCCGCTGTGCTGCGCTGTGTGACAGCTCTGCTGGCCCTGGAGGCGGGGGAGACGGTGGAAGGCCGCCCTCCCCACCGTTCCTCAGCTGCATCTTCATCGTCATCGCCCTCCTCCTCCTCCTCCTCGCTGCTGTCTACAGACTTCCTGTTGTTTTACTGTGCTGCCATGGCGCTTCTCTACATCGTCTACTGCTACCTGCACACATAAAGCAAATCAACAAAAACACTAAACACACACACAAACGGTTACTCCGACAGTGTGTGTGTGTGTGTGTAAAAACACACTGACAGACAAATGGTGTGAGAGAATTACCTACAACCCAGTTCAGCCTTCGTTCGTTCTTTAAAGCCCAGAATGTTTTGAAAAGGTGGGAGTTGTGTCTGACACGGAGCTGCTCCGTGGCTCAAAGTGTCTCAGAGACTGAGCCGGGTCCAGTGGTCCACAGGTCCAGTGGTCCACAGGAACCATGTTTTCTGTTGGACATGGAGCTGTAGCAGAAAGAATAAAGCTGCTTTTATTTGGACCATTTTAAAGTAGGGTTCAGTGAACAAGTTATGAAGAATGAATATCCTACCTGTTCCAGAACAGCCTCAGTTTACAGCAGGACTGATGAGCTAATGGCTAGTCCAAGGGTCTGCAACCTTTACAATCAGCTGTTTGAATCTGTCCACAGCTGTGAAACGGGCTACAACCATGCTTGTCAACTGGTGGCCCGTGGGCCACTTCAAGTCTGTTGAAGGGGGTCTTTTCTGGTCAGTGGCAGTGACTTTCTAAAACTAAAAACTTTCAGTGAGTTTTAACATCTTTACACTCTGGGAGAAAAGAAAAGACCATGTACATGTAAACAAGATAAAATATACTTTATACAAAATGTAATAAAACATTCAACTAGGCAGACACTTTATCTTATTTTATTTTTTCTAATTTTTATTATATCCAGTTGTCTTCTTCTCAGCAACTTGTCTTAAAGCTGTTGGAAGTTAGATTACTGAAGTGGTGAATAAACTACTGGCATGATCTGATCAACACTTCTTGTATTATTGTTCAACTAACAAGCTAGCTATAGCTAGCTAGCTTTTTCTGTTGTGGTTATAAAAAATAAACCACATAAAATCTCATGTTCGATTTGTTCAAAGAGCTGCAGGTTGCAGAACCCTGGTCCAGTCCCAACACGGCCAGAACCAAAGATCGTCTCAATCTGAACTAATTGTTTCTTAGATTCATGTGAAGATTTAACCCTTCCACTGCTGTAAAACCAGAGTAATCTCAAACTTGATGGAAATTCTGTGTTCAGACTAGCCATTAGCTCATCAGATCTGTAACAAGAAAGTCTTTTTAATTCAGATTTAGGTTCAGAGAAATAATCTTTACCTCCTCCAAAAACACTTACATTTCAGCCATTTTAAGGAAGCCGACCGCTCTGAACATGGCTTCAGATTTATTATTTATTAGTTTTGAAAGTGGTTTGGATTAGACCTGAATATAAAAGTAAATATTTAATCTGGTCTGGTTTGGTAGAACTTGTGTTTTTTCACACAGTTTGGACTCTGAGACGCTTTGTTTGCTCCAGAGGAGCTCCGGGCCTCGGACTGAACAGGAAGTGATTGTTATTATGTTGAAGGAGCGGGTGTGTCTGTCCCACCAGGGGGCACTGTTGCTGTATCTGTCTCCAAGCTGAAGGTACGGGTCTGCACCGGTCCATTGGACCTGCCGACTGCATGTATAAATGTAAACAGGATATTAAATTATTCTTATTTTTTATTTATTTGCTTCTGGTTTCAGCTGCTTGTGGTGAAACATAAGTTTGATTAAAGTCGTTTTAATCCACTTTAATTAAATCAGATCAATATTAAATTATAAAGAGATGAAATCAAAATAAATCTGTGTGACTCCCCGTTTAACAGAACATCAGACTCCACTGGACCTGATGTCCTCAGCGTCTTCAGCTCAGATTAAATCCTGATCTAAACCACAGATTAAATCTTTTTAATCCAGATCTGCAACATTTCTGTTTAAAAGAGACACTTTTACCAGATTTTCTTTTAAATCCAGTTTATTAGAGAAAATTACATTTATTTACAGGTGAAACCAGATGTTTTTACATGCGAAAACAGAATCTGACTTTAAATCAGATTTATCTCTTTCAGGGTCAGAGAGGATTCAACTTTATTTAATAAAAAAATTCAGTTTTTCTTTAGAACGCTGCAGACTGAGTCCTTCCCTTAACTTTGAAAAATATTAAACTAAAAGAATAAAGCTGTGAAGTATGACGCTAAAAGATTAGATTTTTATTTAACTTAAACTGCTGACCTTTTTTTTAAATTTTTTTTTCCATTATTATACTTTTTTAAAATTATTTTCACAAACAACATTTCAAGAAATAAACTGAGCTGTCAACAGATCAGCAAAACGATAAAAACAGTTCTTTCTGTTTAATAGGTAGAGATAAAAGATTTTTACTGAAAACAGAAATATTTAGATTCATTAAAATGTATAAAATCTGAATATCTGCATTTAGATTTCTGTATAAAGGGTGATTTCTCTGGTTGAAAAGGAAGTGTTTGGGAAAACGGCATAAAGAAAGTTAAAATAAAAGCTTCTGGTTCTGTTGGTGTCATTCTGCTGCAGGAAGTCTGTGACGTTACAGAAAACTGGATCAGAAGTTTATTTTTAATATTTATTTAATGTGAACAACACTCAGGTTTGGAGCCACAGCCGAGGGGCTGAAGGGCCATGTGTGGCTCTGGGGTCTGCAGACCTCTGCAGGAAAATCTTCAAGTCCTAAAACTTTGATCAGAATCTCACATATAACAAACAAAACATTTGGACTTAAATTTAAAGCAATAAACTAAGAGTCTGGAGTCATTTAACACATTTATACACCTTTTTTTAATTAAAATAATCTCAGGATTTAATAAAAGTTGATCCATTTAGTGTTAATTAGATTCTAATCCTGTAAATGCAGTGATTAAAATCCTGTGTTCCCCATCTGTACCAGAGTTCCAGAGAAACATTTCTGCTCTAAAGTCTTTATATTTTTACAGGTTTTAATTGTTCTTACAGCTCCAGCAGGGTTTCCTGTTCACTGCTGCTTCCTGCAGGGCTCAGATTAAATCTGTGACTGAAACTAAAGCCTGGTCCTTAACATGACTCAGCATTCTGAATCACTTTTTATTACATTTAATATGAAACAGATTAGGGCTTCAAATCCCAGCTTCTGTTCCAACCTGTGAATAATAAATATCTTACCTGTCAGCTCTCTGAACGACATCAGACTGATGAGTTAATGGCTAGTCTGAATGAAGCCAGAATTGTGCGTTTGTGAGCAGCGAGTCGTGTTTTTTAGAATAAAATCTAAGCTTATTTTTGTACGAAGGGTTTGCAGAACTGTATTCTTGGCCCTGCACATTATTTTGTTGTCCACCTCCAACCACCTCACACACACTTTGTACCCACCATGGCGCCACGCCCACATTGATAAGACCCACACAAGCCTACTTTAAAATGAGCAGAGGCCTGAATGTTGACTTGTAAAAGTTGTTTATTTGTTATTAACCTGCTGTTCTGATGTTTCACCTGCTTCATTTCAAATGTATATTTTCTACCTGCTGGAGCAGAAAAACCTCTTGTCTTCTATATTTATATTATTCTCTTGTAATAAGAAGAAGCTTTTTTGACTTTATATAAATTTATACGTTCCTGCTGTAAAGAAATTATTAAAAAACTGACCTCTTTCTGTGCCTGCTCTCTGTTTTGCTTTTGCCTAATCAGTCAAATCAACCGTGTGTGTTCAGAGTGTCTGCATCCTCCTCATCATCCGAGTCCTGACTCAGTCCTCTGCTGCACGACTCAAAGATTCATCAATCGCAACTAAAATATTTTCTTTCATAATGTTTAAAAAGAGATTTTAATCAAATTTAGAGTGAATTCTTCAGTAAGGCAGAGATTATTGAGTTAAGGGGCCGTAATGATGCTGAATGTTAAAGCGAGTGTTGGTTTTAGCTGATTGGGTCGGGCCCAGCAGCACCTGTTCAGCCCACAGACTTAAAGTCCTTCGTGTTGAAGCCTGAGTAATGAGGTGGATGTGTGGGGAGGTGAGCAGACACCCTGAAGGAAATCCTCTGCTCCGTGCTTTAACCTGTGAAAAGCTCCTGTGTGCTCTCCAAACAGCAGGTTTCTCCATCATCAGCTCCTGCTGCTGCAGAGCCAAGGTCAGAGAAAAGCTTTCGACCGCACCCGAGCCGCTACATAAAGCTGCTGCTGTCTGCTTCACCTGCTGCAGATGGAGGCTGCCTGTCTGTAGAGTCAAGATGAAAGTTCTCAGTGTGTCTGTGGCTGAACCAGTAAGAATCAGCCTGGTTTCAATACCTGACAACAATTATATGTGGTTTATTAGGGGTCCAAGTCTGTGGAGCAGGGGGTACGCGGCTGCGGAGCAGAAGCGTTTCCAATGCCTCCAGGGGAGCATGGAACCCTATTGAATCTGTTCTGTTTATTATTTATTTATTTTTTAAATATTTTTTTCTGTGGGAAAAACTCATCCTGCAGCCTAAACCACAGGGACTACAGAGAAGATTTTAGCAGTAAAAAAAAAACAACTTTTGAGTACGGAAGAGAAAAATAATCAGACATGTCAACCTATAAGTGGCGATATATTCAATGTCTTTGAGTCACATGGTACACTCTAAAAACCAGATAGTGGATTTACTTAACCATGTTATGTTACCTGGTTCCACTTAACTGAGTTGAGTAAAATCAAAGCAACATACTCATGTTCTTTGGTTAGAAAATGGGTATATTGCTTTGATTTTACTCAACTCAGTTAAGTGGAACCAGGTAACATAACATGGTTAAGTAAATCCAACATTTCAGCAGGGGTGCCCACACTCATTGATATATATTAATGCCCACACTTTTTCCTCGAGAGGGCCAAAATAAGAATATCCAAGGGCTGCAGGCCAAATGCAATAATAATATACATGTTTGACATGCTAGGGCAGCAAAGGCTCATGGGACATTTCAAAATTTCATCAAATCTGAGTATTTGTTGAGTATATGATGATAGGAGTCTAACAATCTAATAAATGGGCAACTATTGGTGGGCCAACTTTAGCCCGCGGACTCCACTTTGGGCACCTCTGGTTTAAAGGCTTTTGTTCACCTGCTACAAAACTCACCATCCTATATCTAGTTAGTATGCAGATTCTAAGTTTCGAGGGACAAGTATAAAAATGTTAAAATGCGTGAATTTATAGTCTATAGTTGAATCCGTTTTTAGTTGGCTCCCATCAGGTTTCTGCTTATTGAAGTGTGTTTGTGTGCCTTGAAGGCAAGCCAGCTAAACAGGAATTCTGCCATATCTTCAAATCAATAGTACATCCATTATCTATATCCACTTTCATTTCAAATTTATATCCACTTTCAGTGTGACGGGGGTCCCTGGTGCCCATATGCAATAGTCACTGTGCGAGGGGCGGGGTACACCCTGGGCAGGTCGAAAGTCCATCACAATAGTACACGATCAGATGAAAATGTTATTTATTTATTCCTTAATTTAACCAGGAAAGTCCCACTGGGATAAAAAACTTCTTTTTCAAGGGACTCCTGGCTAAGAGGTAGCAAAAATGTACATTTACATATAGTTACACAATTAAAATGACATACAATTATTAAAGACATTCACATTTCCAATAAGTCATCTCTAGTGTCCTCAGTCTGGACTTGCTTAATGGAATGAGTTCAGTTAACTTCCAGTCTTTCTGCAACATGTTCCGTGTAGAATAAACAAAGACCGTTTTCCCCCAATTCTAAGTGGGGAAATGGGAGAGAGAGCAAGATATGATCATTTTAAAGCAAAGAGTAAGAATCATCACTTCTCTGGGTGATTATATCATGTAAGATTGTAACAGGTCTTATAAAAAAGTGTACCAAGGTCCCAACCTCCTGGTGGACAAAGGCCTCGACCCATTACAGTGATCAGTGGGATCCCACTGATCCCTGTAATGGGTCGAGGCTTTACAATCCAGAACAAACCTCAGAGAAGCATGATAAACAGCATCAATTGTTTTTAAGATTTTGTGCTGAGGCATTCATATATAACAAGTCTCCATAATCTAAAATAGATAAAAATGTTGCTGTGACAAGCTGCTTTTTAACCTTAAAAGAACAATTTATTTTATTTTGGAAATAAAGAAGCCCAGTTTGAGTTTAAGTTTCTTCACATAATTTTAAATATGGGGCTTAAAGCTGAGGAAGTCATCAAGCAAGTTTTTGGCAGCTTCTTGGTGTTTGGAAATAACATTAGTTTAGTCTTGTCAGCATTGAGTACCAATTTTATCTGCAGGAGTGTGCGCTGGACCACGTCAAATGCTCTGCAGAGATTCTACAGCTTTAGCAACAGTTGATCCAAAACAATAAATAATTGTGTTGTCAGCATAAAAATGCATATAAGCATCTGGCACACATTGTGTGTGTTATATAGTTATAAAATATATAGTGTAAAAATTAAGGTTCTGAACTTTATAGCATTATTGTGGTATACTTTCTGTTTTGCTCCCTTAAAACCTGGAGTATAAACAGGTGTTCAGTTTGATTAAAATTACTAGTCCAGATTAATGAAATTAAATGAGGGGGAAAACTTCAAAGCTCATAGAATCACTGTGGATCACTAAAGCTGTACAGAACTCAGCTTCATGGTAGAGAGGAGGGGAAAAAAGATTAAAAAAGTGATCATTGATCTTATACAACGGCATTTTAGGGCCACACAACGAGATTTTTTAAAATATTATTACGAGATTAAAGTCAAAATTTTATGAGAATAAAGTCATATTACGAGATTAAAATTATAATTTTATGAGAATAAAGTCATATTACGAGATTAAAATTATAATTTTATGAGAATAAAGTCATAATATTACGAGATTAAAGTCGTATTATTATGACTTTAATCTCAAAATATTATGACTTTATTCTCGTAATTTAAAAAAGTAAAAAAATCTTGAGTGGCCCTATTTCTCCGTCGTATTACTATTACATTTTAAAAAATAATAATAATGTATTGTTTTTATTCATTTTATCAGCTTTATAATTTTATATGAATCAGATAAGAAGTACGGGCACAACAAATATTTTAGTGACAGATTGGTAAGCATCCCGCATTGGAAGGGTATCGTCACTAGCTATAGTGGCTAATAGGCCGTGTCCAATCCAGTAATACAGTCATTGGACTGTTTACATTTATTCACCAAATAAAAAACTCTGATGTCAGATGAGCCTAAAACTGAAGATATAATCCCTAATCATTCCTTGAGCTGGTTAGGTTGACGGCTGGCATTGTCTCTGAGTTTTTATGTTGTTTTGAGTTTTCTTGTCCAAAAACAAAGTTAAAATCCTGAAAGTTGTTTTAAGAGTTGTTCTCTATCAGACAGCTGTTGGCTTTATAGAAAATAAAAACCTTCCATATGAATAAAGCTCATTCTGTACAGAAAGCAGTTATCTACAAAACAGAGCGTTTTCAGGAAATTGGTTTGTGTAATGTGTTTACTGTTCCAGGTTTTTAGGATAATTAAATCTGAAAGGAAGAAATTCTTCCTTCTGTGTGCGTGTGGGTCGTTTTCCCAGGTTTGATTGACTGGAAGCCTTGATTAAAAGGCAAACAAGAGACTTTGATTAATCACCTTGGCTTGTGTGTTTTACAACAAACTGTAGGAGCGAGAGCAGCCTGGCTGTCGCTTCAAAGCAAAGTGGGAGGAAGACGCGTTTAATGGGTTTTTATTTCAGGCCTGCAGGCGAGAAACACTCACCATCTGACAGATGCTTCAGGTCTCTGTGTGTCACATTCAAATGACATGTTTTCATACACAGATTATTTTAATGTGTGTTAACTCTTTGTTACTATTTATGTCCGCACCTTAAGGAGATTTTCTAAAACAAAATAGTATTTCATCAGTAATTCTAAAAAACATAAAGGATCCGTGCAGAAATAAAGTGGTCACAGGATTAACAACACAAGTTAATCCAGCTGGTGCAGAAACAAGTTAAACTTCACAGTGTACACTGGATTATTTCTGCTGTATTTATTTATATTATTTATGGAAATGGATTAGGTATCGCTTGTATATTAGCTGGGTGGTAAAGCTTTGGTATTAGTCTGATGAGGAGTTTGTTGACTCTGGAAGAATTATATTATATGGCACCTTTTTTATCCTTGCTGACCTCTGACCTCATCGCCTGATTTTAATTCACTCTGGTTTTATAAAACCACTAATAGCACGAAGATTAGCCACACGTAGAACTGCAGAGTCATCAGGACCATCAGGACTTTTTTTTCCTGCTGGAATAACCAAGTAAAACTAACAGAGCCCCTACAGTCACATTAGGTTGTACTTTATTATGTTTATTCCAAAGAGTTTACCTCCATGTTTGAATCTAAACAGGTCATAGGGATGGCCCATAATTCTATAACAATATATCATGATAGACTAGTGTTTGATATCAATAGAAAACACATCCTATCAGTGGCAGATCTAGGATTTTTCTGAGTAAGGGGCAATCAAGGGGCCACAATATTCATAGTGGGGCCAGGTATTTGTTCAACATATAAGTCCTCAGTTTTGGTAAGGTGTATAAATTTAAATAAAACTAAAGAAACAGTGGCATTAAAACATATCTGAACTTTTAGAACCTTTTTAAGACCAATCACCAGTCGTAAAGCAGGATTGTACAAATTGCTCCCACAGTTTAAAAAGTTCTCCTCTTTTAGATAAACAGAAGCAGCTGTGGAGACGTTTTCTCTGTCAGATCTCCTGAGTCCCTCCTGATGCCAACTCTGTCAGTTCAATCTGATCAAACCTACAAGAGTCTCAAAGGAGCAGACTGACGTTTCTGACTGTTGGTTTATTAATAAATAATCAGTTTGAAAGTTTACTTTAAGCTTTGATGTTGTTGATTTAGTCGGGAATAGATTTGATGGAGAAGCAGGGGTTCCAGTGACGCAGCAAATATTTCCTGTTTCTGAATCGTATCGCCTCCCCCCAACAGGACTCCCTGTGTTCCCCCCAGCTCATCATGGAGGACGAGGGGCTGAGCCGGCTGGCCCAGACCGTCCAGGTTCTTTCAGACCTGGCAGACAAAACCCAGCAGCCCCTCTGCAGGACCGGCTCACCAAGCTAACGGTTCACGGAGCTATCGGGTAACGGAGCTAATGGCTCGAGGCATCAGGACAGTGGGATCTCAGGGCCACACTTTCTCTTTCACATGCTTCAGCAGGAAATCTTTGCTACATTCCAGGAACTTTAGTAAAATAAATAAATACCAGAAATACTAAAATAAAACCATAAACTGAGCTTTGAGTCTTATTTCAGGTGTCTCTGGGACACAAGTCATAGTTTTCTGACAACAGACTTGGATCACTGGAAATAGAACAAGGAGCTGGTGGGTGGAGCAAAAATACAGAGAAAAGTGATAATTTTATTTCCATAAAAAGCCTCAGATAAATGTGCCAAAAACAAGTCTCATTTTTTATTATTAAAGATTTAAAATATCTTTAATATTTATATATATATATTATATATACAGTCTGGTATTTTCTGAATTAAAAATGAAAAAAAAAGTCTTTAACTGACCAGGGGAAAACATCATTTACAGATAGAATAAACCTTTCCTGAAATTAAAGTTGTAAACGAACAGATTTAACACCACCAGCTGCATTTCTTGTTTTATTCCTAGTGTCCTTGCTGAAAATCTTTTTAAAAATGTCTTAAAGCTAAGAGGTTCATTTTACAGTGTATTTTTGGTGAGGTCCACAGGAATAATATACTTAAATTTTCATAAAATGTTTAGACTTGTAAAGCCAGGATCTCACTGGGCTGCGACTGATGGAGACCAGCTGGACTCAGATGTTCAGGAAGACAAACAACTTTTCTGTTGCAGAGTTTGCAACCAGCACATCATTTAGAGCGACCAGTTTTTGAAAATCATGGCCCATTTTAAAGTGCACGTTATTTCATTAACCACATCATACTTAGCCTTAGCAGCTGCCTAAGTGTTTAGGATTTATTCTACTGGAAAATATTTTAGAACTGAGGATATGCAAATTTGAAAGCATTACTTAACTTAAAAAAGGTCTTATCTCTCTAAAATTACAGAGATAATTGAAAATTCTTTAGTTGAAGATGTAACTGTGATTATTTTAAGAACTAAAATTTTTTTTCATAATGATTTAAGCTTGTTAAAATATCAAGCTGAAAGACTGTGAGTCTGAGAACCCCCCTTGCCAGCCCCTTGCAGCCCAGTGAGATACCTCCTTCAACAACTTGTCTCCTCTTTTTCCTGATAAAGTTTAAGAAACCATTCTCTTCAAACCCAAACTGTTTTTTCAGAAAATAAACTGTTGTTTTTACACAAAATTTGACTTCTTTGACTAGATTTTTTTTAAATCTCTTCTTGGTTCAGGATGATTACTATTTATTTGTTATTATTTCAATCTTTTTATTTTCAGTGTTGAAGAATGATTTTAATTTTCTTTTGATCCATCTCTGCTGATCTGCTGTAGAACTGAGTCTGAGAAAACACAACAAAGATCTGTGTTAATGCAAGAAAAGAACCAACTCAAAGATAGATGGAGTTTAAACCTGTTAAATTTTTGTACCTACAGGGTTCAGACCAGGAGCCTCATGTATGAATGCTGCATACAAACACAAACACACTACTGATGAAAATTACTGTTGTGTGAAAGTGTGCAGAAATATACTCAAAGGTTTCAGCAGCTGGGAGAAAATGTTCACCTAAACAAACCTTTTCAGTCAACATAATCAAACTATAAAACACTCATTGAATACTGACTTCAGTTTTCTGAACTCAAGGACATTTAGACATGTTTCTCAGTTAAGAAAAAAATATAGACATGAAACATGGAGGTTGCGTTTTGATGATTTAAAGCTGAACAATGAAAATGAACCCCTCAAAACTAAAAACAATCTTAGTTCAATGTAAACTGTAAAAAAGAATTATTTAGTCACCTGTATATGTAAACTGTAATTTTTTTTATTTTTAGTCACCAGTAGATGCAAAGATGTTTTTTTTACATTGCTGTAATGTTGAAACAAAATGAAATTAACTGTGTCCCATAAAAGAGGTTTAAAAGACAAAAAGTAAGTAAATGTTTTTTTGTTCATATCTACATGTTAAAAATAAAGATTTTCTTAGAATATGTTCAAAAAAACTAAACATGGTAGGAAACAGCTATGTAAGGTTGTGTGTTATTGTGAAACAAGGAACAAGAATTCAGAGTAAGTGGGTTTCAGGGATCACACAGACCTGCGGCACACCATTATGCCTGGCTTTTTGTTTGATTTAAAGTTTCCAGGACTGTTCTTTTGGACCTCTCTGCTGAACTGGACCCAGTGTTACAGAATGAAACCAGGAGTAGCTGTGTGATGGTGCCTGTTCAAGTCTTCACCATGGGGAAGTTCCTTACAACCAACCTTAGAAAAGAGATGACAGACAAGTTGATGACAGACAAGTTGATGACAGACAAGTTGATGACAGACAAGTTGAATATTTCACAGTCATCTCTGAGCCATGCCAGTCGTATGCTACAGCCTCATCCATATGAAGTCCAAAAATCGAATTTTAGGTCCGAACCGGGAATTCAGATCCTGCTGTTTAATGCTATATTTATTCATAACCCCAGAGGAATTAATATTAAAAAAAATACCAGGTACATCAGATTCATACTTACAGGCACCTGGTAAGTATCACGTGTCTGGTTTTGGCAAACATATATATATTTTTATTTTTTTGGCAGAATTCCCCTTATCATTTTAAAATATTTTAAAAGGAGAATAGAAGATAAAATGTGAAAGTTTTTTTATCATATAATTTTTAAAAATTCAATTCAATTCAGTTTATTTATATAGCGCCAAGTCACAACATACGTTGTCTCAGGGCACTGCACAAAAAAAGAACAATCTAAAGAAGAAGCCAGCAGATTGCGTTGAATCTCTTCATCACAGTCTCCCATTCTGAGCAAACAGTGGAGAGGAAAAACTCCCTGCTAATCAGGAAGAAAC
>JAUBOC010000170.1:13190953-13202176 GCA_032275365.1 Anablepsoides cearensis | reverse complement strand
ATGCATGAATGAGTCAAAGCAAGGCTTTGGGCACATTTTTGATGAGAGGATAACATTATAACATGATAAAAAACTCAAAAAAATTCCTCACTGATCCTGTTAGAAAGTGGACGCTGCAAACTCTTGCATTGTCCATTTCCATCTCCTGTTTTTAGCCTTAGATTGTTGATCCACTATTGTCTTTTTTTCCTCTAAGTTTTTCAAAATCAGCTCCCTTGTGAAACACTACATTTGGGAAAAAAAAAAAAAATAGAATTATTTTTTTTCTGGTTGGAGCGGTTGCAACAGCCTTACATGGCACAGAATTTAGGCATTTTGACACTGAATCAACATAAGGAAAAGAGGGTGCATTTACTTACTGCCCCCCATCTGCATTTTGTGGCGTCAAAGCTACATCATCAGACATCCAGCAATTGGCAAACAATACCTGCTCCCAATACCTTTTATTGGTAACACCATATAATACAGAATAATATGTACTGGAGGTACCAGGTACACACCCTCTAGGTGTAACGTAAAAAGTCACTCCATTCCACTCTGTGCCAATACATTTCATCTGTGATGTAGTTTGATACTTACGGTGTAATTGTAATTGGCCACAGTCACTGGTTTTCCATCTCTGTAGTAGGTCTCTGTAAAGTCTGGAGCCAGGAGCTCACTATAGAAAAAAAAACAGAAGAGAAAAACAAAGTGGCAAATGATTAGCTGAAACAAGGAAGGTGCAGATTCTGATACATGGATGCACACAAAGTGAATGTATCTGTAGAGCAGATGTGTACTGATGCAGTTTTGGGATTAAAAGTTAATATATTGGTCTATCACAGTTAGGGATTGGTACCTTTGGCATTTGAATCGATTCGGTACCAATACCCGGTACCGGTACTCAACGGTACCAATTTTCGGGTATAATAAACTTTTTTTTTAATTTAACATTTATTTCTCAATATATAAAATTTAACAAACATCAAGACAACATCCAGCTCTTTGTATTGTAACATCAGTTGTTTAACAAATTTCTACAAAGTGAAAACTCTTGAAAACAACAAGGCTGTTTTGTCTTATTGCATAAATTAAAATCTAGCTACACGTATTTCTATTTACGTCATTTCCCCGCTAGGAAAAGTGTGATGGAAGGCAAATAAGTTTAAATCAAATAAGTAAAAGAGGATGGAGTTAAATAAATAAAAGTTATTCCAGTTTTTTTTTGAGCATACAAAATGATCCCAAGGCTTCAAGTTGGCTGCAGTCAGACGCGTTTGGACAGGAAGCACCTCTGTTGTTTTTCTCTGATGGTCTCTGTTTAATGGCGGATGAAATAAAGAAAGTGGCGATACTTTATTTACTTTGAACAAGCGAACGTGGTGCTCACAAGATAATTAATACACCAGATGATTCAGAGGCGGTCTGTTCGCTAAGTTTTACTCAAGGAGCTGCAGGCTGCAGGCTCACTTTCAAGCTACACCAAACTGAACCAGCGGCTGCTGATGTCATTGCGCGATGCTGCGTTCAGGTGGATCATGGAAAATCTCTCACTCTCATGGTAATACAGTCACAATGATGCGTTTAGGTACCGTGATTTTACGTGAATAGGTACTCGGTAAAACCGACAGAAAAAAGTATCGAATTTGGTACCCATCCCTAATCACAGTGGTGGGCATGGAGGGCCACTGTCCTCCATGTTTTACTTGTTTCCCTGCTCCAGCACACCTGACTCAGTGACTTTAAGCTCAGACAAGAATATAGAGCAGCTTAAAAATAATCAAAAGAACCTCAATCCAGTGTAAACTGTAAAGTTTTTATATTTTTGTCACATAGTTGGAAACACGCAGAGCGCAGGCCTGTGAGGCGCACACACAGCTGAGGAAAATAAAATGAGTGTGAATTGTCTAAGAAACATTTTAATTCTCACTGAGAAAAAACCTTTGTCAACTCAGCAGATCAATTCAGAACAGCTCAGCTGTGATGATTCCTCAGCTCTACAAGATGCAGACAAAAGATTTGTTGCTTCGGAAAGTTGTGCGTAATTTATGGATCAATGTCAGCTGTTCTGCAGGTTGGTATCACCACAAGAAGAACTGAGGACAGCATGTTTTTTTTGTATCACACAGAACAAATTACAGTCAGGTATTTTACTGTAGTTCTAAGTCGAGTCATGCAGCTGAATGAGAGACTTCATGATTCTAAAATATAAATCCTTCACTGCGGCAGAAACTTGTGGCACTGTGACTCGTTTCTTCACTACTATTTAATAATAATTGTTCTAAGTTCTACCAAACTCATATTTTCTCTGTGTTTACAGTCATTTATTAAAGACGTGTAAATATGGAAATGTCTCTCAGCCTCATGCACCGCTGAAGACAGCAGCTTCACACACACGCACACCTTTATGTGTGGCAAACACATTTTTACAACCCACTACTTATTTAGACAGTTTTCTCACTCATTCTCCATTTAATGTATATTTTTCCTGCATCTAAAAATCATTTCTGATCTCACAGAGAGGGCACTCTGAGGAGAATCTCACACGCTGGACTCATTTACATCTATTTTACATATTTAAATGGAGGCGTGTCAGGGGAGGAGTCTCAGGTGCGCTCAGTTCCACATTCGCTGGGATGCATAAAGGAAAAGTGTGCATGAACATGCGTGTGCATGGTTTTATAAATCTGAATTTTTTGGTGCAGCGCACTTTTCTAAATTTGTCCATATGTCAACTTTTACTGTGAAAGCTGTGCATTATTTTATGCATGAGGCCCCAGGTGTTTTGGAGCATGTCCCACTAGGAGGCCCCTGAGAGGACTTTGTTTTATAGTTGAAATAAATGTTTATCAAATAATGTCTAATATTAAAAGTAATCAGGAATCCCTTTAACATGTAAGCATTTACATTACAGAAAACTCAAAGTGTAATTATGTTTGTGCCTGAATAATGAATTCCCTTCTTCATTTCATACAGCTGTTCCTCTGGCTGCACTTCCTGCTGTTCAGCTGTATTATTCTCTTTTTAGTGACACCTACAGTTCAAGGGAACTGCAGCAACAAACTCTAAAAATCATCTTAAAACTATGAGAATCAACTAATAGTCCATAAAAAAGATAAACTTTTGTTTATTCTACATTTTTTCATGTTCTTTCATGCTCATATTGTGAATAAAGGTTACATCCCATTGCACTGTTTATGTTGCCTTTGAATACGAATCATATCAGCCACAAACCAAAAGCAACCGTGGCTTAAGCTATTTTTAAAATTCTATTCAGACAGAATTATAACAGCTAATTTATCACGAGAAACATAACCAGATAAAAAAAGTCAGTTGTTTTTAGTACAGCTGTGTTGCATCAGATTTTTCACAACATAAACTGCATTCAGACGGGGAATTTACTGCCCAGCAAGCTAATTACATTAGCTGATAGGATTAGCTAACTTTATTAGCCAGGCTAGCTCAGTGATTGACAGAGGTTCTTTGTTCAGTTGCCAGGAGATAACAAAGGATGTTTCCTGTGTTGTAACTCTCAGACAGGCTCAGGCTACACAGTGTTTACATATTGATTTCACAAGGAATATAACAGACTGTTTTACAGAACTCTCATCTGCAGTTTTAAAAAGTTGAGAAGACAAAGACATTCTAGACTCTGGTCATTTTTTATCTGTCTTTGTTGTTGGAAACCCTATATCCAATATTTTACACTTTAGTTCAGAACAAATTAGGGATGCAGTGGTTCTAAGTGGTGTTAAAATTCAGGATTATAATGCAATGCAAGAGTGGAGAAAACACGAGGTCAGGTGTTCAGACTGTCTGCAGGGTCATAAATACAATCAGAAAAAGAACATGTTTTTTATTTGAGTAGAAGAGTGAACTACAACTCTAATTTTTCATTTGAGTTTTTAACTTCTCAGGATGTTTTTGAGTTGGAAACACTTAATCTGAGGTAGGCACAAAGACTGTTGACAAACCTATTACCAGTAGAGAATTTTTTAAATGCAGTTTTATTTAGACCTTATTAGGCTCTAAACACCAACCTTGAGTCAGCAATACTGTAGGATGAGTAGAATATAGCATAGTTTAGTATAGTATAGTGGAGAAAGGGCCTTCTCAGATTGTGGCTCTAAGCTCTGGAACACCATTGCACATCCGACAGGCCCCCTCACTGTCCATTTTTAAGACCCGTCTGAAAACACACTTTTATTTATTTGCCTTTAACCCAACTGAGACTTGATTTTACTTTTTTTTTGTGATGTTAATCTTTAATCTTTACGTTTTTTTATCTTTTATGCTTTTTACTTATGTCCAGCACTTTGTTTCACTTTGGGCTGCTGTTAAAGCGCTTTAAAAATAAAGTGGCTGGGGAGAGGTAAGTCAGGGTCTCCTTGCTTAGGCTGCTAACCCTGCGACTCCGGATAAGCAGAAAAAAATGGACGAACTAATGATGAGTATAGCAAAGCATACAGAAGCATAGTATAGTGAAGAAATTTATTGAGGTTTGCTTATATACTGATTTTAATACCCTTTAATATACATGGTATATTCTTTTTATTAGGTGAACAGTAATATATTTTATAATGTGGTTATTTTGCCTGAATTGATGATTTTATGTAGATACATGCCTGAACACAGATTCAACACACAACTGAATCGTTGGTCTTCATTAGGACAGAAAATATTGCGTGAGGGCATGACTCGTAGCAGTGTTAGGGGACCATTCCTAATGACGCAATAAAATAGGCGGAGTCCTGTCCTGAAGATTTTGTTATATTGAAAGGACCTCTGGAAAGACAAGGCCTGCACGCAGACTGAGAATAAACCTGCCTTCAGCCAGAGCTCTGTGTGGTTGTATGCACTCTTTTACATTCAATATCTATGTATTGGTGTATTTTCTGTTTGGCTCAAGCACAAAAAATGGTAAACGAACACGCTAAACAATTTTCTTTCAATAGCACAATAATGTGAGAACTATTAGAACTACATATGGCTGAATCTGAGTGGATTAGGTTGAGACCCGCTGCCTTCTTATTTATGCACCGTTATTTAACTTGGTAAGTCCCATTGAGATCTCAGATCTCTTTTTCAAGGAAGGCTTGTTTCTAAGCTGAGGTAGAGTTGCCAACTGTCCCTTATTAGCCAGAATGTCTGTATTTTAATTCAAATTGAAGTGTCCAATATGGGACACTCTTTCTTTGACTGCAACCTGCAGTCAGAACACTCATGAAACAGAAGGCAGACATTTGTATAGTGCCCCAAGCTGAAGGAGGACCCTGTGGGATGGTACTGAAGAGACCAAATGCAATGAATATATGAAGCACAGAGTGAATCGAAATGAACTCTTGTGCCTTACTTAAGATGCCCTGTGACAGAAAAACAGACTGTAGGTTCATTTGATCTGTTAAATGAACTTTAGCACAAGATACAGACTATTGTTATTGTGTTGGGTGACTATATTTTAAAAAAATAAATTTATATTATAAATATAAAAGCTGCCACAAATACATTATCAAATATATTTAATGGCACATTTGGCCTAATCATTAAAAGCATAGATGAAAAAAATAACATAAAATATATACATACAATATATAAAACATACTGAGTTACTGAAGTCCAAACCTTCTATAGTTGGAGAATTTTTTTAATACAAGAATGCCCAGTTATTCACATTTTAGGTGTAAAAATGTACAAAAAAAAACAGCTAAAGTAGAATTTATTGCAACAAAACTTTTACCATTTAAGTACATGATTTTCTTCAGAAATGTTTATTAAAAATATTGGATTTAACATTCATATATTTGTATACAATACACAACCCTGAAAATAGATTTCTTGGGCTTTCTATTTTATTTTTAATCATTTTTTTGTCTTTCTAGTTTCTCCAAATGTATAAAGATGCAACACAACCTACATGGTTACACTAAAATGTTGTGAGTTTTTCTTTTTAAAAACAGGTAATTTTTTTAACCAGCACTTATATTTAAAAAAACATTCTTTTGATCAGAAAAAAAACTCATTAATGTTACATGTGGAAATGTATTTCATGTATATGTTTTAAATTTGAATATTCAGTTACTTCCCTTGTGAAAATAATTGATTATTAATTGAAAAATCTTCTGTAGAGCAGCCAAACTATAATATCAGATTTGTTATACTGTAGCACTTCTGATGTTTTCATCAGAAGTCTTGTACACTGATGGAAATGCTAAAAACAGAAGACGGATATGTCCTGAAAGGTCACATCAGAACAAAATGCATTGCATCTTTGTTAGCCCAGAGAAAAAAAAAGGGTGACATTTGTCATTTCTAGGGAAGAAGTTTTCGGTTAAATGCCAAGATGTCCCATGATGAACACTTGAGTGTTAAAGCATGGATCAGTGGGACTGAAGATGTCTGGCCTGACTCAGACCAGCCAGGAGACACAGCAGCAGATCCCTGGGCACGCATGGAGGAAGATAAATATGTGGGGTGAAAAAAGAAAGAAACTAATCCCCATCTTGTGCTAGGGGTCCTTTTGTATTATTCATTGTGACGGATTGTAATTACACAATATAGCTTTCACACCATTTTAACTGCAGACAGTTTGATCTGCTCTACAAAAAGACTGAAAGAGCCTCCCAGACAGTTGTGTGAAAGCTAAAGGCCTCACCCAAAATAGCATTTACAGAGTGCTTTTGTCAAACACGACATTAAAAACAAACCACTTCATGGCAGGTTTTCAGGTTGTAATGTGGAGAACAAGTAAGGTCTCGTTTTTATGCTATAACAAAAAAACTAAGGCTGCATCTGTGTTTGGAAAATATTAAAGCAAACCCTCAGGAGGAGCCTTTCAGTTCCACGCCAAAGTTGTGACAAATAAACTATAAAATGAAAGGAACTTAAAGTATTTGGGTACAGAAATAGTTGAATGGTATACCAGCCTCTTGTCCTACTCTTTGCTTCTTACAGAGGGTCTGGACTCTCAGCAATTGAGAAACAATTGCTTGCTGGAGGAGTGAACTTGATTGGATCAGATTTTACCCAATCACCAATGTTTGGCTGTGTGTAGTGCACCAGCTCGACTGTGAAGAAGGCTAAGCTAAGAAGCTAACAGGAAATTGCATGTGCTGTAAACAACTGTCTCCTACTGGGAAGATGGCTGTAAATTAGTACTGCAGGCTTTGTGAGACAAATTTAATTTAGATTGGAAGCCTTGTCAACACGGACTGAATGGCTTCATTCACTCGAAGTCATTCACAACTCTTCCTTCTGTTCGCTGATCGGTCTGGTTGAAATACTGCTGGAGAAATCCTTGCCCATGGGAGAAATCCCTGACGGAGGAGTGAAGGGAAACTAGAATTGAAATGCCAGGCTAACCAGTCCTATGATTTACTGCGGTATCCAAAACCATCAACAGCAACGCTCAGAATACACCAAAAAAAAAAAAGGTCACACACTCTAATATTTTGTTGGACTGTCTTTAGCTTTGTTGCAAGTAGTCAGACATTGTTTGAGCTGATACTGTTGCTGAACCTAGACCTGACCAACTGCAGCAAGCCCACATCATAGACCTTAGTTACATCCAGGTGGACACTTTTTTTGGCCAGGCTGTGTAATTGACACAACAGAACTCATGAAGGAATCTGTAGAATGTTTGTGACTTTCAGGGAGTTCCTTGAATGAGTCACAGAAGGAACACAGCCACATCGCTTGTAGGGGTGGGCGATATATCGAATATACTCAATATATCCCGAGTTTTTCAGTGTACGATGGTTAAAATGGCTTTATTGTAACCATCGAGTATAAATTATCATGCAAACAATAAGCTGCGTCCGTGCAAGTTTCGCTTTTCCGACACACTTGAACGCATCACCAGCTTGTGAGCTTGTGAATGAGACTGAAGACAACTCTGATAAACTAGTTCTGAAAGGAAATTATATTGGATCAATAATCTGACAGTGGTTTGGATTTCATTAAGAAGACGTCAAACAAAATGCGGTAATTTGCAAAACATTCGGTTGTGGGTCAGTCAGCTTTTATCGTCACTGTTTATACTTTTGTTTTTGTATTTTAAAGCCATCCCATTTTTTGATTTTACATTTTTTTATTTTCAAAGCACAAGAGGACCTTTTTAAGTTTAAATGGTTTATTTTTCCCTTTTATTGATGCACCTTTTTGCTGCTATGATCCATTTAGTTTTGAGTTTAAGAAAGATCTAGATCACAGGTGTGAAAGTCTGGTTCTTGAGGGTCACTGTCCAGCATGTTTTCTTGTTTCTCTGCTCAACCACACCTGATTTTCCTGACTTGATTATTAACAGGCTTCTAAAGATTTTAAAGAGGTAACTGAATCACAGAATCAGGTGTGTTGGAGCAGAGAAACAAGGAAAACATGCAGGATAGTGGCCCTGGAGGACCTGAGTTTCACACACCTGATCAAGAGTGTAGACAACAAAAAGATAGTGGCAATAATTCCATTGTCAAGTGGGTTGCTGCCAAGGTTGTTGGATAAGGACAACAAAATACAGCTAATACAACCAACTGCAAACTGAATGCATTAAATTAGGTGATTTGTATGAAGAAAATTTGTAATTTGCAGACATTTTTTCAACTAAAAATAATCAAATGGAAATTGATTTGTTTCAACATCATCCCTCATCACTGAAATTAACCCTGCAGAACTCACTAACAGTCATCTTCAGCATGCAAGCTTTCCTTCCACCTGTTAAAACTTTAATGAGCGTTGTGCGATGAAACAAGCAACATGAACAGAGTTTTAACTGGCACGTTGGTGCAGCACAGATGGAAACATGGGTAAAGGAAAAAGATAAATAAAGTCTCCTTCAATCACATCTTTAAGTCAGAATATGTAGAATGGTAAATGGACTGTACTTGCATAGCACCTTTATACCTATCCAGGATAGTCAAAGCGCTTCACACTACAATCTGTGTCCTCATTTACCCATTCACACTGCACTTTATTATGTCTCTGCAAAGCTAACATGTACAATCATCTATTGAGACTAATCAGTGCCAATCACATTCATACACTGATGGGACACATCAGAGGCATTGGGGTTAAGTATCTTGCCCAAGGACACAACAACTTAGACAGCTGGACGGGGGATCGAACCGGCGACCCCAGGACGACTCCCCTAATCACTCTTCCACAGCCGAAGGTCTTATGAGATAAAACAAGCAACAGTAAAACCTCAAATAACAATTGTTTTAGTAACTCTTGTTTTTAAACTAATTCCAGCTGGCACGAATTGTGCAGCGCAAACAGAAACAGATGGTGAAGGAAAAACAGACGTTTTCAATTGTGACTTATGAGAAGTCAGCAGGGATGCCCACTCTCCTACAAGTCTTTATACTCAGTCCAGATGAAGGTCGACAGAACAAGTCACTGTCCTCAGACTTACGCTTAAAGAAACAACACATTTGCTTCTATTCGTTTTCAAAATATCACAAAATGCTGTCCTTGTTCAGACTGAAGCTGATAATATGTTCCCAACCAAGAATGACATTTATTGTACACAAAAACAGGCCAAGTTTTTCTAAAAACCGGCTGTTCAAAATGCAGCCACACAGTTTGATGGTGATAGTTTAGTGAAAGTGCAGCTGAAAATTTACAAATTGTTTGTAACTTTTCTGCAGTTTAGAAAAAAATGTACCCCTGCTGTGAAAAACATGCTGTTACAGAATGCATAGCAGACCAGTCTGAAGAAAAACAGAGAACAAATTAACCATGTTTAAGAAACTAGTTCTAAAATAAACATGGGTTGAAAAATATTGCAAGAAAAGAAAAGTTGAGGCCTCCATGCCTGGGCTTCTTTGTCTTTGGCCCCAGATCGATTAAATCTGCCTCTGACTGCTTCCCCTGTTACAAAGAGTAACCCACAGATGCCAAGCCTTTTTCAGAAATGCTCCAACCTCATCTCTTGATACAATATTATGGTTAGTGTCAAAGAGACTTAGAGCTTTATGGCTCCACATTTCCCTCTACCAAATTGCCTTTAACATTCTGGTTACAAGAATAGACAGCTCACTAACTGCTTCGCTTGTGTTGTGTTTGATTTATGAAATATGAATTCAGTCATGCACACTGGCAGTCATTTCTCTGCTTTGTTTTGACCAAAACAAATAACCATTTGTGGAAATGAGATGGAGAGAAAATGCAAAGTGACAAAACTAAAATGCAAATTATTTTGTCTATTGTTAGAAGTCATTTCAGGGCAATATAAACAACCTTTTCCCTCCTACGTCCACAGTCTTGTCACACTGCTCAAATACAACCCAAAGGGAATAAAAAGTAATGGTATTTGTTTATGAGACAAACCTCCAGACAATGACATGATTCCATTATTTGAAAACAATTTTCATATACATTTTGTCCTTGTGGTTTACTGCTTCTGTTTTTTTTCATCTAGATTCATATCTTCTTTGTCATAAAGTAGAACATGTGCAGATCTCTCCCTGCCACATACTGTGCTAAGCATTGTCGTCTACCATGAATGCTCATTAAAAAAGTGCCAGTAGATGTGTAACCACCCATCACGTAGTTCTCTTACAGAATAATAACACAAATAAACCCCGAATTCTTTCCACTCTTCCTTGAAGCAGCAGTTACAAAGCTTAAAGATGGTAGCTGGGGTCAAACCACTGTGCTACTTCCAAGAATAAAAGTAATGGGCTCGTTTTTCTGGCAAAACGAAAAAAACATAAAAAAACAGACAAGCAACTTGCATTTTCTGTGCTAAAATAATTTCCTTTTAAAAGCGAGTTGAGAGAATGGATACTATCATGTGGCTCATATTACAAAACCTTTGCTTCTGATTGGCAAACCAGATCTTAACATGTTCAGAATTAAAGTGTAGGAAAATGCAGAATAATTACTGTGTGAAAATAAATGTTTATTATCAATGTTGTCATGGTATTTAAAAAATGTCTTCAAAATGTGCTAGTAATAATATTATAATCATATCATTGTCTGCCAATGTTTCAATGTGTTTGTGTGTGTGGACAGGTTTTTCCTACAACTTTGGGAAAATTTTCCCCAAAAAATCAGCCTCATGGGGACCGAAGTGAATGGTGGGGACCAATGCCCAGTCCCTACGAGTCCAAATGCAAATTACAGGTGGGGGGTTAGGTTTAGGACCAAGATTTAGGTTAGCTTTAGAGTCAGGTATGTACCTGTGAGGTTAGGTTTAGGGTCAGGTATGTACCTGTGAGGTTAGGTTTAGGGTCAGGTATGTACCTGTGA
>JAUBOC010000170.1:13002428-13018010 GCA_032275365.1 Anablepsoides cearensis | reverse complement strand
CCTCAGCTTCAACACTTTAACTCCAAACAGTGCTGCAGTGCTACATGATGACAAACCTGAACACAGAGCTATCCTTTGGTTCAGCAGACTCTGAAACACTCGTTCAGATTTAAAGGATGTATTAGATTCATAATAACCATTAGAAACAACTGTTTTATGTAAACTCACAGGAAGTGAAGTAAACTGAATTCATGAAACTTTAAAACACAAGCTTCCTGAATGTGAAGATAAAACAGAGAAATATAAAAGCATGTCAGAAACAACACCACACCACTGTCACTTCTTACCCATGGGGTGCCCGTGTGGTCCTGGTCCCTGGCCCATAGGAGGAGGAGGAGGCTGCATCCAGGGTGGAGGAAGGCCGTTAGGGTTAGGGGGCATAGGTGGTCCACCCATGTTGGGCATGGGGGGAGGAAAGTTGTGAGGTCCTCCAGGGCCCGTGGGTCCTCCATGCATGCCCTGGAAGTTCCTGTTCTCTGCAGGTCCAGAGCTCATCCAGGGAGGTCGGTTCTGCAGAACATAAACAATCACAGGTCAGCCCAGGTGATGCTCTGCAGGAAGGGAGCTGTTTAGGTTTCAAACTAACCGGTGGGGGCTGGTTACTGTTGGGGCCAGAGGCTCGAGGAGCTCCTGCCTGAGTGCCAGAGTGGCCCCCACCAGAAGATGGGATGGGGGCCTCCCCCAGCTCAGCCATGAGGGACAGGTACTCCTTGTCCATCCGAGCCTTGTCCTGTGCTGACTGAGGGGGCTCAGCTCCTGGTGCTCTCTGAGCAGCAAACGTGCTGCACAACACAAACAGTAACTGTTAGAGGATCTGCAGCAGCAGCAAGCACAACAAGAGGCAGAACTTCCTGGCTCTAACGTCACCTGGTGTACTTGCAGTCAGAAGAGATGTGGCCTGCTCCACCACATTTGGTACAGAGGGTAGTGTTGGTGATGCTGCGAGGCTCAGTGTTCTGCCAGGGACGAAGGATTCTACAAAGACAAACATCAGGTGTTCAGTGAGCTCTGCTTGTTCTTGAACAGCTGCATTGAGCTTCAGCAGCTCTGGACAAACCTGTTATCATCCTCCCTCAGGGTGCCGTTGAGTCTGGCCAGCTCCCTCAGCTGCATCTTTCGTAGGTCGTTCTGGTCCTCAGGGGTCTCAATGCCCTGCTTCAGGATGTTACGTATCTGTGGACACATTTCTACCTCAGTACAAACTGTGCACACTAAAGAACTGACTGATGACAGGGTCCCAGCAGGTCAGACCTGTTCCACAGCTTTCTTCACGTTATCCATGGTGTTGGCAGTGACCAGCGCGTGCAGAGGCTCATCTTCTCCTGGCAGCATCTGTCCATCTTTTCGACCAACCTTCCCTTCTTTCACAGAACCTTTACCTCGAATCATGATCTTAGCACAGCATTCTTTCTCAATGTTCTTCAATGTATTTCCACTGAAAGAAGAAACAGTTTCAAATGACTGTCACATTACTTTAAACCAGAATGCCTGATCACTACATGTGAGCATGTAGAGCAGTTCTAAAGATCCACTTACCGTGGTCCAATTAGCAGACCAACAAAGTTGATTTCAGGATATTCATCTTGAGGGATCATAACTTTGTCACTGACTCTGGTGGCTGGGGGTCTGCAGGAACAATAAATAATCATATAACAGGTACCTGAGACATGGAACACTGAGGTGATTTTATTTTCATACTATAACCCTGCAGTGTACTGTGAATGAAGGAGAAGAGGACAGATTCATGGCTGCAGGAACACATCTCAACACAATGGATATAGAAAGAGAGAATGAAGGAGCACAGCAGTGTCTAAATCATCATGTAGGTGTAAGACTGCAGGTCCATGTTTAGCAGCTTTGGTCACCACATACAGAAGGATCTGACCCACACACGTCTCTTTGGCTTTCATGAGTTACAACAACATAGACCACAGCCGACGTTGGCTGCAGTCTACATGGACCATAGGTGTCTGCTGATTAATCAGCTGTGAAATGAAACTACAGTCTACAGAAAACCTGTTTATCATGATGATATGTTTTATATCACATCACTTCAGTTGTTTTTTCAAGGTATAACTTCATTAAATTCAGTTTTAATAGAAACATAAAGGATTCATATTTTGGGTTTAGCTCCAGTATCAGTACTTTACATTTTATTGAACATCTTCTAATTGCAACAAAAATTTCTTCAGCTAAGTTACTAAACTTATATTTTTGGGTTCGTGATAAATTTCCAAACTCAGATGTAAAATTTAAATTACAAAAATATTCTGTTTAATTTGCTGACAGTGCATTGAACTCTGGGATACTGTAGGATACTCAGAGGCAGCTGATGTTTATGTGTTTTGTCAGCTGTATGAGTATGAGGCTGTGTATTAGGACAGCCTACAGTGCAGGGCAGTGATTTAAGCAGCCGACACATGAGGCTAACGTTAGCTACAACCCATGAATTGAGCCCCAGCCTTTATATAAACCATTCCTCCCTGCGTAGTTTACTCCCTGTGTTTGTATCATGAGCATTGATGTGGTTAGGCTGTTTTAATCAGGCATTAAGTTCTTTAAATCACCTGCTGCTGAAATATGTTTGTCTGAATCTAAAGCAGGCTGCTGTAACACACCTGTAGTGTGCATTCTGTGCACAAAGACAGTGATAAACACTAAATGAAAACCATGTATAAGGTGGGGGTACAACTTGACCACATCATTATCTAGTTTCTTTACAACCATGTCAGGAAAAGGACAGTTTTATTGGAACTGAAGAACAAAGTTTAAAGAAAGGTGATGTGACTAACAGTATTTTATAAAACTGGGCGTCAGCAGCTGTTCCCTTCTTTGGGGGCGTCAGCAGCTGACAGAGTGGGAGTCGTACTTGTAGTCTGCAGGAGGCTTGAAGTCGGGGTTGAGGCCAATCATCTCTGTGATCAGGGAGTGCCGCTCCTCCTCGATCTTCTTTCGGGTGCGATACTCGCGGGTGTTCAGCCGCTTGCCCTCGCTGTTATAGATGGGCTCTGGAGAGGGAGACCTAAGAGCAGCAGACAAAATACAAGACAGACACCACTGAAAGCTCTTCTGAGGTGGAGCTCTGCAGACAACTATCATTCAGTCTATCTAGAGCTGACTAACATTAAAGATCATCTCTAGTCAGAAGCTAAAGTATCTGTATCACAGATAATGGTCAGATTGACAGGACTCATGGCCAGCACAGGAGCAATTTAAACTATCAGCTGTGCACTGACATGTTAAGAGCTGGAGTCCATGTTTTCCAAACAATCAGAGCAAGATGGGGGCAAACAAACTGCATCAAGGCAAGGCATTAACCCAGAACATTAGAGGGGCATCAACCACAGGAAAAACAGAAGTGAATTCATCACACACACAGTGCCAGTCCAAAGCTCCTCATCAACTTAAATATGCTGCTGTATAAACTGTAGACTGGCACTGCATGTATATGAATCAGGCCAGAACTACACCTGCATACAGGATGGTTGGCCTACAAGAAAGAACAGTTGGAGGTCAGAAACCACTTGGAATGCTAAGCAGAGACTCTGGCTTTGAGAGATGCTGGGTGACGACGTGCTGGTAGAGGTCCAGACCTCCCCTGGATGCTGAAAACCTGCATTGATGTGTTAAGAAGGCTCTGTGCTTGAAAAATGGTTAGGTTGACGTGGGGTAATTTGGGTTAGAGGAAAGGAATTAAGATTAGATATCCACCTTTTTCTATGCTCTCTAATCAGAGAGAGGAAACAAAAACTGTTTCCTTATTAAGCTTCAAACTTCCAACGGTGACCACCTGAAACACCTCCCAAGTTGTTCTTCTGTTACATAGAACGGTTTAAGAGCGCTCCAGACGGTTAAATATGTAGCTCTGTAGAAATCTCTGAAAAAACTAAGAGTGTAAAAGTCAAGGGGGCTTAATCTAGCAGAGATCAAGTGGACACACTGTTGAGGGCAAGCCACTTCCTGCAGGAACACATCCTGACTTACAGGCCGACTGCTTCTCTTCCAAATAAAGAGCAATTCTG
This sequence comes from Anablepsoides cearensis, assembly GCA_032275365.1. Classification (NCBI taxonomy): domain Eukaryota; kingdom Metazoa; phylum Chordata; class Actinopteri; order Cyprinodontiformes; family Rivulidae; genus Anablepsoides; species Anablepsoides cearensis. Next base: position 13,013,988 of record JAUBOC010000170.1, on the reverse strand, counting down.
GCAGTTTTCTTCAAGACTTCAAGAGTCCAGAGGGAAAACTGGAACGCAGTCCCCTTCACCCTGGTGGAAATGTTTAAAGCCAAGTAAAGGAAAACAACCTGAGACAGCCGGCAAAAAATCATTTGTTAGGTCTATGAGAGAGCCAATTAATCACTGGTCTGTTAGCAAACAGGCTACATGCCATGAGAGGACGCCCCACTTCTAAAGACAGACTAAATTAAATCACTGATAATAATGATGTCAGGGAAGTGGGTATTTATCTGCTTTTATCTCATTCATCTGAGCTATTGTGTTTAAAAATGTGTTTAAAGCATAAAGTCTGGTGACCAAAGCCTGTTTCAAAGGAAAACCTTCATACATTATGCACCATACTGCACTGTATTATTAGTTTATACAGCACCAAGCATCAGACAGTGACTGAAAACAGAATGCTTTAAAGATCAATCTAAAAAATAACTAAATGTAACAATAAAGAGGTGGAACTACCCAGGACTGTGGTGGTCACATCCCCCCCTGTCTGATCCCTGAGACCCCACTATCATCAGCTTTAATTATTATACTACTCTTTATTTTTTAACCCAAGACTGAAGCTGTTTAACTGTGACGTCATTCTTTAGACTTTCATGTGGATCTCACAGTCTTCCTCTGCTGGTGGATGGCAGGATCTTCACCTTCAGGGAAGACCATGATGTTCCACTGAAAGCTCAACACAACACAAACCTGGGCTGCAGGTTTGTGACAGTTTGAACTAAAAAAATAATACATTTTATTTGTCTCCTGATTTCAGGGAGACCAACGGTTCATAAGTTCCACCTATTTTAACTTTTCAGCTTGACTTTTCCCTTAAATACTACCTGCTTTAAGCTTAAACATGTTTTTATTCCAACACAATTTAAAACAGGTCTCAGTGTCTCAGGTGAAAAAATAAATGTAAAATACTGTATTTCCACAAATAAAGGCTGTGGTTTCATCCAAAATGTTTTTTAAACTATTTGTAATTTAACAGCTGGTAGAAACTAGATGGTTCAGTTTGATGTTTGTGTGAAACTGATGTTTTATATTAAATATTACTTTGTAATTCTACGCAGAACTCAGAACAGATTGATTGTTTTGTTGATCTCCTGGTGACAAGTTGAGTCAGGTGTTTGACTCAAACACCAGCTAATGCTAATGAGCTTTAGCTTTTTACTTTTATATGTCCTGCTTTGTTATTAAAGTCACCTGATTGAGGGAACAGAGGTCAGACCAATGTCAGAGTAAGAATTAATCACTTCTGAGGCTAAAGTGCTCAATAACAACTATTATTAATGATTTCTGACTGGAACTATTTACAATCAGGACTGAAGCGTTTTATAATGAAGAATAGCCTTTATAATCATGTTATGATGGGTTTTTAATGGTTTTATGAATGATTTATTCTTTTTAAAGTGTTTTATTTTCATATTGCTAAAAGCCCGTTTAGGGATTGACATTGTAAATTAGCCTAATAAATGTTTTAGTCTTGTAAATACTTACATTTGACTCTATACAAATAAACAAATAAGATAAATGAACACAGTAACTTTGGGAAGATTTGAACATATTTGTATATATTTTTCCTTTATTCAATAAAAATTTCACATTAGTATTAGGACACATCACTGGGCACAAGTTTAATGTATTTTATTCTAGTATTAATTCACATAATGTGAGATTTTAGCTGACTGACCTAAGATGGTTTGTATAATAATAACAGATTAAACCAGTGATGTTAATTCAATTCAAAAATACTTTATTTATCCCAGAGGGAAATTAGGTGAAATGATTCGTTAAAACATTTTATACTTTTATTCCCTGTTATTTGTGCCATTTATTTAAGGAAATACAGCAGATGAACCTAAACCATGAGTTATTACTACAACTCTGACATTATTTTAATCATGATTGACACCATCTCCAAACTAACAGAACATCATGTTTTTAAAGAATTTCCTTAAATTTCTGCTCAATTTTTTCAGCAATTGGTAATATAACTAAAAGTAAAATGTTTTAGTTAATAGTGAGAGAATAACATTCAGCTTTATAAATATTATCTCTAACCTCTCTATCAATTAGCTCTGGTAAAGAGACAACCTGTAAGCTCCTAAAGAAAACACTGCTCTACAATGACATTTAAACTATTCAGATTTAAAATGAAAAAAAGGGAATTTGTCTTCAAACATTCAAGAATGTAGAGAAAGTGTTACTGTTCGAGGGTTTAATCTTTTTCCAACCTGTCCTCAGGGTTAACAGGGATTCCCAGGTCTCCTGTACGCAGTTTACGAGTCAGGTCTTCAATCTGCAGTTGGACTGGAAGAATTCAGGTTAGGAAAGAAAAACAAGGATGGAGAGAAATGTGGTTACCACAACAACATCACAGAGACAAGGCTCTAGACTTTAGAGCACAGTCTCAGTCAGTACACACAATTGGTGAAATCTGCTAAATAAGAAGGGAGATCAAACAAACATATCTGATAAGACTAAAGCATGAAACCACTTCCTGTTTAGGTGGAGTCACAGATTGTACTCACTATAGATATGCTTGTCAGGTGCTTTAAAGTAGGGTTCAAATAAATAAAGAAACCTTTTCTTGGACAATGATTAAGCAGGACAAGACGTCAAATGATGAAACCATGATTCCTAAAAATGCCAGCCAATCAGATCAACTCTTTAAACAATGCTGAGGTTGACCTGCATCATTATAATCAACTGGCTTTAATGGCTCTGGCATTCTGAGGACACATTTTGGTCCATTTGTTTGGCAAGTTTCAGGTGATGGGTCACGTGTTGCACTCCACAGATCTAACACTGAGGGGCAGCTGTGACACAAACAACTCTTGCATTTAGAAGGCAATGAGGAACAAAATCCATCAGTCATTTCATGCACAGTATGAAGTGGTGAAGGAAAATCCCCTGGAACACTGATTTGATCACTGAAACTCTGGGTGACTGAGATGAATACAGGCCTGTGTGACTCTGAGGTTCACAGCATTTTCATCTTAAAGCTGCTTTTAGGGGATCTAAATGACTAGAAGAAAGAAAAACTAAGTGTGACAACAGAGGGTGGGCTCACATAGCAAGAACAACCATTACCAATGAGGACAGGGTCAATAATGATGTTAGTTACTGATGAGTGTGTGTTGGTGCAACACTGCTCCTCAGAGGCATGTCAGGTTTGTTTCATCATTGCTGTGGGGTTTAAACCTGCACATGTGGAAGTTTTCTCATAAAGACAGTGTCTCACTGAGCTACAGCTGCTGGTAACAGACTGACTGAAATAAACATGTTTAAGTAGAGCAGCTCCACAAACACTGTTCACCAGCTGGTCACCACCAGTCACAGTCCTGTGAGACACTGGCTCCAGTTTGACATCACATCAACTGTTTATTTAATGTGCAGCAGCTTCTGTCAGACACTGACTGTGTTCACTGAAGCTTGGACTAAACATTCGGTCTTATTTACAGCAGATTTCTGTGCCATCAGAGCAGCATTGTTCCATTCAAACCAATTGGACAAAAGTCATTATTTTGCTATGTTGGGACATTATGGCTACGTTCACACTGCAGGGTTTAATGCTGGATTTATTCACATTATATTTAAACATGACCTCAATCTGACTTCAGAATGAACTCTGACCCTAACCTAACAACATGTGCAGAAAAACACATGAGGTCACATTCAGCTGGCTGTTTAAGAATGAGTTCAGTGTTTCTATCTGAACCTGCCTCTGACAGGATGATCCGGTCCAGATTTTTATTTTTAAAACGACACCACGTGCTGGAAGTTAAGTATTGATTGAGTAACTTTAGTATCAATACCATCATATGTTTCTGAGGATTCTCAGTCATCCAGGACATGGAGAATCAAAGTCACACACTGAAAGGGTCAGATTTAAATAAATCAGATCAGATTTGGCATAAAAACATCTGACATGAGTCACACGGGTCAAAAAAAGAGGGATTTGTGTTACATTCAGCTGCATGTGAACGTAGCCTCTGATGCCTTCATGCATAATGATAATGAGGACGTGTGGGGAATCAGGCAAAGTGCTGAGGCTCAGCAGACAATGGTGTTTAAGCAGCTATCAGACCCCTCTTGTTAATGGCTGCCCAACAGTATGCAAACTGGGAGACTACAAAACACAGCAGAACCACTTAAAGGAAATGAACAGAACAGCTTACATCAACATTTTATAGTTACTGCTCATTAGAAAAAACTGCTTCGTCTCAACAGTTGGAGCAAAATTAGACATTTTCCTTTAGGCAAAAAGCACAAAATGATGAGAAATGTTTTTAGCACAAGTTTTAGTTAGTAATGTTTGTGCCTTAAGAAAGCTCTAACTGTTGGGAATTCAGCAAACAGGAAACATTATTAAAACTGGTAACATGTCAACAAGCAGAACTGCTCAAACAGTCAAACTGTATTTGCACTGAGATCATGAGACAATCTGTGGTAAAAACAAAGACATTTACCTATATAAGCTCTCTCTTGATCTCGTGTGAGTCCAGGGGGAATAACGGTGGGCATGCCCGGGATAATGGTCTTCTGATCGGGGGTCTCACTGCTCCATCGACTCTTCTTCCTCGGTTTCTTCTGGCCGAAATCTACAAAAACAAACAGCATATATATATATATATATATATACCACCCACTGGAGCTTGGAAACAAAACACAGGAGAGAACATTTTCCAATGCTAATATCTTAAATATGAGTTTAAAAATACCATCAATGATATGGTGAGATGTTCATTCTACGGGTGCATTTTATAGAAAAACAGCAGGAAACATGCTTTAAATCATGTTAATCATATGATCTGAGCATTAAAAGTTCACTTCCTGACAGATTAATCTGGACCAAGTTTGCACAAATACAGAAAAATGTGAAGCAAACATGTTTATTTCCTGTCAGTGCTGATCTGGGCTGCATAACTTTATAGTGTGTTATAAAGTGCTGAACAGTTACAAAAATATAAAATCAACACAAAAAAAATTATAAGGATAAATTACAAATGTAAATTTAAAGACACAAGACAAAGTGTAGAGGCGGGTCTTTAGCTTAGCTTTAAAAACTTGCAGGACTAAGTCTAAAGGTCTAATAAAACACCTGCAGAAACAGGGGCTACACCTCTACAGGTAACACAGGTGGACTGGCTTTTTCAGCACCTTTATAAGAAAAGATTTACAAGGTCATGATGTGTTTGATATGGAGCAAAAATAATAACCTTAACATACACAATCATTTTCTCCACACTTTATTTCTGTTGCAAATATTGTTTATTAGAACTTTATGGGGATTATTAATTTTAATAAAACTAAGATATAACAAGCAAACAAACTAAATGTGAGCAGATTTACTTTACTTTCTGATCTGCTGCAGAAAACTGGGTCTTGAAGAAATGAAGTGTAATTTTATCATTTTACGCTCGAATTTAACTTTAAAAACATACATTTTACATTCATTGTTTTTCATAATAGTGCAAAGTCAAAACAAAGAAACTAAATGTTTGTCTCTGTATTATAATAATTCTCTTAAACATGCTATGAGAGTTAATAAATTTACTTGTCTGTAAATGATCTCTAACCAGTGTTTTAGTTGAGTTTTTACCATCAAACAATGTAAAAATGGCTGCAGCTCGTGTAAATCAGATGACGTAAGGCCTTGTCTGACTGGGTAAACATAACATAAAAATATATTTGAAATGATTTAATGTTATTTAAAGCTTCCTGACCGACTCACTGGGCTTTGGTTAAAGAAGTAGTGCCGGCGGAAGGACTCCATTTCGTGTGGCTGCAGTTTAATGGAGGATTGTCTGCAGTGCCAGCGTGTCGGGAGCTAACTAGCTAGTTAGCTAGCAGCTAGCGGATGTTTAGCTAACTCACCGTTGGACATGATTCCGGCTCCCACAGCGGACTGCTGTTGGATCTGCGTGGGAAACCCGGGGTTGAACTGGTGCGGGGGAGCAAAGGATGTGTTGGGCATGGGGGGCTGGTAACTCTGTAGAGGGGGAAACGATCCGGGAGGTGTTGGCATCAACCCGTTGCCTCCCGCACCAGGCCCGGCGTCGAATCCTCGTTTGGCGCCGATGCTGGGGTGCAACTTCCCCAGAGGAGTTGCGTTTGCTCCCGTCGCCATTTCCAGTCAGCTGCAATGGCTCTGTGTTCGTCAGACGGTAGTTTACCGAGATATTAAAGGTTAAACCGAGCGAGTTTGCTCCAGAACAAGGATCTGTCTCTAGTTTTCAACAAATCACTCAAAATGGCGCACAACAGAAAAGCACAAAGGTTGATCCTTGAGACGTGACGTTCCTGTAAAATGGACTCTTAATGGCTACGACTGGTGCGTGTATTCTGAAAGGTGATTGGCTAAACGTGCCTGTCAATTTAATCTGACCAATCACTGATCAAGAATGTTGCCCCTCCCACCCTGAAAGTCACTGCCTGTATAATATAATATAATATAATATAATATAATATAATATAATATAATATAATATAATATAATATAATATAATATAATATACTGTAATGTAATGTAATATAATAAATATAAAATATAATGTAATGTAATGTAATATAAAATAATATAAAGTAATATAATATAATATTAATATAATATAATATAAAGTAATATAATATATTATATGGAATATAATATAATGTAATGTAATAGAATATAAAATATATGGAATATAATATAATGTAATATATCATGATACAGCTTGCTAAAGTCACATTCCAATTTTTTTCATTTTTAATCAGCTATAGCTCAAGAACAATCATACCTGAACTAAACTGTAAATTGTAATTTTAATAAGTAATCTTTTCCAACATGTAAAACTTGTTGCTTAGAGTCAAACAGAAGCATGCTGACCACCACAACCACCTGAGCATACACAAAACTGTCTGTTAGTCAATAATAAAATAAAAATAAAAACCTTCTCTATTCTTTGTGTTCCTCTTTATTTATGCTCATGTTTATCCTTTTGTTTGTGTCTTTTTTGATTTAATGCATGATTTGTTGTTTATGTACTCTCCTTGTACTTGAACAGATCTGTTTCCTGCTGCTTGTTCCTTTTCTTTAAAAAAAAATCAACATTTAATGTTTAGCTAATATTCAACTTTCTTCAGTAAATGTTAGCAGTTTAGCTATTTCCTGCTAAATGTCAACAGAAATTGAAGTAGCATAGAGAGTTCAGTGTTTTAAAGCATCCTCAGTTTGTTCAGCAGCTTTCAGTAAAGCAGTAAGCTTCTCACTGTATTACTGCAGATAATGGACCTCACTCAGAACATTGGTTAAAGAACCACACGTTTGTAAAAAATGAGCAGGTCTTTATTCAACAGATCAACACTTATACTAAATAAATGTCATTTCAGTCCTACATGAATGAAGCAGGTTTTCACAGAGTGAAAAGCAGAAATGAAAAACAAACAGAAGAGCAGGAGTCTGATACGAGTGTGGCTCTGAGCAAATCCCACCAGGTGCCAGATTTGTTCTGTCTTATAGAAGTTCTACTTTTTTACTGAGACAAAAATAAGCTTTAAATTTAAACTACAAAAACACGAGAGAAGAGAAATCTTCCCAGGATGACTCCTCCTACAGAGGCTGGCTCCTCCTACAGAGGATGACTCCTCCTACAGAGGATGACTCCTCCTACAGAGACTGGCTCCTCCTACAGAGGCTGGCTCCTCCTACAGAGGCTGGCTCCTCCTACAGAGGCTGGCTCCTCCCACAGAGGCTGGCTCCTCCCACAGAGGCTGGCTCCTCCTACAGAGGATGACTCCTCCTACAGAGGCAGATGAAGGGAGTAGTGGGAGCAGGTCCAGCGCCGCACAGGTTTGCCCACTCTGCCGATCACAGGAAGTTTGTGGGCGTAGGCACGTGGAGGGACGGCAGGAAGAGGCGGAGTCAGAGCAAAAGTGGTCTGAAATAGGCGGCGGCCTTGGCAGCGCCGGCCCATCTGCCTTCCGCCGATGACGAACGAGATCACCGGGGGTCCGGCGTGAGGCGAGGTGAAGCGGGCTTTGGGAAAAACGTCCCGAGACAGACCGGCCGAGCGCTGGCCCAGACGAGACGAGGACGACCTGGAGCGCTGCACGGAGGACGAGCGGGCCACAGACCTGATGACACACCAGACAGAGTGTTAGACAGGGCTCCCACACCTTGGTCAACATCAAATTCAAGGACCTTTCAAGGACTTTCCAGCACCAATTTCCTCAAATTCATGAACCACGCACATCGGGAATTCCCTACTGCTACCACGGAATGTTACCAATAAACCGATTTAATATCAGGTAAATTCAATGAAAATCAGAATCAATGAAAGAAAGTGGAATAAATGTTTACCAGTTTACCACAATCCTGAGTTATCCACCACAACAAATGTAAGTTTTTTTATTTTATTTTATTATAATAATTTTTTTTTTTTTTTTTTTTTACAGATGATGAAAATCAGTCGTGTGAATAAAGAACTTCAATCCCCCCCAAAAATTCAAAGACTTTCAAGGACAAGTGTAATCTTTGGCTTTCACAAACTTTCCAGGGCCTTGAAATAATTTTTTCAAATTCACAAACTTTCAAGGATTTCAAGGGCCCGTGGGAACCCTGGTTAGACTTTCTACACTGTAAAAACCAGTGTTATTTTAACACTTACTGAGTAAACTGACTTCTAGTCTTAATTCACAGTGTGGATTTCCTTAGTGTTGTCTCAACACTGGACAGTGTTAAAAAAGCTCTGCCCACTGTTAAGTGTTATATAACACTTAGCAGTGTTGTTATATGACACCATGCAGTGTTGAAAGAAGCCCCGCCCTCTTCCACCTCATGTCAGACAGACCAGTGTTTTCTCAACAAGGAATGCTGGTTAATCTTGTAGAAATCATGTGTTTGTATGTTTATGACTGTTAAAGAAGTTCATAAGTGTAAAAATTAGTTGTTTTGTTCAGGTTTATCTGTTGATCAAGTTAAAGTTTGTGTTTTTGGCTATAAATCAACACCATGAGTGAGAGCTACTTCCTGCTGTGTGAAGGTGACTCTATCTTATCCAGAAACTACTGTGTAAAGTTAATGCAACACTGAAAAGAGTTGATTTTAACACTGAAGTGTTAAACTTACACTTTCAAATTAGCTGTGTAATGTGTGCCTGTGATGTTCCATACTGCCCATTTTCTTTCCGATACTGATACCAAGTAAAATTCAGCAAGTATCTACGATACTGATCCGATACTGATACTTTGTGATAACACAAATAATGTGTCTGGTAAATCTTAAAAAATTTAGTTTTTTAAATAACTGCTTTATAAATAATAAATGACACAGTCGTTCATTAAGGAATTTAAAAGTCTTTCTAACCCTAACCCTATTTTTTAGCACAATTTACATTTATTACACTTATTCTAAAGAAATGTAATAATTTTTGCATAGTGAATAAAAATGAGAAAAACATATTTTTGTACATTTTGCAGCATTGTTTGTGGGTTTGCAAGAAAATCCCTAGCCAGAGTTAATGCTGTTTGGGAGCCATGGCATGAAAATGGTTGGGAACCCCTCATCTAGAATGTAATTACAGACAGTCAGACGAAGCAGATTTTATGTTAAAATGACCTGCCATACATCTACAGACTGAGTGACTGACTGAACACAGGCCACTGTGCTTATTCATTACCCAAGCAGAAGAAAAAGTAGTTCCTCCAACCACATATGATTTAGACAAGCTTGAAATAGTTTAGTTATTTTCCACTATTTTTCTGTTAATTATATACATTATGTGACATAAAGTATCAATATTTTGATTTTAGTATTGATTCTAGAGCATGAAGTTCTGGTATCAGTAGTATCAATATTTTAGTATCGATCTGCAAATCAATATTTTACACCCCCCAAAGGAGTAAACAATCAACACAGTCGAGTGTTAAATAACACTCATAGGAAGTATATGAACCTCCAGTGTTAACATCAATAACTCAATGCAGTGTTGAAAAGCATGAGAATCAGTGTTGATTTGTCACCACAGTGGAGAATCTTATTAACTCTGATTAGAATCATAATTACTCACATCAGAGTGATTTGACTTGAAGTGTTAAGTGTTATTAACACTGAACAGTGTTTGTCAGTGTTAATGGTTAACAGTTTAGAGTTAAATCGTACTCTGAAAATTTAACACTATAAAGAGTTAAATTGACATAAATTCAGATAAGGACCAAATAGACTTGAACACAGTGTTAAATTTAACTCTTTAAGTGTTGATTTAACACTGAAAAAGTTACTGTGTACTGCACACTTTATTTAACCATTCACAAACCAAAATATTCAGCTGTTAGCACTTATGTTGTTTTAGCTATAGTTCGGCTTATTTTTAATCAACAGTTTTATGATTTTTATCATTAGTAATATAAATTGTTGCTTGAAAAAAAAGAGTACGCTTTTGTTTTGTTTTATTTAGTTAAGTGAAGATTTGTTGACAATATACTGAATTAAACTATTATTTGATAAGTATTGTTGAATTTAATGTTATATTTGGAAATGGGGGCAGATATTATAAGATTTTTTCTTCTTCTGCTACCTTTGAAATGAATAAACTAAACTAAACAGTTCAGTTTGAGCTGATCCGTACAGTTTTACCTTCCTGATCCTGTGGCTGCGAGGCTAGGTGGGGGTGGGTCAGTGCGGGGGCTCTCGTCCTGCCTGGGGCTGATGTTCAGGTTGGCTGTCAGCTGAGGCATCTTGCGGGCGGTGTCGGGGTTGGAGACGTGGCTGAGGGGCTCCTTCCGGGTGTCTCTGAAATGGGACGGGACACAGGGGGGGTAGCTGGCGAAGCCCGGACCCGTGCTGAACCTGACAGCCAGGCTGTCCCCAAAGAAGGAGTAGAGCTCAGAGTACATGTCGGGCAGAGGAACCGGGGACCACTCCTCCCAGTGGCAGCCGGCCCCGCCTGCCTGCAGGTGGCTGGCAATGCCGAGGGCAGCCTCTGACAGGGGCTCTGGAGGGGGGCTGAGACCAGGGGAGCTGACTCTGTAACCCACAGAGCCTGGAACAGAACCGGGCTGAGCACTCAGAGGCCTGTCAGCGGGCTGAGACAGAGACAGAGCCTTCATCCTCAGGAGACGCTCTACTGCCACCTGCAGGACACAAGAGCCTTCAGCACACTGATGATGATGATGATGGTACAGTCACAGTTTGAAACCATTCAGGTATAATTTAGCTTCCTAATATGTTGACCTCATAAGAACCAGGTCCCACTCTGATGGTGGTAACACAGATTCTTAACCTTTCTGACCTCTGGGCCCAGTTTGTTGAACATAAAGAGGCAGGAGGTCCAGTCAGACATTAATGTACAGATCAAACTTATAATTATTATAAATCTGGATTTAATTTGTATTGTATTTACATTATAACTGAATTAAATACACTTACAGTTTAAAAGTTAAACTCCTGTCAAATAATCACAAGACATGATTATGAAAAACATTTGTTTATATTGTAACCTGTTCATAACAATTATTTAAACAAATACAACATTCAGTCAACAGACCACTCAGGCTTATC
>JAUBOC010000170.1:12806829-12817801 GCA_032275365.1 Anablepsoides cearensis | reverse complement strand
TTTAGCCACGATATAGCTGAATCATGAACCATTCAAATCGATATATCGATATAGATCGATGTATCGTTACACCCCTATTTGAAGCTATTGATTATTAATCAGAGGTGAAGAAAAATGGTCACAGAAATAACTAGAATCTCACAAAAGTAATAATTCTATATGAAAATGAACAAATGAAAGTCAGACATTGCTTTTCAACTCAACTCTGCTGTTGTAAAAAAACAAAAGCTTTGATTCGTGAGTGTCCAAATGACTGACCACCATTTAAAAAAAAGAAAAACTTATCCCATGAAAGGAGTCCAATGTTAATTATAATTATCAGAACCAACACTTCAATTTATGAAGGCATGGCGTGAATATTGATATTTGGGTGTTTGTCCATTTATGCTGTAAGAAAATGCCGTTTTAATTTTTGGTATAGTGATAGATTACACGTCATTGTATAGTTAATTGAAACAAAGTGTGCTCCTAAATGCTCTGTTACTTGTAATACACACTTTACACACATGGCGTTAACGATGTAAACAGTTCAGTGTAGCACCTCCCAACATGGCTGACAAAGTTTAAGTTTGATAAAATAACAAACAAATCTCATTTCAATATTGTATAAACCATTTTCAAATTTTACAGAACTGTTGCTGTTTTCATTGGTTCCTTAGTTGGTAGGTTATTATTCATGACATAACTCATATTTTAATACATGTAGGCCTACTTTATCAGCAACACATTTCAGGTGATTGTAAAAAATAAAGAATTAAATCATTAACATTGTTTTGGATATATATGATGTGTAATGGTGGATTGAAGTGTTTTCCTGTGAATTGTAAATCGCCCTGACCAAGATGGCCGACGCAATGGTTCTTTCTTTAATTATTTCTTTCTTTCTTTATCTTTCTATTAAAGAACAAAGAACAACACAGAATAGTACACTTTCCAAACAATAAGGCGTATTTCAAAAACAAACTTGCAGATATAAGAAGGATTAGCTAGCTGTAGCTAATCGTACGTGTGCAGATTTCCGGGTCAATTTGGTTTCCTGTGACGTTACGTCTCGGTCTGAACAGTCGCCATTTCGTTTTCCCGGACTCAACAGCACTCAGGCAGCAGATAACAGGTAAGAATCTGTTCATACCTGCGCCACAGTTTTAATGTATTTGTTGTCAAACTGATCGAAAGACGCTGCGGAAAAGTCAAGTTGTTACATTTGACCGATGAATGATGCAACAATGCTAACATCCATGCTAACGAAGAAGTGCGCATTCAACCTCCGCGGTAGGCCGAAGCCTAAATATATTAGGAAAGAACAAAACTGCACATCTTTTTATGGAGTGGAGTATATATTGGTTTTATTTACTGTATAATATTTGGCTGGTGTTATGTCACTAATGTCACTAAAAGGAATCAAAAGGTCGATGTTTTGAGTCTTTGCGGCTCAGATTAGCTACAGTGCTAATAAAGCTAATGCGTGTTCAGTGGAAGAGGAAGCACGAGAGGACACACGGGTGAATATCTTTAATTATATAATAGAAAACAAAAAGGTCACCCGTGACGCTCCCACAGTGTTCTCACAAACCTCAGCTTTAGAAAACACTGGGACTTTGTGTATTACATTTGTATTAAGGCTTAGCTGTCATTATATGATTGGGATTGATACAGTGGTTGATCTAGGATTTTTCTAAGATGGGGTCCACAATATTCAATAGTCTTTGTTCAGCATCCTTTCACACAAATTCCCAGTTTTGGTAAGGTTTTACATTTAACCAGTCATACATGTTCAAAAAAAGGGTGATGGGTAAGGCTCACCATACACATCTTTTTAAGAGTTTATAGATAGGATAGGTTATTAATTCATCTGTAAACACTTTTTTTATTATAAATTAATAATAAGTGTTTATTATGCATTAATTAAGGACAAAATAAGACTAAACTGTCTGGTTTCTAAACATTTCAGACTAGTTTACCTACAAGGTAAACTAGTCTGACTGCACAATAATGATTAGGAAATACATTTAACATATAATATTGTGTAGTACTGCAGATATTATAAGATTTTTTTCTTCTTCTGCTTCCTTTCATTTTAAGAGATTTGTGTTGCTTTTTGTTGTATTGAATTGTTTTTGTTTAAATCATAAAATGAATAAACTAATAAACTAAACTAAAACTAAACTAAATTATGAAAGACCATAAATACTAAAGGGATCCTTGTGGGGGTCAGGTTGTCAAAATATGGTTGTCCACAAAAAGTTAAATAAAAATTTAATTTCATAAATATATTGTTCTGTATACAAAGTTTACTATATACAAATGTTCTCAGTCAGCAGGTTGACAGTTTCTGGAGCTGCTTGAGTAAAACTTCCTCATTCTCCTTCTCATCCTCTTCTTTAAATAGAGACCAAAAATCAACATTCATAGGCTTTCTGCTTACAGGTCAAATATTTTCATTTAAATAGGAGTATACTGTACAGTTAATGTTCTTGGGACTGAAGACTTTCTGAGAAAAGAGATTTTTAAACAGCTCAGCTATCATTTTAGTGTTTTCAACTGAGCAGCTTTGATATATTTATTTTAAAAATTATAGCACATGAAGTTCTCTGCACAGATTTTTTTTTTTTTTACTGTTTTTTTAAACCAAAGTTTCTTCAGTACAATTATTGTGTAATTTAAAGGCATTGAAACACCTGGTTAAATTTAGAAGATATTTATGCTAAATTAGTCAAACACAGACACGTCTTTAAAAGACCCCCCCGTGCGGTCCGTTTGCACCTCCACCCCACCTGCGTCTGAAGGAGTTGACATGGACTCTGAAGCTGGTCAGAGTTGCTGCGTTTCAGGTGGAGAGGATCAGCTTCTGTGGTCGCTGCCTCTCGCAGGTGATCTGTCACGGTTTTGTTGTGTTCGTGAACACACAGTGTTACAGTGGAAATGCTGTGAGCTGCTTTTAGAAATATGTTTAATGCAACATAATCCTCGGTTGAAAATAGTCCAGGAAATGCTGAGGCAGGACCTGGTTGTCCAAAACGAAAATAGGTTGTCTCGGACAACCTAAACAATAGTTGTGTCAATCCCTGTTTTACGTTGATTAAAAAAAAAACTAATTCCGAAAGTGTGGCTGGTTTTATTTAGCCATGGTGGTGCGCCACGATCAATTAAATGTAGGGGAAACCCTGAAATAGCAAATTAGCAGAAAAAAAAACACAAAAAGTAGAAAACATCAGAAGAATAGCAGAAAGAAGCCATTTTAAAGCTGAAAAATAATCAATAAAAAGAGAAAATTAGCATAAAAATAAGCTAAATGTAGCAGCCACAAGTTGTAATTAACACCCAGATAGTGAAAGTTATGTAAAAAAAAACATTTTTTAATTAGCAGAATTTTTTTTAAAAAGTACAAAAAAGTGGTCAATTTATAGTATAATAACTAAAACAGCTGAATTTTTAGTAAAACAGTTAAAAAATATCTGGAATTTCTTTAATTAGCATAAGGAGCATGTTTGTATAAATAACTTGTATTAGCTTTAAAAGTGTATTTAGCTTGAAACAGCTGAACTTTAGCTAAAATTACAGAAATTAGCTGTATATAGAAAAAAGCATCTGTAAGAAGCATAAACAGCACAGAGTAGCAGAATAAAGCAGAAGAATAGCAGGAAGAAGCAGAATGTTGGGTGAAATGGCATAAAGAAAGCCAAAATTAGTGAAAAAGAGCAGAACCAGAAAATGTGTAAGGTGCTGTTAAGATTTAGAAACATTTTGGAAAGTTTTAAGGATGTTGAAAACAGCCACATTCATTTTCAATGGTAAAAAAAGTGTCCAAAACAGTGAAATAGCTGAAAAGGTATAAATAGCTGAAATACCAAAAGTCATCGCACCCTTGGCATAAATGAGCTGAACGTTTTGAAATATGAATTGTTGAAATAACACAAAAATTGTGGAAAGAGTTAGATGCCGACATACATACAGAAGAAAAAACTGATCTCAATTGTGTGAATGAAGCATTCACACAATTATTGAAATACAAAAGATACATTTTGAATAAATTTGCATTTGATATTTTTCTCTGTGTGTCTCCATTTAGTGACGAAAAGGCTCCACAATGGTGAAAATATTTATCGGAAACCTGTCCCCCGACACCACATCGGATGAACTTCGCTCTCTCTTCTCCCAGTACGGCAAAATTTCAGAATGCTCCATTGTCAAAAACTTTGGCTTCGTGCACATGGATAACAAGGCCGAGGCAGAGGAGGCCATACGCAACCTTCATCAGTACGAGTTAAACGGTCAGCCCCTGAACGTAGAGCTGAGCCGTGGCAAGTCCAGAGGATCCACCAAGCTACACGTCGGCAACATCGCGTGCACCAATCAGGAGCTGAGGGCCAAGTTTGAAGAGTTTGGCGCCGTGCTGGAGTGTGACATTGTAAAAAACTATGCTTTTGTTCACATGGAGCGAATGGAGGATGCCATGGAGGCTATTAATAAGATGGATAACACAGCTTTTAAAGGTGAACTCTTGGGGTGGGTGTGAGGGGAAGTTAGAACTAAAATAATGTCATGACCGTTAAGTTTTATTTGAAATTACAGGTAAGTCTGGATGAAGCACAGGTGAGTAAAAGGAACGTTTCAAAGCTGTTATCCGTAATTTCAATAGTGCATTCCAGTTGTTTGTTGGGAAAGAACTGACACAGACTGGAGGTGTGGACTCTTTAAATTCAGTTCCAGCTGGTTTCATGCTGGCAGAAGACGTGGGCCGAGTTACGATTTCGAGGTATTACTCAGTGTCGATAAGTCTTTGTGTCAAAACCACAACATTTTTCACTTGTATCGTTTCTTTGGTTTAAATACATTTTAAACAGATCAATGTTTCTTGCGTTTTGACAGTCATCTTATTTATATCTACATTAAAATTACTATAAATATTTTGAGTATTGCGTCGTTATACCTTTAACAGATTCATGAAGCGATATGTGATATAATTTAGGTAGTAAAAGTGACAGAGTGCATTAGTTGTTTTTTTTTATGAAAACAAAAATAACCACAAAAACTACTCGCTTTTCCTCTAAATGATTAATAGATAGATAGATAAGCCTTTATTGTCATCGTACAGAGCACAATGAAATTGCAGTTAAGATCACCGTCTGACTTAAAACGGTTTATTACATCTGCTTTTTGTTCAAATGAAACTAATGCATTCTAAAGACAGATATTTGTGACCCATCATATTGAAATGAGGATTAAGTCAAATTTGGTCAAAATGATCTAATAACATTTTCAGATTCTGGCTTTAAAAGCTACATTTTGATACCTGGATCATTCTGATATCATAAGCTTATCCAGAGATATGACTTAATTTGTCTTGTTGGTTACAATAATACAATAATACTTGGTAGGAATCCTAATTTTTTTGTAATTTTAATGAGGAATTTTTGAAGTCATTATAAAGAGGAAACTTCAAATAGTATTTGATTTGTAGGGGTCAAGTATCGCTGTCTAAAAGTTAGGAAAACTAACTAATATCTTACTTTTCCTTCTTCTCTTAAACATTTATTGCCAAACTAAGTTATTTGCCTCAAATTTCTGGTATCTAAAGCTTGACGTTTGCTGTTCTATTTAAGTGCTTGATTGAAAAATTAACAAAGCTCCAGGCGTGTTTGTTATTGTTGGTTCTTAAACTTTTATAGCAAATTGATTGCTCACAATTAGGTGTATTGTAGTGATTTTGTTTGTTTATGTAAATAAATTATCACATTTATTGATGGATCAAATTTAAATTCATTGACTAAAGTCACTTATTTAGTGTTGTCAGAATATTTACCGAAAATAAAAAGATCTTGCTAAAATACTTTCCTTATAACTTGTTATAAGAAGTGTAGGGTCAAATCCTACAGAATATTGACATTTCCCAGCTGAAAAGAAACAAAAACATTTCTAACTCACAGGGAAAATCTCAAAAATATAAGGTGTTTTTGCTCAAAATCAGGTTTATTTGTTGCTACTGCTCAAAAAAGAATTTTGTTTTGTTTTTCAGACAGTTCAATCAAATGATACATTAATAAAGGATTTATTTATTATGCTCCAACAAAATGCAATGTTTTGCAAACTTTTTAATCAAAACACTATGTTTGCCTATTTTTCCATGTACCACATTTAGACTTAATCCTGGTTTCAATGTGACTGGTCACATTTATCAGATTTAGATCAGTATGTGTTTGGCGATGATCTGATTTTGCGATTCGGTATGTTGACACTCATGTCCAACTGATTATAGCTGCCGGAATGGAGAAAAAAACAGACGTTACGGATTTCAGCTTTAGTAATGAAATGTGGTGCTCAACTTAAAGCCATGTCTTAATGCTTTATACTGCAACTTTCTAACAGGTAGCTGGATTTGTGTCACACAAGAAATGTCTTGTGAAATGTCTGTAGTTTGTACCAAATGCAGGTACCAGTCCTTACAAAGTGTTATCTTTTTTAGGAAAACTGATGAGCGTGAAGCTTTCCACTAGCCGCCTGCGTACTGCGCCGGGAATGGGAGACAGATCGGGGTGTTACCGTTGCGGGCAGGAGGGTCACTGGTCCAAAGAGTGCCCCTTAGACCAAAACGGCTACCACAGAAACGGCTCGGAGCCAAACTCTGATGGATACGATCCCTCGAGATTTGGCGGGCGCGGTCGCAGCCGGGGTTACCCGGACTTCAGCGGTGCTCCGGAATATGACGGCAGCTACGGTCATGGTTTTGGTCAAAGCAGCAGCATGGCGGGTTACAGAGGAGGTACGGGCTACGAGAGCGCAGTGAGATACGCGCCACACCCAGGTTACGGCGTGAGTTCTGTCGCCGATCATAGCATGGCTCGGATGTACGGCAGCGAGGCGTCATACCGGGGCAGCAGCTCACTCTACGGTGCGGTGCCGGACTTCTCGGTGCGACGGTCGCCTTACGAGGAACGGGATCCGTACGGCGTCGTGGACTACTACGAGAAGTACAGGGCGAACTACGGAAGCTATAATTTCGAGGAACGCCGTGGTGCTCCCTTGCCCGGTCCATCGACGACCACCACCACAGCCATGAGGGAGCGCCTGCCCCCCTCGAGCGTCGACCCGTACCAGTGTCCTCCCCTCCCTCCTCCAGTGGCCCCGGTCCCATCATACTACGCACGTGAGCGGAGTCCGATACGGAGAGTCGCCGGCGGCGAGGCGGGTGGATTCGCATATGAGCGTTCGCGGCTTTCCCCAGTGACCGCAGCCCCAAGAAGTGCTACCTATGACCATTCGCGGGACACCGCCGCTGAGCGGGCACGGTATACTTACTAAAGCTTTCTTCTAAGTGTTAGTTTACTAATCTCAAGCAGGGAGGATAGCCCAAGTGCCGCTGGAATGATAAAACTCCAACAAAGTTGTGTTAAAGTCTGTTCTCTCTGCATGAAACTGTGGATGGGCAGCTCAATGATTAAAGTAGTTTTTTATTTCTCTTATTTACATCAACCAGCAAGTAGACTTCAGTGGAATGAGGTTTGTAAAATATTATACAACAATCCCATTCCAGGTTGTGTTTCTGTGCAGTACAATTATTAGCTTCATTTCACTTTCCTGTTTGTCTGTTGTTTGTGCAGTTTTCAGGTAATCCAGCCTGTGTATGTGCTGGTGATGGTTTTATTTGTAAAATGGATTCATAATGTAAGGATCAACATTTTGCCTTTTAGACAACAGCTGCATGTTAAAATACTCTTGATTAAACTGGTGCATGATGATGTGTGTGTAAAGGTGAGTCTACATTGATTAAATCTTCATTTTGTTAAGGAGTGTTCCTGTTCTCTGTAGTGTATGTGTCAGTGAAGTAGGATTTGAAGCAGCTGCAGAAGGAAAGTGAAAGCTGCTGTCTCACTGGGCTGACCAACAGCAAGTCTCCAGGTTTAAACCTACACCACTGATGATTATTTTAAAACTCCTCTTCCTGAAGTCCAGCAGGTTAGATGAAATGTAGGGTGGCCACAAAGCAGGCGCAGGTGTTTTCTCTCATTTTTATTTTAGTCCAGCAGTGGCAGCCCAGTGAGATTCTTTAACACATAGATCTGTGTAGATAACTCAAATAGTTGCAGCTTTTTCTTTGTTTAAAACCCTCTTTTATTATTTTTGTAATAATGAGGTTCCAGATCCTGCCATCAACTTGATCTCACAGCAACAAAAACAAACAAAAACACGTTAATAAAAGACTTGATGTACAATATTTGATTTTGTGTGTGTGCGCACACACACAGCTTTAGTTATCAGCAAGCTGCTGAAGGAAATGATTCAAACACTGAGGTCAGGACTGGATCAGTCACAGTCACCTGATGATCCAGTTCAACACTTGGGTTTTTGAATCATATTCCACTTTTACTTCCTGTTGCTTTTTCCTTCATTAGAACATTTTGTTTGGGGTTAGCCATTAAAAACAGACGAGTAATGTTAGATGTTACAAATGAATAGTTGATAAGTGAACACCTGGTTGTTATTTTTTGGGTAGTATACACTAACAGTTTGAAAAAGTCTTGCTGATGCAGAGTTCTGGGTCTGACATTCAACTAAACATTTAGACCTGTAAACACAAATGACTTGTAAAGTTGTGATGGTAAAACTAACGCTGTCTTCATATACTCAAGTTATTTTTAGTTCAACTGAGCTGTTGACTCGTCTGTTTCTTTTTTCTTTTAATAAAATCTTTTGAGTTTAAAACTGATTCATGTGCTGTTTTCTGATGTGAAATACTTAAAGGTTTAATTTAATTTAATGATTGGTCTGAATTTGACTAATTTAAAGAGTTAGAGAAATCTGAATTTTAGTTTGTACAAATGTTCTTCACTTGCCCACATGTAATGAAACCTTTTTGAGTCAAGCAGGGAAAGTGGAATCACTTTATTTTAAAAACATCTTCACATGTCTGTGACTAGAAAAGTTCAATCTAAAGTCACTTTGGAAACAAGTGATAATCTGCTGAGAGATGTAGTCCTAACAGCCAGTGTTGTATAAAGTACCACAAAGTGATACTTGAGTAAAAGTACATGTATCTCACCAAAACCATAACAATTTATTTTATTTGAGTAAAAGTCATTAAAAGTAAAAGTATTGATTTAAAATGAGCAGTTTGATTTTTTTGTAATGACATTTATTACATAATTTGTTTGTGTGCAAACTGATAAAGTATCAGAATTGTATATATTTATACTTCTCATTCAACCACAGTTAAATTCACTCTATCTAGGAGGAACATTTTATATGATACAATAAGCCGAATGAAAACAAGCAAAATTGAAATAAAAGTAACAACTTTCTGCTTCTTGTCGTTTTTAAAATGTAAAAAGTAGGCTGAAAAATAATTACTCAAGTAAAGTACAGATACACAAAAGTTGTACTTAAGTACAGTACCAAAGTATTTGTACTTAGTTAACAGCTCTGCTAACAGCAGCCAGGTTAGTTCAGACCAGCAGCAGAGAGAAAACCTGAATATAATGAAAAGCCTAGCATGACTCATCCAAGAAGATACAAATCCTAAAAATCACTTCTGTAGATGAACTTGTTTTGTTTCCAATCCAGAGTTTTTCATTTAAAACTGAACATTCTCCAGTTTATAGGTGGGAAAAGAAATGTCTTCATTTAGATTTTTAATCTTTAGGACAGGTTTAACATTCTGAGGCCATATTGTTCAAACCTTAAAGCTAACATTAAAACTTCAGTAAAACTGACAAATCAAGTCAAATTCAGTTGGCTGTGGCAGCCATTCTCAATCATCCTGACTAGAAGTTGTTGAACAAATGATTTGTGGGAGTTTGAATTAAATCCGTCTGACACTGAACACGAAGACAAAACCTGATGGTCCACCTTCATCTGCAGGTGTTGGATATGAAACAAAAGGAAAATGATGAAGCGCTACTTCTTCCATGAGCCAATAACTAAAGTAATACTAATGAAGCTTTACATCATGTCATGAGTTTACAACTGCGTTTTAGGGCCACACTACAAGATTTTTAAAAATCTTTATTACCAGATAAAAGTCGTATTTTTATGAGAATAAAGTCATAATATTACAGCATTAAAGTCATATAAAAATAAAGTCATATTATTATGAGAATAAAGTCGTAAAATTACGAGATTAAAGTCGTAAAATTACTAGAATAAAGTCGTAAAATTACAACTTTAATATCAAAATATTGCGACTTTATTCTCATAATATTATGACTATTTTTATACGACTTTAATGTCATATTATTATTACTTTATTCTTGTAATTTAAAAAAAAATCTCATACTCTGTCATATGATTTAATATAGAAATGATCTATGGAAATATTTGTACATCAGGCTCCTCTGTGGTGCGTCTTGTTTAAAGAAGCTGTATAAATGACAGAACCTGATGGCACCAGGCAGAACCTTTGAACACCGTTAGGTGAATCAGCATTGGTGAAGTATTTATTTGAGATATATATGTATAATATATTTCATTAATATTCACTGGTTTGATTTCAATGAAACTTTTAGAAAGTAAACATTAATGGTTCATTTGAAATGGATTAACTTTTGGAGTCAGCTGGATTTAAGATGGCTGCCACAGCCTGACTTTAGAGTGGCTGTTTTATTCAAACTCAATAAGCAACATTTGGGAGATTAATTCAAGATGGCTACCACAGCTAACTGACAACAGGAAATGATTGTAACCCAATTAGTTTTACAAATATTGAACTAAATCTGGGTTTGGTTGTAGCTGAGAGTCATCCTCAGAGCTCAAGATAGATGCCCCCGGCTATTCACCATTAACACAAATATAACGACAACTCAAGCAATGTTACAGATAGTAGGTTAAAGGTCAGGGTGGTAGTAGCTGAGAGTCATTTACAACACATCTAACAATAACACATCAAATCACCAAAGGCAGAGGAACATAGTGTTGGAAAATATTTTTACAAATGCTGAAAAATGACTAGACAAATTATTAACAATCATTAACAATATAC
>JAUBOC010000170.1:12773202-12784299 GCA_032275365.1 Anablepsoides cearensis | reverse complement strand
TTCACTTTTTAAATGGAATTACTGAAATAAATCTACTTTTTCATGATATTCTAATTTTATGACCAGCACCTGTACAGCAACTTGTAAATTCTGAAGAACTTCACTCTCAGAAATTGTGGGGACTACGTCAAACTTTTATCATCATTAAAAAAGAAACAAAAATAAAGCTAAGCTATGTGTAAGTGATGTTAGCAAAGCTAGCTAGTTAATGATAGCTATCTGCCTCTGTACCAAAACTCTTTACGTGGCCCATACACAAAGAGATTTAGTCAAAATTAGCTATACATATTGAGTTAGCTACCCATGTACTGTACTTTATGTTTTAAGGCAGTAGTTTCCTTTTTTTCCAGGTCTTGGTAATGACTCGATCCCACCCTTCCTTGGTCTTAGTCTCAACTTGGTCTCAACCCCTAAAAGTCTTGGTCTTATCTTGGTGGTCTTGGTTAGAGTTGGGCGATAAATGGATTTAATCGATTAATTCGACTTTGCCATTTATAAAGATTTAATTTAGGGAAAACCAGGATTTTTTTCCCACCTGTGCACTCTTTGGGGCTTCTTTAGTTCAGAGGTCACCCCACCTGTCCCTCAAGACACTTGGTACACAACATGACAGTATGGCAGCTAGCAAAGAGGATCTACTTCCCAAAAAAGGCACAGTTTCTTTAGTTATCTGGAACTGGTTAGGTTTCACAACCTTGGACTTGAAGCAACAAACAGCTCACTGCAAAATCTGTTTGAAGGCTCTGGCTACAAATAGCAGGAGTACAACAAATTTGTTTCAACACCTGAAACGGAGGCACTCCGTTAAGTAAGAAACAAAACGATTAAAATCGAAAATCAAATTTGGGATGACTTCACATTCTACTCTACAACATACCTGTGCTAGAATGAGGCGGGATTGTGGTGAATTTTGAAAACCTCCATCAGCGTGAAACCAATTTTGATGGTTGCCAGATTTCTTACTTATCTCTTACACATTCCCACAAAGATCCTATTACAAAAGCCCCAATTGCACTGTGTCAAGGCTCCTGTTTTGAAACGACTTTCTTGGACCTCACAGATAAATCTATATGCAAGAAGATCACACCACTCATACACGATGCAGACAGTGTGATGGGATTATAGCCCAGGCATGAGGCCAGTGTGGCAGTACTGCAGTCCGTTTCATTCCTCTCATTATCAAACCCTGTTTTTTTTTCTGCAGACACAGGGCGTGATTTGAATAATTTGAAATTGCAAGTTTACCTCAACAGTTCAGTTTACAAACTACTCATTCCCACCATATTTAAAGACTCGTATGAAAATTCACAACAACCTCTGTTCTCAAATCTAAGTTAAAAATACATTGTAAAATAGAAAATGTCAAATTCTCAATGACCAAGCAACTCTGGCGCATAGGTGCTCCACGTCATGCATTTGCTGGCACCAAGACAATAAAACACCATGTCCTGGTTGTAGAAGCTCTGTGCATGCTCAAAACCATAATGGATCTATTATGGTTTATAACTGCTCAATGTGTTTCTATTGCATGACATATTTTATTTTTTGACATTCTGGCAGATTTTTTTAATGTTGTAGCACAGCACTTATCCAGTGTGAAGGGGGTCTCAGTGAAAGCCATATTTCATTAATCTTTTTTATATTCCACATACTCTGATTGAAACACAGCTTAAAAACGTTTATATTTGGATCCTCAGGAAATCTCAAATAGAGAAAATAAAAGTGACGGAAGCTGAGACAGTGAAGAAATCACTGGACACATCAGACACAGTGGGAGTCTTTGGATGGGAGTTATTGGAGGCAGAGGAAACACTATCAGAAAAACAATCAAAAACTGTTCTGTCGGCAACGACAGAAGAAACATCTGGATTAGTAAAGGCTATTGTTGAGGTTTTTCACAAGGGGTAAGTTTATGATTGGTCTGAAACTACAGCTAACACCATGCAACATTGTTTATTAATGGTATTTTTAAATGTGGACTGTAATACTAAATTTTCCTTTTAGTTTTGAATGCACAAAGTAAGATTTGACATAGTAAAAATTGGACTACATTGGCATGGAAATTTATTTAGAGTCATTTTTGTAATTACATACATGTTCATTACTCATTACCCATTTATTCTTTTACAGTTATGAAACTGTAGCATCTGTTCTGGGGCCATCTAATTCTGCTTTAGCTGAGGTTGATCATCAAGTCACTTCGTCTTCTGTGCATCAAAAAGACAGAATGAGTCCTTCGAGTGGGTTTAATCAACATTTTACTAATGGTAGTACCCTTCCACAGAAGGTAGAGGAGAAGTTTGCGAATGTTCAAATGAAACATGATGCTGAATATCCAACAAGTGTTGAGTCTTACATGTGGGACTTAATGGATGACCAGTCAGTCTTTTCATTGTCAACTACTGACAGTGATGACAAGCTTTTTGTTTCGAGTATGAAGAAACCGCTACCATTGTCTCAGATGGACACAAGCGAAATATTAAAAGATGGTGAACAAGCAAAGCAACAAGAGACTTCTCCTGGACAACAGCATAGAAAAGAGACATCGTCTATGGGACAGGACTCTGTATATACATCAGTGTGCCTGGAAAGTTTAAAGTCAGGACATCTGGCTGGTTTAAAACAGGAACACATTAAAAACACATTGTCTTCCTCACAACCAAAGCAAGGGTGAGTTCTTGGAGACAATCGGGTTGCATGGTGTGGACATTACCTGTTTTCTAGGGCTTTTTGTAGAAATTTGGTTGATCAAAGATGGGAGAAACTTAGGTTTTTGTCTCCTTTATAAGCTACTGTGTCATTTAAATAGTTGTCCTCAAAGCAAACAAATAAAAGTAGTGTGATGTAATATCAAAAACTATTTTTTGCATTCCATCAAAATTTTGGTGTATCGCAATCGCACACAGGATGCATGCTACCCATGCATGACAGAGCAACTGATTCTGAAGTGTGTTTTCTTTTTTCCTTAAGCCCAGAACAAACAAGGTTGAAAGATCCATCTGCTACTTCTCTTCAGCCTACATCAAATGAATCACTGCCAGATACCATCAAACACAGAGAAGCACCATCGAATGTACGTTTGCACAGGTCTTTAGATGATCAAGTGAACCGTGCAATAGAACAAGCTGGCAATGCTGGTTCTCAGCAAGACAGGAGGCCAAAAAGAAACGGTCAAGCTGAGCCTGGAGAATGTGATCAAGAAAAACATGCTGCTCCAATAAGACCATGCAGAAAGAAAGATAGTTTAACATTAGACCAAAGACTGGATCATTTTTCTGTTACACCCATCTCTGAAGTTATTTCAGGTCAAATCAAAATGAAGGATGCTACTTGTGAGATTCCTATAGAGTCAACCACCAATCCTATTCTTCTTCATACAATTTCACCTTTGGAAACTAAAGAAATAAAATGCATCACCTCAAAGCCCAATAAAGAAATAAAACACGATGAGGACACTTCCTCTCTTTCAGTCATCAAGAAGAGACATCTTCCAAAACAAGCAAGGAAAGCTGGTAGATTTAACCGTGACAAAGACACTGCTGCTCAGGATTTAAATGTTTCAAATGAAGAATTTGTTCAACCAATCCACTTCAACAACACAACACTGGGGAATATGAAGGAACCTAAGCAGCCAGTTGGTAACACATCCATTGATGCATCCAGCATCACATCCAAAGTGGCAGAAGACATACTTGGAGGAGGACAGACAGAACCAGCCAAGCAAACAACTAATCCAGTTCCAAGGCCTCGTGTAAGGAAAAGTCTTCGAGAGTCCTTCACAGATAATTGTACATCTACAGTGACAGCACCTCAGACTTCCCATTGTGAGAAAGTACAACCAACAGAGGAAGGTGCTTTGTCAGTTCTATCAACATCTGATCAGTTATCAGTAGCAGAACAAAGTGAACCACTCCCTGATCTTCAGGCTAAGTTTTCTGCATCTGTGGCAGGCATTGGTGAGAAACTGAGACATGCATCTGCCCCTTGCATGGAACAATCAGCACCAATACACCTTAGAATGACCTCTAAAGGAGGTTCAGTTCCAATGCTTGGTGAAGATGTATTGCAGGTGGAAATGGAAGTGCTAGAAGCAATGCAAGAAGTATTTACCCTGGAGGATACCGCACAGGTTCAGGATCAAACTTTTCAAGCCTTGGCCTTAACAAACGAGCCATCTGTTACCAATAAACTGGAGAACAATGACATTGGAAATGTGTTTGGTACAATCACTGTTCCATCTCGTCAGGATGAGTGGCTGCACGTTGAGCCTACAAAAGACATTGAAGAAATGAAAATATGCCCAAGTAGGGAAGTGAAGGATGAAGAGTTCGACTTTGGCTTTGTGTCTGTAAATGTAGCTGCTGATTGTTCCGAGAATCAAAGGTAAGATTAGTGAAAAAAATAAAATAAAAAATCAAATTAGGAAAAGCACTTAAGAGAGACATTTGGTCTTTATGTTTTCTTTTTGCTTTTGTGTAATTTTTCCTTAATTTATCTTATCTGGTCAATGTATGTGGTTTCATCAGGGGCACGATCTGAAATGTAACAATAACAAGAAACATAAATATTTTACATGTTGCTTTTGTTTATTTGTGCCTCCTAACAGGGTTTTGGAACAAGAATCCCCAGCTAAGCTTGTTCCTGTTCCTCGAGGAAAAAAACGTTTGAGTGCTTCGTCCTTAAATGACACAAAGAAACAAGTTGGTGCCTTTCAACAAGCCAGTGAACCGATAACTCCCCAGAAAAGACCTACAGATGGGGCTGCTGCTTTGGATGTGAGTGAAATCTAAGTTTATCCATTTTAAACATTTCAGTGGATGTCTGTGTCCAACATGTCAACCATTTCACTTATTGTTTGTGTCTTATCAGTAAAAAATCCTGTCTTGTGATGGTGGCTCAGTTAATAATATATATATAGATAGTGTACATATAGATACTCATATTGTGGCGTCAGTGGAATGACATCATCATCATCATCATTACTTAGAGCCATCAGAAATCAGCACATCAAGCCCTTTCATTGATTTTTGGATCTTCATTGTTCTTCGATGCTTATAAGCCATTCACAGTGGGGCAGCTGTGGCACAGTGTTTAGGGGAGTCGTCTTGTAACTGGTGGGTTGCTGGTTTGATCCCCCGTTTAATTTTTCTCAGTCGTTGAGTCCTTGGGCAAAACTTCACCCACCTTGTCTGCTGATGGTGGTCAGAGAGCCGGTGGCACCAGGGCCTCTGCCAGTGTGCCCCAGGACAGCTGTGGCTACAGTGTAGCTTACCATCAGAATGTGTGTGAATGACTATAAGGAACTTGATAAAGAGCTATAGAAGCTCAAGCTAACATTATTATTAAGTGCCTATTGAAGCGTTTTTGTGCTTCTTTCAGCTAATTTTTGCTGATTTCAGCAGTTTTCTGTGTTTTAGAATACTTTAGCTGATTTGAGCTTCTTTGCAGTTAAGTCTCATTTCAAAATGTTTGTGCTGTTTCAACAATGTGTATACCAAAACCTTCAGTTCCTTTATGGCATTCCTGCTATGACTTTTGGTATTTTAGGAATTTAAACTTTTTGATATTTAGCTTTTTCTACCACTATTTTTTCTCATTGAAAATGATGTAGCTTCTTGTCAATATCCTCAAAACTCTTCAAAATGTTCACAAATCTTTACTGTACTTTTTACCTTTTGTTCTGGTTCTGCTTTTTTAACTTATTTTGTCTAAATTTCAGCTGAACATTTTATATACAAATAAATTTTTAAGAGCAGTTCAGCATAAAATTTTTCATCATAACCCAGACAGCAAAATATGAGTGAATGAACTGTGAAATATGGTCAGACATGGATTTAAATTTAAATTCTCTAGTTTCAATTCAGTTTATTTATATAGAGCCAATTCTCAACGAAAGTAATCTCTGATGACAGTAACAAAAAAAAAAACACTATTCCAAATACAGGTCATACTGTATATATAATTTTAAAAGTGTGTTTATTTCTTTTGTATTGGGTCTGTTAGCAAACTGCTGTCAGTTAAAACATGCACCTGTGATCAGCGTATTTACTGTTGGCTCAATGAACTGCCTGGTTTAAAATGTCTGCACCAAACCATCATGGTACATTATATCCCCTACTAAATAAATCATGCACTTATCCCTTGATCAAACAGGAAAGTTTCTGTTTTGTACCATGGTGTCCTACATGTAATTTGTACTTCTGTTCTTGTGTGTGTTCTAGAGTCCTGCCTTAGTGAAATCCAGTCAGTCTCTACTAGAGTGGTGTCAGGAGGTTACACAGGGTCACAAAGGAGTGAAAATCAACAACTTCAGTACTTCCTGGAGGAATGGCCTGGCATTCTGTGCTATTTTACATCACTTCCACCCTGAGAAAATGTAAAAAAAATAGACTTTATGTAGTACAATATGTGTTTTACTCTTTGCAACTGTAAGTAATGATTGATTTCTTGTCATTTTCTAGAAATTTTGAAATGTTGGACCCATATGACGTGAAACACAACAACAAGAAGGTTATAAACACAGTTTAAATCACATTTTCTTAATAAACATTGGTTGGTAAATCATAATAATATTCATTTTTCTCCATTTTTCAGGCCTTTGATGGTTTTGCTGAACTTGGCATTTCGCGGTTGATGGAGCCATCAGACATGATCCTCCTTGCAGTGCCTGACCGTCTTATTGTCATGACCTACCTCAACCAGATCCGCACCCACTTCATGGGTCAGGAGCTCAGTGTGCTTCACATAGAGAAGACCAGCAGTGAGTCTAGCTATGCAGTAGCAGGGACCCGGGAGGAGCAGGACGACCCGGAGGCAACAGTTCGTTACTGTACCAAGAGACTCCAGGAGGAGGGTATAAGCCTGGAGATGGCTGGAAGCGCGAGCTCAGAGGAGAATGATAGCAAAGGCAGTAAGGAGCTGGTTCCACCACCAAGATTCAAACGGTTTCAAGTTCCTGGACCAGGCGGAGGCAAGCATCCAGTGCCACCACCAAGGACTCATTTTCTGTCTAAGTCAGGCTTTTCTCATGTCAGAGATGCTGATTTGGTGAAGAAGCGTCGGTCCCAGCGAAGGAGTAACTCAGTGGAAGAGGGAGATTTATCAGTGGTATGATGCCTGACGACATTTTTACATCTTCTGTTTATCTTTTTTGTTCTTTTTGTCTCGTTTCTCTAATAAAAGTGACTTTTCTTCATCTGCAGCAGGCTGGCACAGGACAAGACCGGGAGAAATACGAAGCTGGTTAGCTATTTTTATATAGGTTTAAACTTAATAAACGTAGATTTCTGATGATTTTATGAGGACATGTTGTTCATTTCTTGTTCTGTTTTTGTTTTATAGAGAGAACAGAGGCTGTAGCAGATGAAGAAAGGCCAGAGGGCCAGGTGGTGAGCACCCCTGTTAGTTTAAGGGTCTGAAATAGATGGAACTGTTTCTAAAATAAACACAAGTCCTAGTTTGAGATAAATGTGCATTTAAAGAAACTTACTGTGTAAACGCTCAGTCAACATTCCCAATGCATATTCACAGAAAATGTGATTTATTTAGTTTGTACAGCTATTATCTGGTTTAATGCTTTACTGTTTTTACTGATCTTGTTATGTTAATCTGAAAAAACACAAACTGATGTGTGTTTCTATCAATGGTTACAGGATACAAGTCAGTATGTGCTGCATCAGATAGAAGCTCTGGAAGCAGAACAACATTACATCGATAGTAATGCAAACACTGTGGAGAAGAAACTCAGACTGTTAATGGAAACAGGTAGGTTACTCAGTCATTGTGAAATAATAAACAAAATGTGGAGTTATGGGTTACAAATTATCATTGTACTGAGAAAAAAGTCAATCGTTTGTCATTGATCAATGGTCCTTTTTTCTCTTCAAACTGTACTTTGCTTTAGTTTTATTCTTTTGATTTTGATTTAGTTCATTTATATATCATCAGTTTATAACTGGATCATCTCCACAACACATCCAAATCATATCCAGTTACATGTAATCAAGTTTTACCTAAACAAATCCAGATTCATATTCAATAACTGACATACATTATCTTTACCCACTTCTACCGTTCTGGGTCACTGGTACCATGTGAGGGGTGGGGTACACACTGGAGGTGTTGCAAGTCCTTTACAGGGCCACATGGAGACATATGAACATTCATACTCTCACCTGGGGCTAATTCAGACTTAACTATTAACCTTTGTTAACATTGTGTTTTTGATCTCTGGCTGAAAACACAGTGCCTGGAGAAAACCCACACAAGCACGGAGAGAACATTCAAACTGTACCCACAGACTTCTGATTCTCATAGAGAAGCAACAACTCTACCAACTGCAGCACTGTGCAGCTCCTGCTCACCGTCAGTCCAGCTGAACTGAACTGAACTTAATGAGGGACAAAGTTTAAAAGGGCCAATATTGTTATGAACTGGAAGCAGGTGAGAACCCAGGGTGAAGGCAGAGTCAAAGTTCTAAAAAAAAAAAAGTATTTATTTAACAAAGAAAGAACTGACAGGGCAGCTAAAAACTCACTTAGCTGATGAGGCAAAAACAAGGCAAGAAACATGAAACAGCAACAATGATCGGACAGGGAAGTGAAGACAAAACAGAACTTAAAGGTGAGACTAATGAGCACAAACAAGAAACACCTGGTGGAGAAACATGAGGATCAGGTGTGAGTGGGCGGGGCTGGAACAAAGGCAGACAGGAGGAGGAAAACAGATGACAAGACAGAAAACTAGAATAAAACATAAACACAGACACTGATCATAACAAATATAATGTGTTTACATCTAGTTCAATTCTATACCATAATGAAGTAACTATGACACACATTAAAATGTCTTATTAAAATGTTGTTTATATGTTTAAATCAAACATAAACTTGACTTCTCATCATATCTGTTTCTAAACATCTTGAAATTAATCTCTGTCTCTTTAAGAACCTCTTAGGATTCAGGGTTCATCATGTCATCACAACAGCTTCTGTCAGCATTGTAACAGACTTTGTTGTAAGAATAATAATAAAAAACAGCAACATTATGTAATATCAGGATAAAACTGAACCTTACCGTTGGACAGGAAGGTTTGTTTCCTGAAGAACCGGAGCGATTACAGAGACAGTGTTTTAGCTCTGTAAGATCTCCCAGTCGTCCTCACTCACACACATCAACGTTAAGCTAATTTATTTCTGTGTTCTTTAGTTGGCTTACACACAGATCATTATATAAGTTAAGAATGGTAACTGTAGATCACACACAGACCAAACAATGAGTTGTTTTTCAGCTTACCTGGGCAGGTAACAACGATGTTTCGTTCCTACTGACTGAGTTGGTATTGCATTGTCTTTTAGTGGTAATCTTGTTATTATTCCACTGTTCTATTCCCCTTTATTCAGAAAGCTATCATCCTTAAAATGACTTGCACAAATAAATAAATAGAATTTTATTTTTTTCCATCAGAGGGTTACTTCCAAAATTGAAGTCCAGCCATGTTTTAAGAGCCGTGTTTCCATGGGAAGCTTTGAAAGCGGGCCGGGTGTGTGTGTGTGTGTGTGTGTGTGATGCGTTTCAGCTACTAAACACACTAAAATATAGTTTAATGTAAGTTGAACTAAATTAGAACCATTTTTGTTGTTTATAAGGTTGATTAGCTTTCAGCCATCTATAATCAAGTTAACTCTTGATCTTCAAATTTTTTTACATAGAAAACCAGGTTATTGCAGTGAATTTAGATACCAGTCTCTATTCTGAATAGATTCAGGAGAGGAGGGGCTGTAAAGCTGAGCCATGTGTGACTCTACAGGACAGAGGAGCAGAGGAGGACACAGAAAGTTCACTGGGTTAGATCAGAGCACTGGAACCACTACAGTGCTGTGTAGTTTTTAAAAAGCTTGTTTTCCTTGTTCAGGAGGTACCGTTTGCAGTCAGAATGAATGTGAAGAAGAAGAAGTTTTGGGTTCAGTGTTCTGGGACAACACGAGGTACAGGAAGAACAGAGGGGTGATGGGAATGCACTGTGTTTCTGCAGGCTGTGACAAGGTGGAGGAGGAGAGGTTGATCCAGGAGTGGTTCACACTGGTCAACAAGAAGAATGCTTTGATCCGCAGGCAGGACCACTTACAGCTCATGTAAGTCAACTTGTGTTGGATGTTCAGAAAAACTCATTTCACAAAGTGTAGATTTGAGACAACTCCTGAATGATGTAGTGATGCACTGAGGTTCAGTTAGAAACATTTAGGAGTCTCAAGTAGTTAGTCCTGATCAACTGTTAATTTGTGTTTCTAGGACTCTAAAACCACGTTGAATTCATAAATGAAAAACTTTAAAGTTCAGTCTAACTTTGTGTACATCTGTGATAGTTTCTGAGAAGATCCTTTTACTTTCTTTACCTGCTTCAACCTGCTCAGAGTCACAGAGAGCAGGGATCTACCTCCAGAGTCAACTAGAGCACTAGTTAACTAAAAGATAAAAGACCCAGCATTACTTTAACCAATGTCTACCAGAGCTTTATACTAAGACCATCTTATATTGACAAATGAAGTCATAGATGTTTGGGTCAAACCTAAAAGTGGTTAAAATCCACAAATTCTGTCCTAAGCTGTGTCTTGTAGGTTATGAATGTCTTGT
The DNA here is from genome assembly GCA_032275365.1 of Anablepsoides cearensis. Classification (NCBI taxonomy): domain Eukaryota; kingdom Metazoa; phylum Chordata; class Actinopteri; order Cyprinodontiformes; family Rivulidae; genus Anablepsoides; species Anablepsoides cearensis. Next base: position 12,773,667 of record JAUBOC010000170.1, on the reverse strand, counting down.
TGTGGACAGGCTGGAAGAACAAGACCTGGAGAGAAGATTTGAGCTGTTAACCAAAGAGCTGAGAGACATGATGGCAACTGAAGGTAGACTTTCTCTCCTAACTGCAGTCAATGTTACTCTAAAACTCTTTTTCCACAGATCCTGATCTTAATTTATCTTGTTAAATGCTTAACTTAACTCATATTCTTAACAGTATCTGAGCCTAATCAGTTCAGTTTCATGTCTCACCAAGTTTTCTCTTATGGGTTTTGACCCTGCAGCACTTAAAACATAATGTGTTGAGTCAACACATCAACACTGTTAGCGTTAGCTAGTATAAAGATGTTAGCATAGCTAATATAAAGATGTTTGCATCAGCTAATATAAAGATGTTAGCATCAGCTAATATAAAGATACTAGCATCAGCTAATATAAAGATGTTTGCATCAGCTAATATAAAGATGTTAGCATAGCTAATATAAAGAT
>JAUBOC010000170.1:12748066-12764270 GCA_032275365.1 Anablepsoides cearensis | reverse complement strand
TTCTCTTATATTTATTTACTTTCAGATGAGTGGATAGACATCAGGTGTGTGGCTTTTTCTAATATTTCCTTTTTTTCTCTTCTTTCTTTTCTCTTTCCTCTCTTAAAAAAAATCACTAATGATGAAGAAACTAAGAAACTATTATTCTAATATAAACTTCTTATTTTTCTACTGAAGTGAAAAAAAAAGGTTCATTGAAAACATTAAATTGTCACTATAATGTTTAAGACAACTTATGAAAAAATATTTATCACTGTAGCTCATATGTTATACGTACATTTGATCTAATTGTTACAGTTAGCTTCTTCGGCATCTTCAGTGTAGACATCTTCAGAGTCTGACAATCTTGATAAGTTATCTAATAAGTCATTGTGTGACAGGGCCTTTAATAAGAGAGTGTGTGAATGGTTGTTTGTCAGGACTTGAGTCTTGTCCAGGTCAGGATGTCTCCATCTTTTGCACCATGACTGCTAGTGCAGGCCAACAGCTGAGGGGCCGAACATCCAGCAGTTTATTTTAGTTTAGTTTATTCATTCATTTGTATAAAAAAACACAAATTCTACTATAAAAATACAAATCATAAATGAAAGGTAGCAGAAGAAGAAAAAAAATTATATCCGCCCCTTTTCTCACTTTACAAAGATCTGTTATCTTTGAAATAGTTTATTTTGCTGTATTTAATTATGAATACATCATACAGAACCCTATGTAACAAAAGTATAATAGAACAAAAAAGAACACATTAATGCCTCATATTTACCACAAAGAATATTTTCACATCTATGTCTTGCCAATTTTTAAACCAATTTTTTTTTTTCACTTTTATAGTTTTATCTTCAACTGCTTGTAGTTTTGATGGTCTTGGATGTTCATTGAAATGTTTTTACCAGCTTGTAGCCAAGATTCTGACGTTTCTATAGATACTAAACATGTCTATGACTGGCTAAAAGAACTTAGAGTCATTAAAGTAGAAAAGTGGGGGTTTGGGCTTAAGAGATGAATGAACCAATTGGCAGGCCAAACTCTGGTCACTAGCGAGGCGGATGTGGCCCACGGGCTGCCAATTGAATAGCCCTGCTCTACCTGATTTACTGAGACTCATTAGGACAGATTACAGGATTCTTTTAACATGTCCCTAGGGTTAAATTATTTCAAATGTTTTCAGGAGTACCATCCTTTCTGTCAAGGCCAGTCTCATTAGTTTACTTATTTGAGTAATTCTGATTTGATTTGGTCAGTGTTTTTTCTGTTGTGTAACTTTTGTCAGTTTCAAGTTATGTCAGTACCCTTTATGAGAGAGCACACACACATCTATCTGTGTCTGAGGGTATTAAGGGTGTAACAGTACACCTAAGTCACTGTTTTGTATGTGGTCAGTACTAGGGGTGTAAATCACCAGCTTTATCACAATACCCTATTATATCAATATGTTTAAATGACCATTCAATATATCTCAATATCATAAAGTCTGCCAAGATACGATTTCAATTCAATTAACATGTCCGGATCAATATATTGTGATATTATCTGCCCATCTAACACAATGACTGTGTTAGATGGGCAGATGATATTGATTCACATTAAGAATATGATGATCATATAGGTCGATATTTTCATTTTGTCTCGATATAACTAAATCATGAACCATTCAAATCAATATATCAATATATCATCCATGTATTGTTACACCCCTAGTCAGTACGACAGGATAGATAAATAAATAAATGCCAAATGCTGGGAGAAGGTTGTGTACAGACAAGACAACCCAACAGCATCCAGGGCCCTGAGGAACTCTGGTCAGGTACATGTCAGGTACATGTACCCCCGTAGCCTTCATGAACCTTTGCTCCAGAAATTAGACAGTACCAGTCTGGCTTCATGGCTTTATTTATTATTTATTTATTTACCGTTATTTAACCAGGTAAGTCCTGTTGAGATCTCAGATCTCTTTTTCAAGGGAGGCCTGGGCCTGAAGGCAACCTGTTGTACATGTTTTGAGGGGTGGGGAAAACCGGAGTACCCGGAGAAAACCCACGCAAACACAAGTAGAACATGCAAACTCCAAACAGAAACCTGTGTTCCAAACCGGGGATTGAACCCAGGACCTTCTTGCTGTGAGGCGTCGGTGCTAACCACTGATCCATCGTGCTGCCAAAAAGGAAGCTTTAGCTTCCTGTGTTTTGGTCGGGTTGAGAATAGCCTCTAACTCAATCCATCCACTGCTTGTTGACATCTTCTGTTGAAGTCGACACCATCTGTCACTAAACAAAACAATAAGTTAAAAGTAAAACTTTATCCAGAAATATCTGCAAAGACAAAACCTTATCAGCTCAGTTACTTAAAGCTGTTTTCTTTTTTCAGTGACTATTTGTTCAAGCTGCTTCTTATTGGAGACTCTGGTGTAGGAAAGTCTTGTCTTCTTCTACGCTTTGCAGTAAGTATTAGTTTCTCTGTCGTTGTGTTTTTGAGTGTGTAAATGTCTCTGTTCCAGTTAAAACATTAGTTCTTTCTGTGTTCTAATAGTCTGAATGAATTCACTGTTGTTGCTTTGCTCATGCAGGACGACACCTACACAGAGAGCTACATCAGCACCATAGGAGTGGACTTTAAGATTCGAACCATAGAACTGGACGGCAAGACCATCAAACTGCAGATTGTGAGTTCAGACCAGATGTTTACATACACTGTATACAATGACATGGAGCCAGTTTGTTTTACTTAAGACCATCTTTTTAACTGTGTTTCCTGAACTGGATCAGTTCTCTCTTGTTTCTTTTTGTCATGTTTGTGTAGGGAAAGGTATTGTTTGTTTTATATTGTGGGTTTATTGTGTATAATTTTGTACAGAACCTTGAGCTGCTCTTACTATGAAGTGTGCTTTATAAATAAATAAAACTTACTTTAACTTGACTTTCTGTTTTAGGTTTAATAGAATTCACAAATTTATTTCTGTTTGCTAAAAGCCCAAATAATGAAAGAGGAAAAAATGATTTTAAAGTTTCTATCTGTGTTCTTAGTGTAGTATTACTGTCTTTAAATAGTTTCTCTGTATTGTACAGCCCTGCTGTAAACCTGCTGCACCTGCTGGAACAAGCTGTACAGTTTAGTTTTCCTGAGATAATGACAAAAACAGCTTCATTTATTCATTCAGTATGCATTCATTTAAGGGTGTTAAATCATTTTTAATGTGGTTTATGTTTGATTTGTTTTTTTGCTGTGTTTCAGTGGGACACTGCAGGTCAGGAGAGGTTTCGTACCATCACCTCCAGCTACTACCGTGGAGCCCATGGCATTATAGTAGTTTATGATGTGACTGATCAGGTGAGCCAGTCTGCTCTGATTTAAACTCTAACAGCAGACTCACTATGCAGCGTCTGAACCAAACATACATGTTGACATCTCCTCTGTGTTCATGATGTCATGTTGCAGGAGTCTTATAACAATGTCAAACAGTGGCTTCAGGAGATTGACCGTTACGCCAGTGAAAATGTCAACAAGCTTCTGGTGGGCAACAAGTGTGACCTAACCACAAAGAAAGTAGTGGATTACACAACAGCCAAGGTATGTGAACCAGCTGTATGGAATACAAACATGTTTGCTCACTGCTGTTGAGTTAAAGAACAGGCTGGTGGTTCTCAGATTTCAAAGAGGACTGGAGAGTGTGTTACCAAGGAATCAGGTGTCTTACCCTCCCTGAGAATGGTTACAGTCAAACCTGTGATTCAGGAGGAGCAGGGAGGACTTTCATGAACCTGATCTTCACCCTCACAGGACGGTTATGGGAGTTTAATTCTCTAATTTACAAATGTTTTGTGGACCTGAAGACGGGTTATGACCTTTGTCCCCAAAGCATTGTGTGGTCAGCTCACAGCAAACAACTGGATATCTGTAACATACAATGACTCATCTAATTGAAGTTTGGTTAGTTTACACAGTAAAAGAGATAATTTGGATTAAAACAGGAACAAGAACACACAGATGTTATGGTCCAGCAGCAGACACTCACACAACCAGCTGAATGGATGCATCCTTCTGACTAAAGCACAAATGTTTCAATAACACCAGTGTCAGCTTTTATAAAAGACCTGAAGGTTTGGTTTAAACAGACACTTCTGGGTCATAGAGCCAAACACAGTGAGTCCAGTCTGTCAGAGTGAAAACAAGACCTTTTCTTCTCCTCTTCTGTTCCTGACAGGAGTTTGCTGATTCTCTGGCCATCCCTTTCCTGGAGACGAGTGCCAAGAACGCCACCAACGTGGAACAGTCCTTCATGACCATGGCAGCTGAGATCAAGAAGCGCATGGGCCCGGGGGCCACGGCCAGCGGGGACAAACCCAACCTGAAAATAGAGAGCACCCCTGTTAGGCAGTCTGGAGGAGGCTGCTGTTAAAGGACCACCGGCCCGGCCCGGCCCGGCCCGGCCCACCTGCTTCCATCACCTCCATAATCTCTACTGAAACTACCCTTTATTTTATACCTCCTGTGTTCTTTCATCCCTCTGTCTTTAACTTCTACCCCTCCACTCATTACTCATCTGGAGCTGACAGCACTGAGCCAGAACATGCAGACCCTGATCAGGATGTTTAGGCTTCATTTGTAAACCATGTCTGAAGGCTGGAGGTGGTGGGCTGATGTTATCTCACCAGGCTGATCTGTGGCTGCAGCTGACCTGTTAGTGAAAATTAGCTCATTTTTGGTTTTTAAAATCATGACCCCTAATTTATGACCTGTTGAAAGTGAAGCGACAGGACTGCAGACCTGTGAGAGTCACATAAAGAAACTGAAAACATTAATCAGACTCCCTCCCTCATGTTGTTCAGTCCCAGCACACAGAGAGATGACTGTAAAGTTAAAGCTCAGCAGTGATGGAGTCAGGTTCTTCCCTCACAGACATGTTTGTTTTTGTTCAGCTCAGCTCAGCTCGTCAGCCACACACCGTCCTCTTCCTCCCTGTCAGTCGCTCCTCATGTACCAGAGCTCTGCCTGAGCAGAACTAACAGCTCTTTATGGTGCAGAACAGTCCCTGTGTTCACAGCACACACTGAAAAGAGTCTTAAGTCTCTGCTGACATTAAGCACAGTGTGAACTCTTACTTATTTGTGTCAAACATTAGGTAGAGAATGTAAAATCAATTCTTACTCAACCCTGAGGTGTAAAACTGTCCACCTGTAGGAGGATCCTCCCTGCAGTCTGACTTCCTGCTACCTTTAGTGTCCAGTTTCTTTTTAAATGGCTTCTTGTTGTGAACACAACTTATAAAACTATTGTAGAGCAGTAGTTCCACAATCAGGTTATAAAACACCAAGTTAAAGCTCTTTAAACAGTTTCAAACATTATGTAGAATTAAAAACTGTTATAAAGCTACAAAGTGATAAATGGATGAATGTAACCTCCCACAGCTGTCGTTGTTTTTACTGTTGAACCCTGCTTTGTTGCTGTGGTACCAGCTGTCAGAATACAGCTTCACTCTTGAACATTTAACACAAACTAACATCTTCCTGATGCTTTTGACACCCCAGAGACAATTCTGTCTGTTTTGAGAAGAAAACAAAAAGTCGACACTGATTTAGTTTTAATATTAACTTGGACTGTGAGCCTCAGAGAGCTCCACACACAGACTGAGGAACAGCTGCAGTCCAGCACATCCTGGTTCTGCACCGCCTGTAATGTCTGGTTTAGTTACAGCTTTGGTTTTACATACAGACACCTCCAGCAGAGGTTTCATTTGGTCATTTCCTGTTGTTCTCAGATGAAACATTGTTCCTCTTTTTACCACTCTTAAATATAATTTAACAAAGTAAGATTATCACACTTATCAAAGCCATTAGATTCACTGAACAATGTGAAAGGTTTGTACATTTTAGAGACAGAGTGTTTTCTATCCAGTCTTAAGGTCAGATATTTCTCTCTAATATGAGAACATGTGGAATTTGGCTCAATTAATCCAAAATAACTAAAAGACAAGAAATGATGTTTAAAACTGTTGATGTGTTGCAGATAACATCTGTTTGATTCAAGCAAAGAGACATTTTAAACCTGCTCATGTTCCTGTAGTTCAGGTTTGCGTCCACACAGTCTGTTTCTTCTAGCAGAGCTTTAAATGAACATGTGAGGCTGTGTTAGCATCAGTGTGCTGTAGACTAAAGGATGAAAAGGTTCTGTCTGCAGCTCAGCAGAACCAATCCTTCATGTCTGAACAGATCAGAGAGTTAGACTTGACCTGACTGAGCTGCTGCTGTCAGACCTTCACTGGTTTTTACACAGTCTCTCTTTAAGCCTGAAGGTTTTGTACAGATTTTACAATGTCATTTTCAGTCTTGTTTCAATTTATTTCAGTTAATTTATAAAGCACCAAATCACAACAGTCGCCTCAGAGCCACTGTGCAAAAACATCTACATGCATTATAAAAGACTATTACTACAAGTTATCTAAAGAAGTCTCCATCCTGAGCAGCTGATTGGTGACAGTGGAGAGGAAAAACTGCCTTAAACAGGAGGAAACCTCCAGCAGAACCAGAGAACCATCTGGCTGGACTGGTTGGGTTCAGGAAGGACAGAAAGACTTGATGTTGATGAAACAGACTGGTTTTTACCCCACAGCTCTACTACAAACACAAACACATGATGCATCAGAACTGCTTTAAAGGGCCTGTGACATCAGCTTTTTATAATAAATATTAATGCATTTCTGTAAAGGTAACATTAATAACATAATGCAAAAGAACTTTCACACAGCTGAGATGAATAGTTGAGACAGTTTCATGTGAAGTAACAGGAAGTGATGTCAAAGGGGAATGTCAGAGCGTTGCTACAATAACAGACTGTAGAGAAGAATCTGTTTCTTTAGATCATTCTGAGTCTATCAGAGAGATGAAGAGTCAGAGTTCAAACATTGTTTCAATAAAAGACCAGAGACTTCCTCCTCTTAAAGAGTTCCCCTTTGATGTCACTTCCTGTTTCACTTTGAGCCAAGATCAAAGGAAAATATTCCAGTTCTGTGACAAACCTTTAGAGTTGTGTGTTTTTGTGCCAAGTTTCCTGAAAACAAAGCTGTTATATTTGGAGGAGGTGCACGTGACAGGCACTTTAAAACCTTTGGTTTTCTCTCAAATCTTTCCCAGAATGCAGCGGGTGCAGAGCCACGCCCTGATTATTTCAGCTCAGATGTTTTTCTACATCAACATCAGAGATTTCTGTTTCAAGAACGGTTCAAGTGAAAATAATGGTTTTCAGTCTGATTTCATTAATCACTCCAGTCTGTCAGCAGAATGTTGTCCTGAGCCTGAATCATGCTGCTGTTTGAGTTTCACCCTGAATCACAACATGAACTTTTCACAAACACAGATGATACGTTTATTTTATTTCCCTCTGAATTGTTGGATCAGAAAGTGTGCAGGAGCCTTGTGTTGGTTGTCAGTGAGCAGTGATTTTTATCTGGAGCTTCAGGGACTGACTGGTCTCACCTGACTGACTGGATATGAAGTCCTGGCTCTGCACTGTGTGAGGTGCCACTGACTGACAGGTGTTCAGCTGCCTCCCACCACCTGGAGCTCAGGTGTGGAGCTGATCTTTACTGAACCAGGGGGTTTGCTACGTCATGGAAAACATTTTCCAGAAAAAGGCAGCCTCGTGGGGACTGAATGTGAAAGCCCGGTCCCCACAGGTACAGATGTTAAATTAGGGTGTGGTTAGGTTTAGGACCACGGTGAATTGAGTTTAGGTTAGTTTTAGGGTCAGGTGAGGTTAATGTTAGGGTAAATGATCACGGTTAGGATAGAAATTACATGAAAATGAATGGAAGTCAATGCACGGTCCCCACAGGGATATAAAAACAACCGTGTGTGTGTGTGTGTGTATAGTCTACAGACGTGTGAGGAGACACTGATCAGGGTGGGCTTTGTTTAGGAATGTGATTTGATTTTGGGTTTGTCTTTCATTTTGCTTAAAGTGTTTGTTTTAACATTATTTGCACACCTGCTTATTGCTGTTTAATAGCTGAAACTAGCGACGCACTCATCAGATGCTGTTTCTTTATAAAAAATAAATAATAAAAAGCTAGCTTGTCACTTTTTTGGCTTCTCTTTGTTGCTGTCTTACTGCAAAATTTGATCATGTATTTATGTACATATTATAGATATGTAATGAAATGAATAAAAATGGCACCAACCAGACAGCTGCTCTTATTCTTGTCTGATATTCTGATGGCTTCTGTTGCTGGAGGCAAGCAGCTCTTTACATTTTATTTTCTGTATAGATGTGAACAGACAGGGTCTCACTGCTCTCTCACCAACACAAAAACACACTAAATACAAAGTTTAATCAAGTCATCCAACGATAAAGTTAAAGAGGTTTTTATCAAGGCAGACTCAAAGACTTTCAGATTTAGACTTGAACATGTTGCAAAGAATAAAGTCATAGAAAAACCTCAGCTGAACCAAAATACAAACCTTTATTCAATCTCAGGATTAGGATTGGGCAAAATCACTGTTTTATTAATTGTCTGAAAAACTTAAAATATTTTTTGGCACTTGATGATTAATATGATTAATTCTGCCAGGCCGACTGACTGGAGATCCTCCCAGTAAAGAGTCAGGTCAGGTCAGGTCAGCTCAGGTCAGGTTAGGTTAGTTTAGGTCAGGTCAGGTCAGGTCAGGGGAGGGGGTGAGACTTTAGGATGGACCAAGGTGTTTTTTCCATAAATCTATGGAGAGCCCTTTTATTCAAAATTAAATAAATAACATAATATTAAAGTATAAATAAATAAATATTGCTGTGAAATAAAACAAAATCAATAAAATTATAATACATTTTAGCATGTCTTTATATTTATTTATATTTTATAAAATAAAATTTGACCTTATTTATTTATTAAATATTGTAGTTTTATTTTGTGACACTTTTATTTTTTAAAGCTACTTTACATCTTTCAGGGACTTTAATTTAGGGGTCACCCCGAGGGGGAATAAACATTTCCACCTGTCTTTGACCCTGGTCTCAGAAGACCTCCTTCAAAAGAGACATTTTACTTTGTTTATCTTGATTAAAGAAAATCAAGTGTTCAACTGACAGATCTGAAGAAGTTCAAATGAATGGTATAAATGAAAACCTAAGAATCCTGCCTAAAAGCTCATGGAAACTTATTTTATATTCACCAAACACAGTACAAATGTCGAGCAGTTGAATCACAAAGTAAACAAACTGTACAAAATGGGATTGTTGCAAATCTGTAAATACATTACAACTAATGATTTTTGACATTTTTTTAAAGTGCCTGTGAGGTCACATCTTTGTAATAAATATGAAATCATTTTTAGAAAGAGAACATTGATAAAATATTGCAAAATAGATTTCATGTCGCTGAGCTGAACAGTTGTTGAGATATTTGCCTGTGAAGTAACAGGAAGTGATGTCAAAGGGGAAAGTCTGCATGTGAACAGAGTGCTGCTACAACAGCTAACAGCCCAGACTGTAGAGAAGAATCTGATGTTTCTTTAGATTATTTTGAGTCACTATCAGAGAGAGATGAAGAAAAGTCAGAGTTCAAATAACATTGTTTCAATAAACAAAGACCAGAGAGTTGTCTTTGTTAAAGAGTTCCCCTTTGATGTCACTTCCATTTTCATTTTGGTTGAGCCAAATTCAAGAGAGAATTTGCCAATTATGAGACAAAATGGGAAAAATCATGTGTATTGTGCCAATTTCCTTAAATATAAATATGTTTTCTTTAACTTTTTGTATTTAAAGGATAAGCATGTCCCAGGCACTTTAAAGCAAGTCAAAATAGATACCAAAATATGTAATAAAGTGTGTTGAAAGTTTTTTTTAATTGATTTTGAGTGAATATGATCTAACTGAAGTCCAATATAATTTCTCATTATTTTATATAAAATACTATATGGTGACAAATAAATTTTTGGATAATTTTTCGAAACAACAAACCTTCTATAACAAGTCTTTAAGCCAGGTGAGACAAAAATAAATAACTTTTGATGTAAAAACTTCAGATTTCTTAACATTTATTAATGTTACCATCATGTTCTGTCCTGTTTTAAAATGACAAAACACTAAATAATTTCTTTACTAAAACCTCTGTAACTTTGCTCCAGTACATTTTAGCAGCATGAATCTTTGCACAGGTAATGTTCACAAGTGGATTTATGGTTTCCAAGAGTTTTTAGCCTCATTATGGTTTTAAATAGATTATATACTGTCTAATGAAAGAAATATTCAGACGAGAGGGAAAAAAATGAACAATTATGTTCCATCTTCAATATGTCTAAAACCACAGCAGCTGTTTTAATACTAACACTTCTAATAGAAGCTCCCAAGTGTAGCTTTATTTTGATACCAAGATAATTTAAGTAGAGTTTGTAAATGCTGAGATACACTCAGTTACATCTCATTAAGGTATTTTAATGACTGACATAAAAACAAACCTGGGGCTGTGCAGGTTAAAGCACCTCGATGGTGCAGATTCTGTCACTCAGGACACGACTGGTCCCAACAATTAAAAATACAGGAAACACAGAAACCAGACTTTTATTCTGTAGTTGAAGTCATTTCACTTCCCATCAGGTGAGATTTCAAAAAGTTGTATAATAAGTTGTCATCTTTGTACTCAAAGATGACAGAACAAAAGAAACAGGTTCACTGAAACAGGTGAGGGTCATGATTGGGTATAAAGACGAGTTGTGTCTAAGTGGGTAAAATGTGCTTAGAGTTCTGATAAACGGGTGGTTATTTTAATAAATGGGTTCAGGAAACTGAGCATTTGGTTCAAACAGCTTTAGTGTTTTATAACTGAGAAAAACTAAAGTCATGATGGAGTGTTTTACACTGAGCTCATCAGTGTTCAGCTGGTTCTAATGTCTTTTCAGCTGATGGTTTGAGTTTCATCTGAAAGAAAAATACTGTTTTGAGAAGAACTTACATAGTTTTGAATGTAAAGTTTCATTTTGCAGTAGAAATGAGGCGTTTTGTGTGTGTAATTTTAGATTTGTGTAGCGTTCTGAGAACATGCAGTGTGCTGTAAGGAAATGTGTTTAAACAATTGAGCAAACTATAACCGAAGCTGCAGCTGGTTTATCAAACAGATGATTTTTGATCAAAGTGAAACCTTAAAGGCAGATGATTCTCTCCAACTTTCTCCTCCTCCTCTGGAAATGCATGAGGCTGATGGTGACCCTGGGTTATTTTTAACACAATGGGGGCGCTGCAGTGGCTGAATGTAGAGGGCTGAAGGCACAGAATTAGAAATATTACAGCAACACTGTAGGTACAGATGAAAAATATCAAAGTAAAATACACAGTATATATGAATAACTAACTTTAAAAGAGACATATAATCCTTCAGCTGGGGTTTATATAAAGTGAAACTGCTTTGGTCAGAATTCCTCCTTATTGTAACTCCACCTGCTCCTCATTCACCCTTCATCTGAGGTGTGTCTCGGATCAACTCATTTTGACACTGTCTCTTTAAATCCAAACAAGATGCTTCATGCCCCGCCCCTCACGCTTCATGCCCCGCCCCCTCCAGCTTCCAGCTTTGTATTATTTACAAATGAATTAAAAGATGTCGACATGGGAAGACTTATCCATCCAGCCTTACATGTTGGAGCCAGAGTCTGATCCAGAACCAGAGTCTGACCCAGAACCAGAGTCTGATCCAGAACCAGAGTCTGACCCAGAACCAGAGTCTGACCCAGAACCAGAGTCTGATCCAGAACCAGAGTCTGATCCAGAGTAAGAGGACAATGACCATCAAATTGTCCAGACTTTATTTAAAAGTTCAGAAAACATCAAAGAAAACAGAGAAACAGAACAGGTTGAAAAGTCTGACTCAAACAGGATATAAAGATATCTTTGGAAGAAGACTCAGAGCAGAAATATAGAGACCAGAACCAAAGATGAAACCACGCATCAGTAAGAAGAATCAGAAGGACAGAATGAAATTTACAAAAAAGTACAGAGATGAGCTGCAAACGTTCTGGACTGATTAATCTCTACCAAAGTGATGAAAGTCCAAAGTGTGTAGAAAGAAAGAATTGCTGATGGCTCATCTGTGAAGCATGGTGCAGGTGATGTCATGGCTGCTTCTGGAACAGCCTCATTAATATTTACTGATGATGGCAGCAGCAGAATGAATTCTGAAGAAACATTTTGTCTGATAATTTACAGAGAAATGATCCAAACTGATCTGGAGGTATTTTATCAGCAGCAGGACAATGAACCAAAACTCACAAAACAAAAGGACTTCATCAGGTTTAGATTGACCAAGTCAAAGACCTGACCTGAACCCAACAATCACCTGACCTGAACCCAACAATCACCTGACCTGAACCCAACAATCACCTGACCTGATTGAATTTGACTTGTTCCAATACTTTTGGAGGGGACTGTAGTCTCAAGTCATGACACGTAACTCTTAAGTCAAGTCCCAAATTTGAAACTTGTAATTTTAGCTCCTTTCAAGTCTTTTTTTATACAAAGTTGCAGTTATATGTAAATGTAAATAATAGACCATGTGCTCTATTTTAAAATCCGTATTTATCTAAAATTGTGATGAAACCTGCAGCTGAACTTTACAAGATATTTAAAAATAATTTTAAAAATTGCACCTTTTATATTGTAAAGTTCAAATAAACTTTGCTGCAAAAACAGTTTTCCTTTAAACTATAATTTAATTTGCTTTGCTACAGAATGAGTGACATTAATTAATGGGGCCCATTTTATAAATAATGAGTTTTCAAATGTAGATTTTTGGGTTAAATAAACAGGGTCAAGTCCAATGCAAGTGTAAAAGTCCAAGTCAGAAGTCTCTGAACATTTAAGTCATAATAATAATAATAATAATGAGTATAAAGCTCTAAAGCTTATAAAAATAAAGTCATGTGACTCGAGTCCCCACCAAGAACACTTACAGGCCCTGTGTACTCGACCTAAAGCTGAACAGTCAACACACGGTCACCAGGTTGTTTGATGTTTTCACACACACCTTCCATAGCCCCCGAGGAACACCACGCTGAGCTCCTGGGAAGCCCCTCACCACTGTTACACGTCACAGCACGGGGTCTCTCCCCCTGGAGTCTACATGAGAAGAAAAAAACTCTGATATCTGCGGTTATTTGTCCACAAATCTGTCCTGGTTAAAGCGCCAGTTTTTGTTTTATCTCTTTCTATGAATATTTGTCCATTCGTCTTTATAAATGTCTGCTTCAGGGTACAACAGTCAGATTCTAGAAGTGGAGTAGTTGAAGCTAAATGTGCTTTCAAAATAAACAAACACGTCCACAAACTTCTGACCAACTCTTTTGAAGTGTGTGGAACGTTCTCCTGGCTGGTTGTGACAAGAAAGAAGAATCAATGCTGTGAATAAAATGACGTGATTTTCATCAGCCAACAGCAACACAGAGTTCAGATGGAGCAGGTGGAGCAGATGGAGGCCTTTAGGTTCTGCAGCAGGATGAGGATCTGAAGCTCAGCAGCAACGTTCTTCTGCAGACACGTGAAAAAGTCATGAAGAAATGATAACTGCAGCCGTGTTTCATTTCAACACTATTTATTTACAGATTTATTTCCAAACACCTTTTCTCTTTGAAGCCTTGGCATCTACTATTGCTGTTAGTTTTATCATGTCATTCTCCTGGACTTCTCATCACATTCAGGTTTCTGCTCCTGTCTAGTCTTCAGACAGCGAGTTCTCCTCCAGCAACGAGGGCTTCAGTCCACAGGGCCCTGGAAGATGAGTTTGACGTGGCCCTGCTCACCTGTCAGCCAGGTCCCACAGAAGGGGCAGGCAGCATGGAAGGCATGCGTACCGTGGGGTAACGGGATCTGGCTCCACCCCACCACTGTCTTTTCTGAGCACACGTGCCCACAGGGGCAGAAAGCATGAGTGGGGGGCCCAGCATCCAAGTACAATCCTCCCTCACAGCCTAACCACAAAGGCACATAGGGGCCCACCCTCCTGCACATGGGACACTCCCTCTCACCGGTGCCCACTGGGGCCGTGCCCCCAGAGCCGCCGTGTCCTTTCTCCTTGCGGTAGCCCCAGTTATGGTAGCCGTGCACGTGGCCGCAGTTAACGTAGACCCAGGGCTGCTTCTTGTCAACGATCTCCCGCTGCGCCAGGCTGGGGAAGGCCAGGGTGTTGAAGCCCACAGGGCACTGAGGCCTGGCAGCGTTCAGCTCCTGCCGCAGGGACTCCAGCTGTTTGAGGGTGGGAATGTGACGCAGACCACCAGATGTCCTCCAGAGCAGGGTGGCCCCGCACAGATCAATCAAAGACCCGTCCTGGAGGGTGTTTGACTCATTTTCCACCTGAAATGACAGCAGAGAAAACCAAAGGTCTGTTTTTCATTTCAGCAACTCTCATCGGGTCTTAAAGCAGTGTATTAGGACCAATCAGAAAAAATTAAAAGATACTAAGAATTAAGTTGTTTTTTTTTGTTTCCTAGTTTTGAACATTTTGAACAAAATTCATCATTAACCATCAGATACAACTTTAATAAAAACGCAGCCAACATTTATTTGTCAAAAATAAATGTTAATGTTTTTCTAAACTTTTTTCTGGTAATCATATTTCCACTTTAATTCAGCACTGTCTTTTGTCTAGAAATATTTGTTTTTTTTTCTTTACACTGCCACTTTTTCTAATAATATTATTCTGACATAGGAAAGCTTGTTAAATTTCTCTTTTACGTGATGCCACATTTGTAAGGAACATGCATTTGTAGGATGGTAATACAGCTCATTATGTGGGCTGCACACATGAAAAAATTGCCAGATCTTTTCTAATTTACTCTAGTTTATTTTGCTGTTGCTTTTGACACTTCAGGTACCCAGTATAAGATTTATCTGTAAAAATGGATTGAACTTATAAAACACTTTATCAAGTTCCAATGGACTCAAAAGAATCATTCACACATTGAAGATAAGAAGCTAGGAAGCATTGGGCCTCATGTAAGAACATGCTTGTAATCTTATCCTAAATTTCTCTTACTTTTGAAGGGTTCGTAAAACATGCCACGTCAGATTCTGACGTGATTCTAAAGAAAAACCTACAATACAAAAAAACTGGTGAATGATATGTTCTCCTATTTCATTCGTACGCACAACTTAAGAACAACACTGTTCGTTCTTGCATGAGGCCCAGTGTTTCAAAAAGAAATAATCTACCAAACACCAATTTCCTTAATTTTAAGTTATATTTTGGCAACATTTTGGCTTTTTTTCTTTAAATAATTTGACTTCTGTGTCACCATTTTCACATTAATACTATTATTACTACTAAGTTTGATTATTATATTTTTGTAATAAATTAGCAAAAATACTGAGTATTCAATGTTTATGACAAGGGTTTCCTGAATCTTAGGATGTCACATTTTGGTAAACAAGTCTGATTTATAAAAGGGGAAATAAGCTAATGATCAGTAAAAAGTGATCTGGTGCCTCACACGGGGCACCATATATGTTGAAGAAGCAGACAGAGTGATACTGTCTGTACCCTTTACAATGATTTACCTGTAGGGGTCTGGACTGTTTAACAATTATTAATTTGTTGTAAAAATATTACAGATAATTTGTGGCACAGATCCAGTTGTGCTTGCTGTTAATCTAATAGTTGCTATAATGCTTTGTTGTGAGGGCTGAGATTGTTAAACTGAGACACACATGATAATGTAGGGAACAGCAGAGAACTGTACAGCATCATTTGCATGGAAGAACCAAAGCATTTGCAACTTGCTGCAATGAATGATAAACTGTTCTTTTGATGTGCACAAGTGGCTGGATGATGTGAAGATTGAACAGGTAGTTTTGAGGATTTTGATCTGTTCTGAGATCAAATGATAAAAACTGTGAGCTGATGTAATTGGTCTAAGTGAACTTGGGGCTCCTGTCAGCCCAGTTTCTTACCAGTTTACCCCTCTGCTGGGCGGAGCGGGTCTCTCTCAGGGCAAAGACATTCCCACAGACTGAGATCTCCCTCCAGACCCCAGGAGCTGTTTCAGAAACAAACTCTCCTGCAGGGTGCATCACCAGCACCCCATTGGTGGTCAGGCCGTCCATCAAACCATCTGAGGTTCTCCATTTGGCAGCTCGTTCCTGAGAGTTGCACCACACACACACAAACACAAACACACACACACACACACACACACACACACACACACACACACACACACACACACACACACACACACAC
>JAUBOC010000170.1:12690761-12705169 GCA_032275365.1 Anablepsoides cearensis | reverse complement strand
GGATATGGGCACCAGTGACCCACGCGACCCTAAAAAAGGAATAAGCGTGTACAGAAAATGGATGGATGGATGGATAAAAATGTAAAAAAAAAAAAACAATAGTAGCAAATAAATCAGAACATTACAAAGGATAAAGTAAGGGATAGAAAAAGAATTAAAAAGTAAGCTAAAATAAGATTTAAAAAATGTAAAAAAAAACAACAGTAGCAGCCATATCAAAGTGTCAGGTGAACATATCTGCCAAACAATGTAAAACCATGTGTGTATTATGCCATGTTTATGTATACTGTATGTGTAAAGATGTGTGACTTTTTGTATTTGAGGGATAAGCATGTTACATCCAATATTTACCTTCTGAAAGTTTCATTATGTTGATGAGATGTTTGGTAACAGACAGGTAAAAACACATTGTCCACCTTCATCATTGAGCTGCAAGCAATAATCATTCTGTTTCAGCAGCTCGTCAGAATTTCCTTCTTTCTTTTTGCTATAGACAGTTATTGTTTCTGATATTCCTTTGATTAAACTAAAAACATCTGAACTAATTTCAGACAAGTTTGTAAAATTTTTGAAAAGTTTGGAAGGATAACACTGAAATTACTTCATTGTTGAGAATGTAAAGGCAGCCAACATCAAATAAAAATCCTAAAATAATCTTATTTAAGCTGAATTCTTTGAAGGACTGTATATGGTCCACCCCCTTTTAATGCCAGAGGTTGAAACTGTTGAGAAATGACAGAGATGTGTCAAACCCTAAAGATGATCTGATCTCAAGCATTATTGTGTCTGATGATGTCATGTCATCTCAGACTGTGTGCTGAAGATCTGTCAGCTAATACCTCATTATATTCAACATCTGTGAAACTGACTTGGTAACATTTCTAAAGTTGCATACCTGTGAAGCCACCTGGAATGACTCTTGAAAGCATAATCATGTTGATGTATGTACAGTAATAACTCTAATAATTAAAGGAAATTGTCTAGTTGTTTATGAGATATAATAAATCAAAGACAGACACAAGCAAAATAACCTTTTTCTCTTCAGAAGCAGGCAATAAAGTAGCACAACCATTATTTTCATTCTTATCAAGTTATCAGGTAGTCAACTTGATCCCATTGTTGTAATTAAACACAAATATGCAGAACCTTTTACAAATGCTGAGCATTTTTCACTGAAATTTGCATTTGCGCAACACGAGTCACGTGAGCTGGGCCTGAGCCGCCGCCTGAAACGCATAAGCTTAAACTCCGCCCATTCGTCGACCGGTTTTCAGCCGAAGAACAAATGGTGTGTATCCCTTCTGGCCCCACCTCTTTTTAAATGCGCGCAGACTTTAACCAATCGCAAGCTCCAGGAGGCGGGACTACGGAAGATTGACGGGGAGATCTTGCAATAAAAACGCTTCTTTTTTCAATTATATATATAAGGACTTTCTGCCCCACTTTCTTTCTTTGGAATAATGTCGGCGGAATATGATAACAGGTCAGTGGAAGAATGAGCGATTTGGATGGAATCGTTCTTCTAATATTGTTTCTGTTTTTGTCGGGTTTAAGAGTTAAGTACTAAAGACCATTTTCGGATTGTGGACTTAATGGCAACGTATCAAGCCTTTTTTTCTTATCTGGTGTGTAGGCCTGATCACGCCGTTCGGCTTTAAAGCCTATTTATCGATTAGTTCAATTAATTTAACATTTCGTTAAGTTTAAAATGGATTTGTATTGATTATGAAGCGTAAATAGTCATTTTGTGTTACGGGAAAGAAGGACTGCGGCCGTTGTTCGTCCGGAATTAAATTAAAACGGTTGCCGGTACTTTGTTACACGTGAGCCTGGCCTTTTGTGGTTTCAGAAATCTTATTTTATCGATATTATATTAAAAATGAGAGCATATTGTTGTTGTTATTGTTTACATTTAACGTATTTTAGCCCGCTGGTGACCCCCTCGGCACATTAGACCAACATGTCCTAGTTCATGTTCGGTAGGGTTCGGCACATGGTTTTCGTAACCGGTGGTTTGGGTAGTACCGGTTTGGCAGGCCCTGTAAGGCGTTTTCCCCTCATCCGTTCGCCGCTGTTGTTAAAATTGTCGGTGTTTTGACCCAGTATCTGTTGGTGTGTGTCCGTACGGCCGGTAAAACGATTTTGCTGACGTGTTTTCTTTTAAAAAGCCCCGCATCGACCGGCGAGGCCTGCTCAATCCACGAGAACGTGAAGGCCGCGGCTAATGCTAACGCTGCTAACGTTTTTTTTTTTTTTTCTACAAAAGTAAAATTTAATGTGTACCAACTTATAAGGTCAGGTCATTTGACTGTCAAGAAAACTTGTATCGTTCCAATCTATACGGACAAATCTAAATCCCTCATATTTATTTAATTATTTTACTGGCGAGCCCTGCTCGGAAAACGACCATTTTGAATGCAGCCTACAGTCAAAGATGGCGGACAGGGTTTGAACATGCCAGCTGAATTCACGGCATTTAACGAGCGGTGAGCGCTTCTCTCTGGGCTCTCCGTTATTATATGGACACATGTTGGGTTAAACGTCTTAAAGTGGTGCAGGGGACTGATTTATGTAACTGGGTGGTCCTGGTTCGTGTATTTGCTGATGTGGCAAGAAAAAGTGACCGATTGTTCTGTCATTTTCAGAGACAATGGCGGCCCAGAGGGCATGGAGCCTGATGGCATCATCGAGGTAATTATTATATACTAATTGTGACTAAACTGATAAGGTTATAACTATCAGGTTCCTATAATCAAATGTCCTTTTTTCCTTAAAGTAATCCTATTTAACTGACATTATTTTATAAAGTTTGTTCTGATGCAGCGGTATTTTTAAGTGGAAAGTGATGTTAATGCTGTCACTGTTATTTTCCTGTTCTGTGTAACTCATTGCTGCTGTCTGAACTCTTTCAGAGCAACTGGAACCAGATTGTGGACAGCTTTGATGAGATGAACCTGCGCGAACATCTCCTCAGGGGAATCTATGCCTATGGTTTTGAGAAGCCATCTGCTATTCAGCAAAGGGCTATTATCCCTTGTATCAAGGGTAAGTTAGAGGACTGGACACACCTGTTCTGTTTGTAAAAGTATATTTAGATTGGACTAAATGTCAGCTTTATTTCACTTAATTGGTTGAATCTGACCAAGCTTTATCATCCTGATGGGTTCAGTTCACTTCCATCAGTAGACTGAGTTCTTCCATCACGTGTTGCTCTGTATATAATGTGATGGAAGTGCTGTACATGACTGTCAGCTCTGGAATCTGCACAGGGTTAAAGCTGAAGCCACAGTTTATTAAACTCATTCTCATTTTGTGACTTTAAATTAGAGTGTTCATATATTAACAGAGTTTCTCCTGTCTCTTCAGGTTATGATGTTATCGCTCAGGCCCAGTCTGGCACTGGGAAAACGGCCACCTTTGCCATTTCCATTCTCCAGCAGATTGATATTGAGATGAAAGCCACCCAGGCTCTGGTTCTGGCTCCCACCAGGGAGTTGGCTCAGCAGGTAGGGTCTCACTCTGTGTAACTACTGAATACATTTTGAATAAGGATGGATTTAAAACTCAAAGCAATTTTAGTCATTTCTTTGAATAAGTTTAGTATATTCAAACCTCAGCTTTGTGTGTTTGATGGAAATGTAATAAACTTTATCTCTATAAACCTGTATAAAGTTAGAGTATGTCATGTTAAATGATACATGTTGTTTGTGTGCAGATCCAGAAGGTGGTGCTGGCTCTGGGGGACTACATGGGGGCCAGCTGTTATGCTTGTATCGGAGGAACCAGCATTCGCAGTGAGGTCCAGAAGCTTCAGGCAGAAGCCCCTCACATTGTGGTGGGAACCCCCGGCCGAGTCTTTGACATGTTGACTCGTAAAAACATCTGTAAGTTTCTAAGAAGTGCTGAGTCATCAGACAAGTCTCCTGGTTTCTCTTTAGTTAATCCCACCGGGCTGTGGTGATGTAAACATGCTGGGTTGTTGTGTTAAAGTGTCAAACAGCTGGACTGTATGTGCAGACCAGGGACCAGGCTGCTGTATAATGATGATATCCATGCGTGTCAGCTGACTCTGTGTAACCCTGCTGTGGTGCTGCTCCTGTCAGCGTTCTGCTGACGGAGTTTTCACTGCAGCATGGAGCCAGAGGCATGATCATACATTCATGGTTCTGAGCACAGCAACTCATACTGAACTCAAATGTTGCTGCTTTGATTTAAGGTTTGACAAACAGCAGCAAAATGAGTTTAATTCAAAAACACCCAGTGTCCCTTTTTTAGGTCATGTTAAAGTCACCAACAGCTTGATGTGTTTAAGAAAAGTACATTTTCTGTCATGAAAAGGATTTGATGATGCCAGCAGTGGCTGTTTTTATGAGAAACTTTCACAGAACAGGTTCAGTGACTCAGGAATCAAAGACCCTGAGATTATTTTTTACACTTGCTGTTAAATCAGTGCAGAAGTCTGAGCTCAGTAGATAAACTTTCACTGGACTTCTTTTAACAACCTTGTTGTTTTGAGGTGACGTTTCATTGTCTTTGAGTCTAATGGGCTCTCACATCATTTAATTAATCTTATTTCCCCCTGCAGCTCCTAAGTACATCAAAATGTTTGTGCTGGACGAGGCAGACGAAATGCTGAGTCGAGGATTCAAGGACCAGATCTATGAGATCTTCCAGAAGCTGTCAACCAGCATACAGGTGAGACTTACAGAGGTGGACTGGGTCCCTCACCTGCTTTGGCTGTATACATGTGAGGGACCAATCTGAATATCATTAAACTAAGATTTCCACTTATAAAAGCTAACCATGTTGTCCTGTAGACTCACCTTGTTTTTGTATCTAAAGGTGGTCCTGCTGTCGGCCACGATGCCAGCTGACGTCTTGGAGGTCACAAAGAAATTCATGCGAGAGCCGATCCGGATCCTTGTAAAGAAGGAGGAGCTGACCCTTGAGGGTATTCGTCAGTTTTACATCAACGTGGAGAAGGAGGTAAATCAGTTGTTGTTGTGTCTTTCTGGTTCTGGTTGATGTGAAGATGCTGAGTCAGGTCTGTTGTGTTGACAGGAGTGGAAACTGGACACGTTATGTGATTTGTATGAAACCCTGACCATCACACAAGCAGTAATCTTCATCAACACAAGAAGGAAAGTGGACTGGCTCACTGAGAAGATGCACGCCAGAGACTTCACTGTTTCTGCTCTGGTTAGGACCTCCTCTTCTGTTAATATTAGTGTTTGATGTGAACAGGACTCAGGTTCACACAGCTCTGTTCCAGGTTTTAACCTTTTATCTGGTCTCTTCCAGCATGGTGACATGGACCAGAAGGAGCGGGATCTGATCATGAGGGAGTTCCGATCTGGTTCCAGTCGAGTCCTGATCACCACTGATCTGCTGGTGAGCTGAGCCACACTTAAACACTGAGTGCTGTGCTCCAGGGTTCCCTCTCCTTACCTCTGCTGTGTTGGTGAAGGATTGAATGTTCCTTGGTACATTATTCACCCTGCCCTCCACTGTAGCTTGGTCTGAATCCATGTCTCACAACTAAATGGCAGGTTACACTCTCTGATTGGTTGAGAGGCAGTATATATTTGTTTAATTGTTAATATTAGGCTCCTGTTAATGACTTGACTAAGTGCCTGTGTTGTTCCCTCAGGCCAGAGGCATTGATGTTCAGCAGGTGTCCCTTGTTATCAACTATGACCTGCCTACTAACAGAGAAAACTACATTCACAGGTAATCCTCTGTTCTCAGGTGTTCACATGTCACTGAGCTCAGTGTATTTCTACAAGTTAAGGCTTAATGAATCAGGATGTGATGGTTAAATGGGTTCTTCAGTGATTTTAACACAGCATTAAATGTTCTGCATGATGACTGTAATATATATTAACATCTTTCTGATATAAAGTTGTGTATAATTCATGATCAGCTGACTGAAGGTGTGTGTTTGTTCTTTAGAATTGGTCGAGGCGGTCGTTTCGGCAGGAAGGGCGTGGCCATCAACATGGTGACTGAAGATGACAAACGGACCCTCAGAGACATTGAGACTTTCTACAACACCACCGTTGAAGAGATGCCTATGAATGTGGCAGATCTCATCTAGATTCCACATGCTCTTTATGCCCCATTCTGCTTATTTTAGAAGTAAAGTCTTTTAAACTTCATGTTCTGATCTTATGTTTAATCTCTTCTCTCACACATGCAGACACACATACACACACACACACACACACACTTGAAATTGTTGTTGCTTATCTTGGAATGACTGCTTACTGAACAGCTTCATCTGTCAAATCAACCTTGTGTCGACCAGAACTGCCTTTGAGACTAAATTGAACCAGTTCCTCCTTGATAAAGGACTCATTGAGTTAATTTGGCTGGTTGATTATTCAGTATCTTACTGGACTGTGAATGTTGTGAAACTGCAGCATGCACAGGACTCAACATCTGTCACAAAGACATGCAGTCCTGTTTGAGTTTAGAGCACGTGGAGAAGAAAACCCATCAGATCTGTCTGACAGAAACATTTTACATGTTTAGAGCTGACAGAAAACATGTCCAGCTCTGAATACCCCATGATGATTTAGAAATGTAAGTGTACTCCAGTAGATTAAATACTAAGGTGTCCTTATTGAATCCCTGTCTGAGGTCTAGAGTAGTTAGCAGGCTGTGAACACACAGGCTCCCTGGTGGTAAACACTTAAACATGAGAGTGCAGCAGAACTCCTCCTCCAGCTGTCAGTGCCATGCTGGAGGAACATGTCTGTGATGATGATGATGATGGCAGCATCACAGCTGAACTGTAGTTTAATACCAGGCTTTGTACAGGTGGGCGGTAATGGATTTGACCAGATGAGTATTTATGGACTTCAGTAAACTTTCTCATTCATGATCATGTTTGAAGAAAGCTGTTCTGGGAGCATGTGAAGCTTATTTACCACGGACTTGTATATTCAGAAGATGTGGTTTACCGTTGTTGAGGTCTGAAAGGTTCCCCTCAGCTCCAGACTGCCTGGTGGGATTTTCAGCCTCATGCCTTTTTGTTTTATTTTTTGTTTCTTACTTTTTGAAAAGGGTGGTGGCAAGTGATTAATAAAGACCAAACTACAAAATGAAAATGTCATTTTTAGCATATCGATATAAAAACGCATTTCTTAGACTGAAGGTCTACCCCCCTCTCCCCCAGCCTCTAAACACAAGATGTTGACCTTTTGAGACAGTGCATCAAGTTTTCTACATTGGTTTCTGTAAAGTATTTATTTCAATGGTCTTTAAAACAAATAAAGGTTTTTCATTTTTAAATGTGTAAACTTGCTTCTTATTGAGCAGTTCTTTTGGCTTCAGTTTTATAAAATACACAGGTCAGGAGCCACTGATATCTAACACTAACCAGATGTGAATGAAAACCTGAATGATCAACTTGAGAAATATTTTCATGGTTTCAGTTTAAAACATGCAGACAGGTAATGTACTCACAGCATGGAGCAGGGGGGGTTTAGGAGTCCCATGTTTTAAAAACCCATCTGTAAGCAGCAGCATTTTTTATATATAAACCAAAGCAAAATAAGCTGTGCCAGCGGGATGGGTTTCTACGTTTGATACATTAAAAAAATTATAAATACGTTTAAAGAGCTAAATCTTTTGAATGTGTTTATAGTTTTTTTTTTTTTATTGGTACTTTTATAGAGTGCAAAAAAATATTTCTTTAATCAAACCTGAAAAAAAGGTGAAGATGAAAATTTAAATTTGTGAATATGGTATTTGCCAAATCCAATGATTAGATAAATTGCTAGTTTTTTTAACATTAGTATTCTTTCCATTAAAACCAAAAATAATGTGTTCATACCTTAATAAAAAATTAGTGTCAATATGATAAATTATTGCTTCCAAAATGTCTTTGTGATACAACAGATCCAGAATAAATGATTGTTTCTGGTGCTCTTTGTTACAGTTACAGCTGGGTTTATTGTTTTAATATATTTCTTAATGAACTGATTAATAGGATATATTCTGTGTAACAGTTTAAAGGATACATGTTTCATTTTATTTATCTACAGTTTGTGAATAAGCAGCTTCCTGTCATTCACATAGCTCCATGTTAAAGCTTTTACAGGTTTGACCACCAGATGTCACCAGATTTTCATTAATTAGTTCTTAAACCCAGAACTTTTACAGCTGCTGCTGTAAATGAATTCTCTGGTTTAGAAATTATTTTCTCACACTGATAGATTCCTTCTACATCAGACACTACAGCTGACTTTTGTTCCATCTTTTGATCCTCACTTCACCAATCAGATGCCAGGAGTGGCACACCTGCCTGCCACCCATCTGACTGCACCCTTTGATTTCCTCAAACAATCAACCTCTGCATCTGTCCACAGGTATTCTGGTTCATCTGTCCACAGGTATTCTGGTTCATCTGTCCACGTGTATTCTGGTTCATCTGTCCACAGGTATTCTGGTTCATCTGTCCACAGGTATTGTGGTTCATCTGTCCACGTGTATTCTGGTTCATCTGTCCATGTGTATTCTGGTTCATCTGTCCACAGGTATTCCACCTGTCCACGGGTATTCTGGTCCATCTGTCTACAGGTATTCTGGTCCATCTGTCCACAGGTATTGTGGTTTATTTGTCCACAGGTATTGTGGTTCATTTGTCCACAGGTATTCTGGTCCACCTGTCCACAGGTATTGTGATCCATCTGTCCACAGGTATTCTGGTCCATCTGTCCACAGGTATTCTGGTTCATCTGTCCACAGGTATTGTGGTCCATCTGTCCACGGGTATTGTGGTTCATCTGTCCACAGGTATTGTGGTTCATTTGTCCACAGGTATTGTGGTTCATTTGTCCACAGGTATTGTGGTTCATCTGTCCACAGGTATTCTGGTTCATCTGTCCACAGGTATTCTGGTTCATCTGTCCACAGGTATTCTGGTTCATCTGTCCACAGGTATTCTGGTATTCAGGTACATTCAAGTGGTCTAAACCAGTGGTTCCCAACCTTTTTAGACTTATGTACCCCTAAGCCCTTTTGTCATACCATTAGTACCCCTTCAGTCAATATATAAATAAACTGAATTAAATTGAATTAGAATTCAACTTTAAATTTTAGATTTTAAAAAGTCCCTGGGACGTTCAGGGACACAGTGTATTTGTCATGTGTGAACACAACGTTGCTGCATGGTAAGGACAGAAGCTATGGTGCTTTCACCTGGGCTCAGAGACAACGACCTGCCCTGATTGGGTCAACTATGGCTCTGGTTTGCTTCATTTGTTGAAACCATATCAGTTAAATCCTGTATTATTATTAGCTTGGATGTATTTAACAAGATCACAACAAAAACAGAACATTTACAGATGTTGGTTAACCCCCATAGTAATGGAAAACTTTAATCCATGAATATCAAGCCCCCAAAAATACTCAAGGAATGGTACAGATGATTATTTTTATAGCCGTTAAAAAAAACTTTCCAGGGCCTTAAACTAGGTTTTTCAAACTCACAATTTTTTAAGGATTTCAAGGACCCTGTTGATAATTAGGGTTTAATGAAAAACTAAAACAGTTTCAGAAAATTAGAATATTACATGATATCAATAAAAAGGATTTTTAAAACACAAATATCAGGCTTCTTGATGGTATAATAATTTCTATGCTTTCCCTTGGTTGGGCCTCTTTTGGAAAGTTGCACGCTGCATCAATGCCTCGTCGTGGCATGAAGTGATCAACCTGTGGCTCTGCTCAGGTTTCATGGAAGGCCAGGTTCCTTTGATGGTCCTCAGATCATCTGCATTGTTGGGTCCAGTCTCTCACCATCCTTTTGACAGGGAGAGTTGGCAGTTCGATTCCACTGCTATTCAGTCACATGTTGAAGTGTCTCTGATGTGTCTCATCAGTGTAGGAGTGAGATTTAAAGCACTGATTAGTCTCTATAGCAGGGGTGTCAAACTCCAGTCTTTGATCCTGCATGTTTTAGAGGTTTTCCTGCTCCAACACACCTGATTTTGATCACTGGGTGATTAACAGGCTTCTGTCCAATTTAAAGTATTAATTCAATCACTTAATCAGGTGTGTTGGAGCTGGATAACATGTGGCCCTCGAGGACTGGAGTTTTCCACCCCTGCTCTATAGGATGAGTTATCTGTAGAGTGCTAAATGAATGTATGGATAAATGAGGACAGATTGTAAAGAGCATTGAGTTCAACATGGCTGCTGGGGCTGGAATTTAGGATAAGGTGTTTGTGGATGGAAATAATCTTTTCATTGAGAAATGACAAGTGAATTACAAAATGCTTGTGGAAAGCATGTAAGGGGTAAACACTTGTACACTTATGGAGAGAGAACCGTCTGGAACAGATGACTTCAGAGCAGCAGCTGGATTTGGTGTGAGAAATACTGTCCTCATACAGGAGGAGGTTTTTGTAGGACTCTGTGAGACCTGGGCCCGTATTTATCAAACTCCTTAGAGTGGATTTTTGGACTTAAGTGCTGAAAATTTCTTAGATTTGCTCCTACTCTCAGACTTAAGTGTAAGTGTAAGTTATCAACATTTTTAAGTCTAAGAATCACTCTTACTCTCAAGAAAAGCTCCAGAGGACTCTTAAGTGGTTAAGAGTTACCACCAGGGGTCTGAGATGGACTGAGAACACAGAGAATACAGCTGTCCTCCTCCTCACCTGAGTTTTATTCTGTTATAAAAGTAGAAAACAGGTTTAATCAGATTATCAGAAATACAAAAACAAATGTTAAAAAACAAACAAAAAAAAAAAAACTGTGCATAATGTTGGACTAAAAGATAGATATCTATGTGTGGTTTTTGGAGAAAATATTAAATATACTCAGGTGCTGAGTGCGTGTGCATTCATATAAAAATCGAAGATTTTCATCATTATTCATGATGCAAATGAGGAAATTTTATGTAATTTACAGACAATCAGTACAATGTGACATTAGTGTGTTGAAAGTGAACCTATCTTAAGATTTTCAGTTTTTTCTTGCCTTTTCTCCAACAATATTCTTGAACATGAAATCCGAGGCAGTGATTGGTTCATGCCGGAGTTTTTTCTAACGACGTCATCCAGGATCAGCTTTGCGGCACAACCAGGTGTCGCAAATCAGCTCTAAGACTGACACTTAAGAATTACTCCTACACTTTGCTTAAAGTGAGACTGAGACTCTTGATACCTGACTTTTACTCTCAGCTTTTAACTAAGAGTTTTTTTACACTTAAGTCCACTCTTAGCAGCATTCTTAAGAGTAATTAAGAAGTTTGATAAATACGGGCCCAGATTTCTTAAAGTCACTCTAACCTCTTGTTTTAATGAAGCGGTTGTGTAGGCTAATTAGTGAAAGATAGTGGGCCGGTGGTTGAGGGACTCATCTTTGTGGCCATGACACTTTGGACTTTCCACCAGTCATCTTTCTCTTCTTCGCTGTTGAGCTTTTTCACAATTTCTTTTATGATTTAACAAATCAAACACTTCATGGTCACTTCATTGAATCTTGTCATTTGTGTAAACATCCAACTATCTAGTCTAGTTTTAATAAAATACACAGTTTTTGCCACAGTTTTATTTTAGCAACCATAAAGCATTGTATAAGATATAGAAAACAATTCTGTTGCATCAACTCAGGGGAAAAGAAAAGATAATAAAAAAAACACAGCTATCTACAATTTTTTCTTTTTATATAAAAAAAGAATAAAGCAATATAAGTCAACTGTGAACATACTGTGCCTTTTGTGGAGCTGTCGTGGTCCTTACCAAATAGGCTTCAAAAATAGATCTACTAAACAGAACATCTACACTTACTTCAAAATAACACAAAGTTGTTGTCCTTTCAACACCATTAGTTTAAAGCAAAATGCATATTACCACATTTGTTGACAGCAATAAAAAGACAATAAAATGAGTAATGCAATGTAAAGAAACCCTTTGTTTTGGGTCATCGTGTCATTTTGATTTGTTTCAAAGAACATCCTCATTAAACAGATGCTTTACTGGAGAAGGCAGGAGGATTCTGTTCTGCACGTGTCCTTCATCGATTTAGAAGTTCCTTCTCCAAACTCCAGTAGAAAACCAGTTCCTGGCAGCAAGAATCCATTCAATCAAAGCTTCCAACCTGTCTGAAGCCACTGATGAGAGGGTTAAACATTGAACTTGTCACATTGTATTAACAGGGATTGATGCCGTCCATTAAACTTGTTCATGAATTTTATTCTGGGTGGCAAAAGTGTTGGTTTTTCTAAAAGAAATGTGACTACATGGAAGGAAACCTCAGAGGTGCTCTTCAATCCCGAGCTTCCACAAACTGGAACCACATTAGAACAGAAAAGACTTCTGTGTGTACAGACTTTATCAACTGGATTGTTTCATTCTCATATCCAAAGATTCAGAAGGAGAAAAGGTAGATCAGGGACGGATAATAATCCTCACGTTCCCTAACAGAAGCTAGTTTCATCTCCACAGTAACTATGATGTGAAATTTTAAAACAAGTTGTCAAAGCATGAACAGAGAGAAGGAGAGACTAATTAAAGGAGAAACAAATACATTGGATAAGCTAAGTGGATTTTCTCAACATGTTTGCTGAGAGGAAATCATCCCCCAATGTTCTTTTTCCAGCCAATCACATCCTCCCGTTGTCCCTCATTGTTTTATTATGTGTAGTTATGATGAGGGTGAAGTAGGGGTGCCGGTCACAGGGTGAGCTTGCAGTGGCACAGTTCTTTGTACATTTGCCTCCTGAGCCGAGGCATGTCCTGTTGCCCAAAGCTGAATGGCTGACCTAGTGCCAGGCACTTACAGTACTGTAGAATGAAGGAGAACAGATGAGAACATGTGAGTGAACTCAAAAATACACTAACTCCAGAACTACTTTTACTTTTATTTAAGGTGTTTACAGTTAGTTCATTAAAAATAACTATCAGTGCTGCTGTATAAATTTAGATAATTCCCTTGAAAGGTGGGTCTCCATCTTAAAGTCTAACATTATAGTTCCAACAGGTCAAAGGGAACCAGTTATGAAAACACCAGAGCACATGGCTGATGACATATGACTGAACTGATGACATCACTGCCAGGGACCAGCACAGGCCCCTCCCCTCTGGACACACAGACTAAAACTGAAGACCTCTCTGATAAATTAGTTCTGAAGAGAAACAACATTGGATCAATAATCTGGCAGTGGTTTGGATTTTATAAAGAGGACGTTGAACAAAATGCAGTAATTGTAAAAACATCCTGTTCTGGGTCAGTCAGTTTTATCATCACTGATTATACTTTATTTGTATTTTAAAGCCATCACATTTTTTATGTTTAAAGCACAAGAGTTTAAAGTTTCAATGGTTTATTTTTCCCTTTTTGGTTGATGTATTTTTTTTGCTGCAATGGTCCATTTAGTTCGGAGTTTATTAATGAGTGTACACAACAAAAAGACAGTGGCAATAATTCCATTTGTAAAAAACTTGTGTGAGACACTAATGGTGAAAATAGAACATTTAAATTTGTTCAGATTCAGTATTTAAATTTTTGTATCATTTTGTCATTGATTTTGGAGATATCATGATATATATCATGATATATATCATGCATCGCGATATATAGCCAAATAACATCAGGATATAAGGTTTTCCTCATATCGCCCATATCCACCCCCAACTTTAAAATGCAAACATGCAAAGATGTCAAATGTCCCTACCAGGCCTGTCCCAATAAATTATTATTTCTCATAACTCTGGTTTTAATTGGCCAATTAACACGGTTTAAAAACTGGTTTATAGTAGTTTGGAGTCTGTATTCTTGAAACATTTGGCGTCTGATCCTTCAAGTCTTCCTGTTCCTGATTATGGATGGTGGCTCTGCCTGAATAGTTGGCACAGCTTCTTTCCTCAATCTGGTGTTAAACTTTCCTTGAAATACAGATCCACAAATCATTGCTGACCCATAATCCTCAAATCAAAAAGGTTTGGAACACAGAACAATGTTCGTAGACGATGCTATGAAATCTGCCCATTTCACCCATTTCTTGCAAATTTCCTTGATTTTTGGAAAATATCAGGTACTAACTTGGCTGTATTCACACCGAACTGTGTAGAACACTGATTTGGCGTGAATATTTTTTGTCAATCTACCATAAACTGAAATCTGGTGATCTTGCCTGAACTGGTCCCTGGTGTGATGTCACACTTCTATAGAAGCAAGGGGCAACAACACTGCTTACAGGTATAAACTCAAGGGACAATAGCTGCTTTTCCATCTACGCGGTTCGGATCAGCTCTGCCCCACTCCGCACGGGTTTCCTGTTTTTCCACTGGGGCTCCCGCCCGCTTTCGGCCCACCTACGGCCCACTTTTTCGGACCTCCTCTCGAGGTAGTACTGAGGCCGGCACCGCTTGGGGCGTGGAGGTGCCGAAGCG
>JAUBOC010000170.1:12595895-12606787 GCA_032275365.1 Anablepsoides cearensis | reverse complement strand
ACAGCTGGATATGGGCACCAGTGACCCACGCGACCCTAAAAAAGGAATAAGTGTGTACAGAAAATGGATGGATGGATTTGTTTTTATTCCATCATTTTCATTGTTCAGAAACAAATAAATCAATATAAATCTATTCAGATACATGAAGCCCAGCCGAGAGAGTGAGTTTGATTGTGATTGGATAAGAAATGTAAATATAAACCATTCTGACATCCATCACACCTGTATGACACAAATCATCACATCCAGCAGGACAGACTGTAGCAGATGGAGCCTAGAATGAAGAGGATCATGACTGAAACTAGTCTAGTTAGTTAATTACAAATGTTTCAACATTAACATTTAATGTAACATTATATCATTATTGACTTTAGAAGAAAAGCGCGCGGGGGGGTATGCTATATAACCCTGAGGCACAGCATATCCTTAATGGCTTTTTTTTTAATTGTTCAATACTTTTACTTTTGTACTTTAAGGTACATGTATACTTTTACTTGAGTAAAAAGCTTGACTTACTTCTACTTCTAAAAAAGTATTTTTAAACCCTAGTATTCATACTTGTACTTAAGTAATAAATGTGAATACTTTTGACACCTCTGGAAGGAAGACATTTCACTTCCCACTCAGGAGTCTCTTGATTCAAACAGTGTGGAGCTGTTCAGGACTGCCTGAGAGAACATTCCTCCAGTGATGAATGTTCAGACCACATATGGAGAAACGGAACAACCTTAACACAGGAGAGCAGCTTTTCAGAACAAGACTCTGCTGTCCTACATCTCAGGGATAAGGGGCACTCGAGAACCAAAATGTTCACATTTTAGACAGAGAAGAACCAGAAAAAAACAGAAAATAAAAACAATTTTAAACCGACGAGACGTCTCAGATTTCATCTTTCAGAAACTTAGCAGCTCAGTTTCTACTCAGTTTTGTTCCAATTTTTACTTGAAAAAAAATTGCAACTTTGAGGACAACTTTTTGAAAAAGGTGTCTCAAAATCAGCAATTTAAGGCCACAACAATCACAAAGAACATTGCAACATCCAGCAGGGACTGATATTCATTAATGCACTAGCTCACATGTGTCAAACTCAAGGCCCTCGGGCCACATTTGGCCCGTGACTCCTGTATGGCCAGCCGGGGGGTTATTTAGTTGTATAGCTCAGTATTAATGTCTGAAAATAAGCTGTTTAAAGTCAGCATCAACCACAAACTAAATCTGCCAAAATACATATTAGCTACTGACTAGAAACTCATCAGTGAGAAAAACTTTATTAGTTTTACTTTTAATAATATTTCTGTATTTATTTCAGATATAGTCAGTCATACACTTAGTTCTTATCAGTGTTTAAAAGAGGATGTGTTAAAACACTGTTTAGTCAAAGTTAAACATGGAACATCAAAGTTCATTACAACTGGCCCTTCGAGGGCCACCATAACGCTCATGTGGCCCTCAGTATAAATGAGATTGACCACCTGCTCTAGTTGAATGTTGCCAATAAAATGTGAAGTAGTTGTAGCTGAGAATCATTCATATTCCAAGCTCTAACAGTTCTCATAATATCCTGCAATATTGCACAAGATCTCACAAAGCATCACTGACATTGACCAAAATGACTGCAAGTCCATCATTTTTCAGCATTTGATGAGGAGATGGGAGGATATACATTTCTTCAGGGATTACTGGGCATTTAAATACTTTAATGAATTTAGTCATTTAACAGTTTTTGGCATTATCCCATCTGTAATCACCTGAAAATGGTGACAAAAAAGGTCTCATCCAGAAATTCAATTAAATTCAGTTTATTTATATAATAACAAGTCACAACAAACAAACAAAACAACCAATCAAAGGAAGCCAGCAGATTGTGTTGAAAGACTTCATCACTGTGTCCCATCCTGAGCAGCACATTGGTGAACGTGGAAACAAAAATTCCCTTTTGAGAAGGTTATAAAGAAGTTCTGTATTTTTTTTTATTTAGGCTATTTTTTAAAGACTTTTTTTTTCTTTTTGTTTTAGACCCATTTTTACACAATGGTTTGAGCTCCTTATAATATTTGAGAGTAATTAATTTTATAAACTGGGATTGCTGAAACAGTTTTATGGCTTTCCACCTAACTCTGAACTAAATCTGGAAATGACATCAAACCCAATTTAGCTATATTCCAGTTACAATTCATTAGGATTTGATAATTGTTTTGCTTATTAATCAGGCTAGATAACTAATTAGATAACTGACATACTTATATATATGTTAAAAACATATTTCTCTGAAATGTATTATTTCAAACAAAACATGTTCAGCAATGCAAAGTATGTGATAGAATCTGACAGAGTCTAATAAGGTCTGACAGAAGTGAAAATACAGTGTTTACTGCAGCTATCACAGGCAGCCATAATGCATCTGAGACTGATGTACAATTAGAATACACCATAACCACTTAAATATGTTGACAAAACTCCATCCATCCTCTTGCACATTTAATCTGTGCAGGGTTAGGGTACTATCTCTAGCAGTACTGTGTGAAAGACATGGTATGTTTTGTTCTGCTGGGGGGAACTGGAGAACCCTGAGAAAACCTTAAAAAACTCATCCACAGTTTTACACAGAAAGGCCCCAGGATGAAGGACAGCCTGTAACCTTCTTGCTGTCAGTCAACAGTCCTAAGCACTACTCCATCACAATATGGATCAGAACCATGGAGACTGGACATCCACTGGGCCCTGAGGAGGACCCAGGACATGCTGGAGAGACTCTTGACTGGCTTGGAAACACCTTGGAATCCTGGCAGCAGGGGAAAGAGAGGTCTGGGCCTCCCTGCTCATGTTGCAGCCCCCCGACACCAGACTCTGGAACAAGTGGTAGATAATGGATGGATGGACCCTGAGGACAGAGAACGTCTATACAAACCAACCCGAGTAGGAAAAAACCAAGGAGCTGTCCTTTGAAATGTAACAATGACAAACTGGGCATTAGCCTGAAGGATAACACAGGTCAAATTTGCTGAAATATAGAGGTTGTTTTAGGTTTTTCTTTTATTTCTTTGAACTTTGCAATCTTTAATGATTTAGTTAATTTTAACATTAGTTGTACTTAGGATAGGATTCTACAGTTCTAGACTAGACTAACACAGATGAGACAGATCCAATTATCTGAAATAATCTGGATCACTAGGAGATGAAGGGATCCAGATCCTGACGAGCCGTTTGTTTCACAGAGTAGTTCGATTTTTAACAAAATATGTCATCATGTAGGTAATTGTGACATGTGGGCGGTACCATGTGTTTTGTAAAGCAGAATCCCCTCCGCCTGTTTCCTAGCACATCTAGCCACCCTGACCCTAAATCGAACTTAAACTCAATTAGTCAAATCTTAATAGTCCTAACCCCCCCCCCCCCACACACACACACACACACACTTGCTTTCACTGAGTTTGTGATAACTGAGGACTGCAGTTTTCTAATCTGAACTGTTGGTTCAAAGAAACCAGTGATCATATCAATCACTGTCTGTTCTGTAGACGCTAATCTGTTCCAGATTAACACAAACAGACCAACAGACACTTAAAAGTGATATTGGGATTAGTTATTACTACCTAGTTTTCAGGTGGTGGCCAATAACATTTAATGATTAATAACTATCTTCAGACATTTATTAAATTTGTTAATAAATAAGCTTGCTCCTACACCTCCTACACCTAGCTGGTGAGCCCTCCTTAATTCTCAACACCTCTTAAAAACTGTTCCTTTAGGGTTGAAATAAAATGAACAGAAATAATGCATGAAATTAAAGGCACATTAAACATGTTGCTTCATTATTCTCTTCAGTTCATTCATCCATTCATGTCCTCATGAAGATGTTATTCAGCTACATATTCAACTTTTGCTCCCCTTGTGTATGATAAACTGTGGAAGTCAAGGTTGTCTTTTTGGTTAATCTGGTCCTTGGTCCCTTCATGTGTTGCACCTTCTGCTTTTCCAGTTGTTCTCAGCGGTGTTAGAAGTCTGCCGTTCTGTTGGGTGGGGGTGCTTACCACTTGGCAGCAGTGGGCTCCCACCTTGTCTTTAGTCAGGAAGTAAAGGAGGGCATTGAGCCATGCGTTGAATGAAGCTAGAGGTCTTGTGATTTTATAGCACATTGACACTGCTGTAATTGTATGACAAGGGACCTTTCCAGTCACTTTCAGCACAAGGAAGATGGTTCTTGTAACATGGAAGGGGAAGAAGCACAGTGCAAAGAGCAGGGTGATGGTGATGATAGTTTTAATAGATTTACGTCTGCGGCTGGCGTATGGAGAACGAGCACCCAGGAACACAGGAATTTCTCCATCCGTCACCATTGCCCCTAACAACCCAGTATTTCCTTTTCTTTGTATTTCAGAGATATTCCTGCCTCTTTTATCCAAACCTCCAATGCCTCCATTTCTCAGACCTTTGTGGGATGATGGTTGAGAATGCAGAGTCCTAAATATGGTCAAAACAACATGAGAGTAGCACCAAGCAATTATGGAAAAGGGCAGAAAAAATCCCAGCAAATGGAGAGTGATTCCATAGGGGACATAATCATGAAACTCCTTGTCTATAGCATCATCCCAACAGTTCTGGTACTCCTCATTGATTTGTCCCAAGTTCCCAGAGCTGACAGTACTGTTTTCAGAGACTATGTGATGGCTTGTGTTCTCAGTAGTTGCACTTTCATTGCTTCCAAACCCTGCTAATCTGGTTACATAACCAGTCTGGGCAAATCGAAAAATAGGGCAGGTCAACGCAAACACTACAACCCAAACCAGTACACAAGTGCACTTAACAGCTTTCTTGGTCTCCAGCGTGATCACTTTCATGGGGTGACAGATACCGAGGTATCTGTGGACAGAGATGCAAGTGAGAAAAAATATGGAGCAGTAGAGGTTGAAATAGAAAAGAAAACGGACCAGACGGCACATGAAGTCCCCAAAGACCCAGCGGTCACGCATGATGTAACTAGCTACGAGAAACGGCAGTGACAGACCATACATAAAGTCTGTAGAGGCCAAGTTGACCATGTATATCAGAGAGGCATTCAAGCGCTTGGTCTGACGGAAGGAACGATAGAGAACCACAGAGTTCAGAGTGATGCTAAAGATGAACGTGAAAGAGTAACAAATTGGAAGGAAGATGTACTTATAAGTTTCATCTATGTTACAAGATAAACTTGGGGGTGAAGGGGAGGAAGAGGGAGAGAAGCTCAGGACCTCATGGAGTATGGCTCCAGTAGTGTTTGGAAGATTTCTGCCTTTAGATGACATCGTAACAGTCAAAGTTATTTTTCCACAAATAGAGGATCTGAAGATGGCAGTATCTTAAATGTATGGACTTGTTGCTGGATTTTCTTTTTCCATTCTTGCAAATCTGTGCGATCCTGATTTTATAAGGCGTTGTCCCAGAGTTGGTGTAGACCTAGAAAAAGAGTCAGACGGTCAGTAATTGTAACCAGAGACTCTGCTCATATGATACATCTACAGAAAGGAGTGTGTCTCATCTGGCTGATGTTTACTGAGCTGTGTTGCTGTTTTCTGCTTCTCTTACACATATAACTGAATTTCTCTTTGCCTGTAGCCCAATACAATATAACTAGGAAATATTTGTCAACAATGCTGTCCCAAGTCCAAAATACAGTATAACAATGTCAGGGTAAAAGTATGTGAGTAACTCTTAAAATGAACAATACTTTGTTTTGTGCATTTCTGACTCTTAACCTTGGGTTTTTGCTCATAAGTTGAAACATGTACATTATTTTTAAAGCTCTCTTACATGCTTAAACTTTTTTGCAGGAAGAATGGAACAAAATGCTTAATGTAAACATTTTATCACTTGTGTTTAATCCAAGGATATCTTTAAAATATTGTGAGAAGAAATGACCACATTACAAAGTAGTGTCCTGACAAAGGATTAAGCTGAATGAAAAAACTGTTTCTTTCTTATTGGAGGATAACCAGTTCTTACACTTTAGCAATCACAGTAAAAAGGAAGTCTTTTCTTGTTGAAAATAAAAGCCAGTGCAAATAGCAAACACCCGTGTTTTCCAACAGCTTTTCTATTCTTCTTTGTGTGTTTGCTGGGGTCTTTGCTCCATCTGTTTGACCTCCTGCTGCAGGCTGCTGATTTGCACTGTTTGTTTACCTTCCTGTGGAAAGGGGATGCTGCTGATTCAGACCCTTTTTACCCCATTAACTCAGCAATAAGTAACCACATTTCCCCTATGTTCCGCGTTATGTCTTCTCATGTTCACTCCCCTAATATAAAGCATAGCTGTCAAAGTCTCAGACTTGTCTCTCGTCTCAGAATTTTTTGCCTATTAAAAAATGGGTTAATTAAGCAAACACAATTGTATATTATTTATCACACTTTTTGGTAACGTGCTACATTTGTTATATTATGAGATCCTTTAACATGAGGCAAACAATGAGAAGAAATAAAACATGTCGTAAAAAGCCACAAAATCCTGAAAATGAATTAAATAACCTTCCTGGCTGAGGATATAATGCACCATCATCAAACTAAACAGAAAAATGAAGACAGCAAAGTTTTTAAACCAAGTCATTGTAGTTTGGAAATTTATCACACACCCTGAAATCTGATTGGCCCCCTAAAGTGCCCCTGTCCTGTCCCTCATCTGTCCTTTGCCAGAGAGCAGTGATGGTGGATGCAGTTCCATGTCCCATCACTAGTGGCGCCAATGAGTCAAATGGGAAAATTCAGCATGAATAAACTCACATAAGTATTCTTAAGAAAACTTGAACAATCCTGCAGAAAAAGTCTCTTAACTAACAATGGTTCGCTAGATATTCTCACAGGCTGTGTTGAAGAGTCTTTTATCTATGCATAGAAAAAAATGCATGTCAACTTTTTAAGAAGAATTTACTGTGCAAGCTTTGTTTAATTACAAGTTCTTGAACATGTGTGACTGGTTGAATGTACAGCCCATGTAGACCACGGCCAGTGCTGGCCTACATGGACTGTAGGCCGCTCCCGTTGGCTGCCTAACAGCTGTGAAATGAGACGGTCTAGTCTATGGAAGACATATGTTTGCGTGACCACGCACTGCATCGTTACCACAGGGATACATTTTATATCACATCGTTTCAGTTGTTTTTCTATAGTATACTTTAACAAAATGCAGTTGTATTAGAAAAATGTTACAAGCAAATATAAGGTGCCACTTTACAATAAGGCTCCCCTAGATGGCATATAAAAAGGTTAATGACTAGTGATAAACATGTATAAATGCCATAAATAAGGCTTATTGTAAAGTGTAAAATGGTACACTTTACAATATGGCTCCCTTTGATAGTTGTGGATATGTATAATGCAGTAATACAGTACAATAATATATGAAAAATATGTGTTTTCAAATCATTATTGTGCTTACAATGTAGAAACCGTCTGAAATGTTTAATAATGTTTACATTCAATATGTACATTAACAAATTTGGCTCACTATTTGAAAAGAAACGGGAAAGTTTTATCTCTTTCTCGTCCTTAATTAATGCATAAAAAAAGACTTGTTAATGAATTTATAAAGTGTTTATATATGAACTAATAACCTATCTATAAACTATTTATAAGTCATCTATAAGGGTGGCTGTGGCAGAGTGGTTAGGGGAGTCGTCCTGGAAGCGGAAGGTTCGATCCCCCGTCCAGCTGTCCAGTTGTTGTGTCCTTGGGCAAGATACTTAACCCCTGATGCCTCTGATGTGTCCCATCAGTGTATGGATGTGATTGGCACTGATTAGTTTCCATAGATGATTGCACTGTTAGCTTTGTAGGAGATCTGGTAGAGTGCTGTGTGAATGAGGACACAGATTGTAGTGGGAAGAGCTTTGACGATTTATTTACCATTTAAGGGGAGCCTTATTGTAAAATGGTTGCATGAATAAAAAGCAGTATTAATTTTGGTTTAGCTCCAATATCAGTAACTGCATTTTATTTAATAACTCACTGCAGCAAAAGTTTTATCAGTTAAGTTGCTAAACATATATTTAAAAACAAAAGATTCAGTTCGTGATAAATTTGAAAACTTTGACATAAGGACAAAAAACTAAACTCTGCCGTAAAATAAAACAACCCTTTGTCGTAAGTAAACAGATCTTTGTAATACTTGGTTTATTTACATAATGACTTTAATTGCCTGATGTTCAGCCCCTGAGCTGTTGATCTGCAGTAACGGAGCAATTTAGTTGAATAACCCCGGCATACACTTTAGAAGTGAAGACAGGCAAATTTGAACCAGTTTTTCAACAACGATTTATCATTTATGTGATTTTAAGATTAGTGGTTAGAGCCTCAGGTGTATTCTGTCAAAGGAGAGCTCTGTGCAGGTGTCAAAAGAAAGGTTTTGTGCCCTGGAATTGCTGAGAAAGGATTGACAAAATGACTAATTATTTTGAGAGAAACTTTGTGGCATTTTTTTTTACAAAATGTTCAAAGTTCACAAGACAAAACTGCAACACTTTGCAACTT
The DNA here is from genome assembly GCA_032275365.1 of Anablepsoides cearensis. Lineage (NCBI taxonomy): Eukaryota > Metazoa > Chordata > Actinopteri > Cyprinodontiformes > Rivulidae > Anablepsoides > Anablepsoides cearensis. The sequence continues at coordinate 12,598,291 of JAUBOC010000170.1, read as the reverse complement.
ACAGAAGAAAACCGAAAGCCACCATTAACTTTTGGAGACTCTCTGGTCTTAATGAAGCATTGGGATTTGTTATAATGGGGAATTTAAGGTATATTGTATAATTTTATGATACCATTAAATAAACAGGAACCACTGGCTATGTAAAATGGTGATGTGGTCTTGTAATCCTGAAGCAGCATATTTAAGCCCAGGCTGCTTTAGAAAATACATCAGATGTAAAACAATCATGAGTTTGCTTCTTGTTGCAACCTCTGCAAAAAAGGGTAGCTGAAAAAAACAGCAACACTGGCTGTAAAAATGATGCAGATGAGAATTCAAAAGTCCTGAATGAATTTAAAAGGTTGCAGCACTTTTGTTATTTTCTAATTATAGCTTCATAAAACAGGAAAACCTACTTGCAGACCCTATTCTTTGTGTTTAGACACAAAGTCTTATGTTTTTAAAGCCTCCGAGCTAATTTTTCCTTAACAGTCAAAATGCACTTTAAGCCACACAGATTCAGTGTCAGGAAACTTTAAGCCTCTTTGTTTTATGCATTTCTGACATCCTTTTCTTAATCATTAACACGGTTATTTTTGGGGTTTAAAATGGTTGGCTAATGGGAAATGTTCTGGAACAAAAACAGCTGTTTGGTGTCTGAAAACATCAGGATTAGTTTACTGTTTGAGAGGAAATGGAACAACTCATAAATATCTAAATCACCACAATCTGTTGTTAGAAAGAGAACTTACCAGAACCAGAAAGTTTCACTCCATTTAACCCCTGGTCCAGATGCTACCTGTCTGATTACACACAAACCAAAAAAACACAAAAACTAAACCCCAAGGGTTTAAAATTCAGCTCCAGTACTGAGCAGCAGCAGCTGGATCAGGGAACATTTACTGTTGGACCTTTCAGCTCATTCTGCTGCTTCTCTGAACAGCCTCAGCAGTTTCCCTGGTGACCCAATCCCTCCCTCCGTTCCTCAGTGCATATCATCCACTTCTTTTTCTGCACTTTGCCTCTGTGCGCTCATGTTTTTCCAACCTGTTGAGATCAGCTGATGTGTGTGCCATGATGTAAACTGATTACAAATAACCACACAGAGTAAAGCTTACAGGGAGATTCTGCAGTGAGGTTCTGTAGACAAAGTATCAACAGTTTATATCTTACTAGTTACAGATAGCCTCTCCCTGGGCTGCCACCTTATCGTGGTGGAGAGGTTTGAGTGTCCCAATGATCCTAGGAGCTATGTTGTCGGGGGCTTCATATTTCTGGTAGGCTCACCCAATGCAAACAGGTCCTAGGTGAGGGATCAGACAAGGTGCAGCCCAAGGTGAGCTCTGGCTCAGGAACCAGTCTCCTCAAGAGAGGTTGGACCCTCTTTCACTCTGGAGTTGCCCCGGCTGAGAGGTGCAGAGCAGGAGTGGGCATACTTAATGCCCCCCATCTTGGTGACTGTATGTTGGAGTTCACCCTGGTGAACTTGGGGAGACAGGTTCTCACGTGGGCAATGACAGTGAGACCTGGAGAGGCGTGGTTGGGAGGAACGGCCCCCCCGATCTGAACCAGAGCAGTGTTTTGTGCTCGTCATGGATTGTCCATAACAAACACCATGTTCAAGCATAAGGGTGTCCATAGGCTGCAGCTTGATGATAGACTTTGTTGTCGTTTCATCTGATCTGCAGACACATATTTTGGACACTCGGGTGAAGAGAGGGGCAGAGCTTCAACTGACCACTACCTGGTGGTGAGTTGGCTCCGTTGGTGGGGGAGGCTGCCGGTCAGACCTGGCAGACCCAAACGTATAGTGAGGGTCTGCTGGGAACATCTGTCAGAGTCTCCTGTCAGACGGAGCTTCAACTCACACTCCCGGGAGAACTTCGAACACGTTCTGGGGGAAGTGGGGGACATTGAGTCCGAGTGGGCCATGTTCTGTGCTTCCATTATCGAGGCGGCTCACCTGAGCTGTGGCCAAAAGGTTGTTGGTGCCTGTCGTAGCGGCAACCCGCAAACCTGCTGGTGGACACTAGCGGTGAGGGATGGCTAAAGGAGGTCTATTGGGTCTTTTTGGCCTGTGGGACTCCAGAAGAAGCTGATGGGTACCGGCAGTCCAAGCGGTTTATGGTGGGGATGATGTGCTGCTGACCACAACTCAGGACGTTGTGGGTCGGTGGGTAGAATACTTCGTAGACCTCCTCAATCCCACAACATGTCTTCCCATTAAGAAGCAGAGCCTAGGGACAGTGTGGCCTAAGAGCAGTGTGGTTTTGGTCCTGGTCATGGAACACTGGACCAGCTCTACACCCTCAGCAGGGTCCTGGAGGGTGCATGTGAGTTCAACCAGTCTACATGTGTTTTGTGGACTTGGAGAAGGCGTTCGACCGTGTCCCTTGGGGACTCCTGTGGGGGGTACT
>JAUBOC010000170.1:12537641-12545835 GCA_032275365.1 Anablepsoides cearensis | reverse complement strand
CCCGCTCCATTCTTCCCTCATTCATGAACAAGACCCCGAGATACTTAAACTCCTCCACTTGGAGCAGGACCTCCTCCCCGACCCAGAGAAGGCACTCTACCCTTTTCCTACTCAAGACTATGGTCTCTGATTTGGAGGTACTGATCCTCATCCCTGCCGCTTCATTATCAGCTGCGAACCACTCAAGCAAAAGCTGGAGATCACTGTCCATAAAAGTTATAGAATCGTGACAAAGTGCAACCTGGAAGGAGTCCAACTCAGACTGTAAACAAGCCCAAGACAGACCAACCTCTGACAGTGGTCATACAGGAACCTAACAGTCCGTATCAATGGGCCTGGTACCCCATACTCCCGGAGCACCCCCCCACAGGAGTCCCTGAGGGACACGGTCGAACACCTTCTCCAAGTCCACAAAACACGTGTAGACTGGTTGAACTCCCATGCACCCTCCAGGACCTGCTGAGGGTGTAGAGCTGGTCCAGTGTTCCACGACCAGAATGAAAACCACACTGCTCTTGTTGAATCTGAGATTCCACTATCTGATAGATCCCCCTCTCCAGGACCCAGAAGCTGTACACAGCAAAAAGGTACATAATATTTTAATTTTAGTGTGCACACACACACATGAACCAGACATCTCATATAAACTGTTGATGAGCAAAATAAACTTCAAGTATGTTTTTTATTCAGTTGTGTTGGAATAAAACACAGGAGATCCTGGGATCTTGCAGTCATGTTGCCCAATCTTAATCCAAATATGGCCTGAACATCGGTGAGTAACAAGCATTCTTTGAAGAATTTATTTTATAATGAATTCATTCATTTTTTAAAATGTTTTTGTACTGCTTTGCTCATTTGTTTTTCTTTAAACAATGTCAATAGTTTTGAAGAGCAGATCAGAACAACAAGCTCAGGCTGAAGACCTGAGTTTGAACCAAAACCTCTCATTCTGAATTCAAGCATGAGCTGAGCTCTCACACTGCTCTGTGAAAGTCTGCTATAATATATATATATATATATATATATATATATATATATATATAGAGAGAGAGAGAGAGAGAGAGAGTAATAGTCCAATGCTTGAACAGAACCACTAGTTGGTTTGATGTGTATAAAATATATGATCACTACCAGTAAGATGACTGTGTTTATCTATCACACCTGCTACTTTCATGCACTATTTTATTTTGTTTGTGTGTATTTGGGGGAGGGGGGGTTGGTGCTCTGCAGTGACTGCATGATTGTGATGATGATGTTGGTGGATGAGTCACCCCGTCTTCATCACGTGACATAATGACTCACTGCACCTCTGTGTGGGCAGAGAGCTGCACTCCTCCCAGTCCTCAGCTCTTCTCACATCAGTGTTTACTCCGTTTTTCTTTTTTTTTTCACTTTATTTTTTATGTACGTCCTCCTCTCTCCCTGTTTGTCCACAACCTGCGTGCTGCATCTCATTCTGATTTATGTGTTTCTGTGGATCTGCTGCAAATTATTCGTTGTTAAGGATGCCAAACAAGATTAAACATCAATATTCATATAATATTTATATTTGATCAAGTGCAACCTCAAAATAAAATTATAGAAAAAACATTTTAATTTAGATGGAATAATAATAATAATAATAATAATAATAACAATAACGATTCTTATTATTTGTATTGTACATTTTGACCTACTCTAAATAGCATTGCTTGAAGGAATGCACATATCTTTCTGTCATGATTTTCGGATAAACTCTGATTTGACTCCGATTTCTGACACCAGAAGAAGTGCTGTGAAGAGCAGAACCACAGTGTAGGATGAAATGAGGGGAATAGATCAAATGGATCCTGTAGTATATGCTGCTGTAGATTCTCAGTCATTCATGGACATGGCCAAACCAAGAAAGAAAACATGGATTTCAGCTCTGTAGTTGCAGTGAAACATCTTCAACTACAGCTCCCTGGTTGGAAGCAAACATCAGAGGCGCTCAGTGCACACCTCTGCCAAGACTCTAGATTATGTAAATGAGTCCAGCTGATGAGCTGGGATTGGTAAATCCCAGCTCATCAAACCAACAAAACAAACCAATGCTAGCCATGACTGGCTGTATAAAGCAGGGATTCTCAAACCTTTTGGACTTAGGGACCCCTTCATAAACCCCACACTGTTTTAAAAACAATCTACTGTCATTTTAACCCCTAAATGCCATGAGAACATTATTTTTGTGTACCACTTTACAATAAGGCTACCCTTATAGATGGCTTTTGAAGAGTTTATAGATAGTTTATTAATTCATCTGTAAACACTTTATACATTATTAATAAGTGTTTATTATGCATTAGTTAAGGACAAAAGAGAGACTAAACTGTCTGGTGTCTTTCCAAATACTGAGCTAAATCTGTTTGTGTATTTAACATTTCAGACTAGTTTACTACCTTGTAGCACAATAATGATTAGGAAACACATATTTTAACATATAATATTGTGTATTACTGCATTATAAATATCCACAAATATTAAAGGGGTCTTTGTTGTAGAGTGTAAAACTGTACACTATTGTGGATGGGGTGGGATTATTTCTTAACATGATGTTTTCTTTTTACTTTTTTGATTCATCATCATTGTTGACAGTAGTTACATGTTTAAACAATAATTTCAAATATTGATAATCAACACTAAGTTTTAAAAATGGTGATTTTTCACATTAAAGACTAACTTTAGGCATTTATAAATATTTATTTGTCATTAATAAATAGTGTACTATATTACATTTTACGATGAATCTCCCTTTGACAGTCATGAATATTTATAATACAGTACAATATGAATATGTTAAAGTATGTGTTTCTTATTGTTATTGTCATTACAATGTAGTGACCTAGTGTGAAATGTTTAATAAGCATCTTTAGATGTAATATGAACAGATGTGTCTCATTATTTGGTTAGAAACTGGACAGTAATGTCTCTTTCTTGTCCTTAATTATTGCATAATAAACAATTATTAATCATTTATAAAGTGTTTACAGATGAATTAATAACCTATCTTTAATCTCTTTATAAGCCATCTATAATGGGAACCTTATTGTAAAGTGTTACCATTTTTTGTTTGGTTGAACATGTTTGTTTTACAAGTGCATTTCTCCCCATATAAATAAAAAAAAAAACAAGCAAACAGTTTCTTAAATTATTTTGCGGAGCCCAGTTTGAGAACATCTGTTATACTGAGGGAGTCAGAGAGGAAGGAGGAATATGGAGACAAACATTAGATGAGATGACTACATGGAGGCAGGTGAAAGTGGGCGGGGCATTGACAACATTTCACCCCTTTTGCTTGCAAACTCCTCTTTGTGTGAGTGCACATTGATAATTATTAGACAGAACTTTAGTTCAGAGCTGACTGGTCCAGTCCTTTAACAAAAGTCCTCACTGGTTGTTTGTGAACCAAACGGACCAAAGACCAGCCTGTCTGCTAACTCACCTCTTACTTATAACTGGACCTGGGCCATATTAAGAAACAAACTCTAGGTTCACAAAAAAACATGCCTGTAACAAAATAATTGTCTTTATTAAGTTTGTTTCTGTGTTTGTTTATATCCATCATGTTTGTTACCAAGGTTACAACATCCAGAAAGATCAACACTTGTTACACATCTCAGACACTGGACTGACAGCAGAGATTTCTTTATTCTTTAAGATTTTTTTAAAGACTTTTTTAAGAGATGCGTGTACATTTTCAAAGAAGTATTTTTTATACAAATATACAGAAAAGTGCAGACATCATCCTCTCATCACATCTCTGTTACCTTCCAAAGATAACACCAAACTTGTTTTAAACTTGTTTTAAAACTCCATCTCCTTTGTTTCATTTACTTCCTGCTTTCTGACTGGACACGTTTGTTTTATTTTATTTTTCTGTCCTGGTCCGTTTCCAGACGCTGAACACCAACAAACATTAACCTTAAAATGAAGAAAACACGAGCAGCATTAAAAGTATTTGTTGGAGATACCTCTCAGCTGCTACCAAACACAACTTTTGCTTAAATTTCGTAAAACTGACTTTGTGTTTTCTGACGTACAATGTTATGTTTAAGTATCTGCAGTTGCCATCTTGAATTTTAATGAAACAAATGAGCAATTTGTTAAAACTTCCAATATGTCTTGTAGTAGTCTTAGTATCTGTGTTTGCTGATGTAGCTGTGGTGGCCATCTTGAATTTTAAACACAGAACTGAGAGATCTGTTTGAGATTGAGAACCACTGTCAGAGACCACCACACTAAATGTGTCTCAGTATCTGTACCTCTGGGCTACATTAATGTTTGTTAAGAGACACTGTATAAGAAACATGCTTACAGGTAAATAACTTTATGTGAAATACATTGCTTCCTGTAGATTTATATGGCAGGAAGCAAATAAAAGCCGATGTCCAGGAGAGACAGATCCACACAGAACTGATCTCAGAGCTGTTTATGATGGACAGTAAACTACGCTCAGCCCTCCCTTGAAAGAGATCTGTGATCTCAATGGGATTTGTCTGGTTAAACAACAGTAAAATAAAACAAAATAAAATAAAATAATGTTTTACAAAGTCAGCTGTTTTTATGGCCCCCTTCACACACACACCACCCCCGTTTTTGGATGTTGGCCTATTTTATGTGCATGTTTGCAAAACTGTATTCTTGTCAGGGAATGTTAGTTTGTTTCCTACCTCAGCACCACATCATACCCACCTTCATAGCTGTTTTTAGACAACACATCTTCTCAGCTTTAATGCATTTAATACCAGCTAACTTTTTCAGAAGTTTCCTTTTGGACAGGCTGGCTGTTTGAACAAGACAACAGTACAATAGCAAGGTGTATTTGTTGACTCTAACCAGAACAAAGAATGTTGGTGCATCCAGCCCTGAAGCCATCAGCTGTCAAACACTGATCTACAGATACATGCAAGGCTTTGGCACCATGGCAACCAGGTACTGAAGTTTTGTAAAGGGATGAGTCATCCAGGCCTTTACAAGATGTTAGTGTAATTTTCCCTGCTGCATTGTGTTTGATTATTAGGTATTTTAAGTCTTCTGTGGCTTAAAATGCTTTATTTTAATAGAAGTGTAAAAATGTTCAGTTGAAATCTAGTATGTATCAGGACCTAACACAGACCTATAATAAACTTAGCAGGTCCTAGAATTAAGTTTCCAACATTAGATGATTTTGTTGACTGAAACAAAATCAACCATGCAGAAACTGTATGAGTGTCCATTTAGCCTTATATCTCACTCAGGAATCGGATGATGAGGACCATTCCTCAAGTGTTTTACGTGTTTCCCAGACTGAACAATGCTTCTTTTTAAATGTTTTACTGAGATGCATAAATGGACTGAATCTCAAGTATAATTTGTGAAGTCTGAAGTCCCTGACCCAACCAACCTTTAAAATTCAGAAGGGATGCCTCTCAATAAAGTTATGATCTCTGAAGAAATAAACATTTTGTCTTCATTTTTATCCATTTCTGTCTCAGGAAATCAGTCTCAGCCCAGCCTCTGTTAGTGACCGTGTTGCTTAATGTACAGTCATGTTCATGTTGGGATGATCCACACATCATGACTCTGAGTGAGGCTTTGAACGTAGACAGATCAAATGAAGAACTGTCTGTTGGTCAAACGTTGGCTCCAGAGGCTTAAAAAAACTATAATCTGCCCTAACACCTGCAAAGAGCACCATCAAGACCAGGTGATGTGCAAGACAGATACATAGTGGGATAGGACAGGGGCTCCATCCATGCTGATTCCTGATAACAAACATTTATAAATAATAATTATTACAAACTGGTCCAAGTCTGCCTACCTTATTGTCTAAAGTGTACAAATGTGGGCGCAGCCTCTAAGGTGGGTACAATGTGGCCAATGAAATAATCTGAATAGTCTCTACAAACTGTGCACACAGAAATAAGGGATATTCAGAGAGGCTGCAACTGAAAACTGATATAATGAACTGCAGCCCAGTCCGAAACTGGCTTTAGCTGGTAACCAAACACAACACTTACTAAATTTTATCGTTTTCTCACCTTTCTACTAGAACAGTGTGGATTTCTGCATAATTTCAAAGTTTAAGTTTTGACTTGTGAAGTAAGTGAAATATAAGGTCATTTTAAAACAATGAGCTCATCATTACTTAATAAGAAAACTTTTTCACAAAATACTCATGAAATTTAATCACTCATCCCAGGGGTTCTATAAAGATTAATAACCTGACATGAAGGCAGTTCAGGGTGCAACCCCGACCCCCCCAGACAGCTCTGGCTGCCCCACTAGACAGACCAAATATTTGATTGACTGATTTAAACTCTTTAAAAAAATCAACAATCCGTGCTTACTTAACTTTACTTAACCAGTTGCTACACTAAGTTCCTGTAGTCAATATAATTTAATTTTTAAGCAATAATGCCTTTTACATGTAATATGTAGGTATTCTAAGAATTAAATATACAGTTTTTTGGGGTAAAAACTTGTTTTATTTTGTCAAATGAAAAATATGTATTGACCTTCCCCCCAAAAAACAAGAACAAATGTGACCCGTCACATCGAAACAAGGAATAAGTCCAAAAGTGGGATGTGGAGAAATAGGCAGATATAGGGTTTTAATTTAAACATGTGCAAAAATTGTATTTTGTCAAAATATAATGAATTAATGTCTTATCAATGAATTTGAATGAACTGAAATATAATCTTAAAAACATTTTTTGAAGCATTTTTTTAGCAGTATCAACAAAAAACCTGATTTTGAGGAAAAACGCTTTCAAATTTAGATTTTTTTCCCTGTGAGCTAGGACTGTTTTTGTTTGTTTCCAACTGGGAAATCTTAATATACAAATACTATGTGAGGTTTCCTCTTTATATTGACATCAAAAATTACTCAACAAATTTACATAAAATTAGGATTCAGACCAAACAGTAATGTATTAATGTAACCAATTTGACAAATGAAGTCATATCTCTGGATAAGCTGATGATATCAGGATGATCCAGGTATCAAAATGTAGCTTTTAAAGTCAGGTATCTGAAAATGTAATGAGGTCATTTTGACCAAATTTGATATAATCCTCATTTCGATACGATGGGTCTGCTGCTCAAATTTGTAATGATTTCTAATGATCAGCATCAGTCATAGAAAAACTCATTGGTTGAAGTGTTTTGTTCATTTGAGGTTGTGTTTTCATCATTTTAAGACCTCACATTATTTTTATGTGTTCTGACATAATCAGAAATGTGTTGCCATCGTGTGCTCCACTGTCTGAACAGAGATTTAGCATCAGAAACAGTAACAGAGATGTTCTTAACTTCCAATTACTTTGAGTCCACAGAAAGTGTTTCAGATTTTCCTGCCTGCTAATACAATCATTGTGTGTATAAACAAGGAAAGTCATTGATCATTTAATGTTGCCAGAATCAAAGAAAACACATGATTCATCCAACATATCCTCACTAACTTCCTAACAAGCAGTCTCCTGGAATAAAATGTCCCAACAGGGAACGTTATGTTGTTCCAACCAAACACATTTATGTCTTGTCTCATTTTCTCCAATTCTCTCCATCCTCTGCTCTCTGCTCTTACCCTTTGTTTGGTCCGTTCCCCCTTGATACAGTCCAACCTTCCTTTGTTCAGTCCATTCTTTCCTCATTCCATGCATCCTTCCATCATTCAGTCCATCCTCTGCTGTCTGTTCATGACAACTTTTTGTATGAATTTCTCCAGGTCTTCATGAATGTTATCATCTGGCTGCTTTTTTATCTCAGCATAATCTTTGTTTTTTGTTACTGTAGATGTATAAAACTGGTTCGGTTTAAAGTGGACCACCCCTGTTTGAGATGGGGTGCGCACTTGGGAGATAGGTGCTTGCTGAACCATCCCAGGATGTGTTTGGGGTTGGTAGTTTTTAAAGTAATACTTTTGTTGGAGATGTGCGGGAGGTTTTCTTAGTTGAGGTTGGATCCAGCTGTGGTAACGTCGTTTGGGAGGGAAAGTCAAAGTGTCATCCACAGAATCCTCAGGGAAGCTGTTGAAGGTCAGAGCAGGTCTGGTTCTGTAGTAATAAGGTTTGGTTCTGGGAAGAGAGGTAAAATAGAAGGGGTAATAGTCTGAATAGGGCTTCCTGTGATAGTTGGGGGCATAGGTGTATTGGGGATAAGGGTAGACTTTCCACAGAAACTTGTGGGGTTTGAG
>JAUBOC010000170.1:12432329-12457674 GCA_032275365.1 Anablepsoides cearensis | reverse complement strand
ACATGCTTTGCAAGTGGGAAAACCTGAAAAATCAACAGTGTATCAAATACTTGTTCTCCCCACTGTACATGGTTAATTGGTAAAATAATATTAATAATTATTAAAATTACTTTTTGTTTTTCAGCACGGAGTATTCTAATTATTTTTCTAGTGAGAAAGTTGTTTGTTATGACGCAACTTGAACGTTGCGCGAGTCGGGCTAAAACACGCATACTCACTGCTGCGCTGCAAACATGAACATTTGTTATCCGTTCTGTTTGTTATGATATCGGCCCGATAACTATCGTGCATCTCTAATTTCTGTGTTGCAGCTTGTGCTGCTGCAGTTTAGCTTAAAGTTTAGTTAAAGATAAATGCACAGGTAATGTTTTCCTTCTTGCCTTTATTTTAAACTAAACTTTAAACTTTTAGCTGAACTGAGGCACAAGCTGCAACACATAGAAATAAAAAGACTCATTGGACAAAATTATAAAAATTATTAAGTATAAACATTTAAGACACGCAAATCCATGTACAAGTAAAAGGAAAAACAATTAATGTATATTTAAAAAAACAGTAAAATTGAAATAATGTGTTAAAATATATAGAATATTTTTTTAGAACTAACCTGGAAAAATAAATATGGAAGTCAATTAAAATGCAAAACAGGAGATAAAGTTCTCCTTTTTTAATTTAATTGGTGCATTTTAAGTGTATTTATTTAGTGGTTCATATAATTCTGCTTTTATTTCTAATTATGTCAGTTTTGGTCCTCCGTACTGCAGAAGCCTGATAATCATCTATTCATTCAAATCAGGTGTGTTGGAGCAGAGAAACAAGTAAAACATGCAGGGCTGAGGCCCTCCAGGACCAGGATTGACTATGCCTGATTTAAACAATAAAAACTCAAACTAAAAAAAATCGAACCCCGTGTTCAGACGCTCTTTACATCCAGAAAACAGAACAGAGTCATATTTCTGTAGATTCAGGTCAAATTCATGACTTTGTGGGTAAAAACTGTCGACTGAAAAACATTGCGTGGCTGCAGCACATTCTCACAGCAGGTGAAAAGTGTGCGTATATTTACGCAGACTTTCACACAATGTTGGTTTTTATACATCCCAACGTAGAACCTGGAGCACACAACTTTTTTATGCGCAGTGTTGTATAAAGTACCTAAAAGAGATACTTGAGTAAAAGTAAAAGTATCTTATCATAAAAATTACTTTGGTAAACGTTCAAGTCTCCTATTACTTGAGTAAAGGTCTTAAAGTATCTGATTTATTTTGTACTTAAGTATCAAAAGTAAAATTCTGACATAAAATGTACTTAAGTATTAAAAGTAAAAGTTTTGAGTAAATTTTCCAAAATACATTTATTGGGTGGTGACCTCTTCAAAAAATATTTTTTCTAGGCATGCAGCTTTGATTAATTAAATACAAACTAAATACAGCATGAGAATGGTATATTTATACTTCTCACCCAACCACAATTAAATTCACTCTATCCAGGAGCCTCAATTTTTCAGGATAGTAATTTTTTAACAATAACAAGCTGAAATGGAGAAATGACTTTTTACTTCCGTTTTTTAAAAATATAAGGAGTATAAAGTACAGATAATTGTGTAAAAATGTAAGGAGTAGAAGTAAAAAGTAGGCAGAAAAATAAAAACTCAAGTAAAGTACAGATACCCCAAATTTCTACTTAAGTACAGTAACAAAGTATTTGTACTTAGTTACATTACAACTGTTTATGCGTATGCACCGTTTATACATGAGGGTCCTTATGATTAAACATTAAAGTTGTCAGACATGAACCAAGCTCTGTTTTATGCTGAAACTATTAAAAAGTAATCTCACAATACAGTTTATATAACATTTTTACATGACAAAAACCTGTTATTTTCCAAGGGAGGTGACTCAGGTGAGGCACAAAGGACGAGTCTGAACTGAACAGGACATATTCGGGTCCACGTGCATACCGGGAAACAGCTGAATATTTAGAACCAACACAAGAGGGCATCATGATCAAAAGTGGACCGGACCTCTTTCATACTCACGTGTTCGTCGATAATGAAGGCCTGTCCCTCAGCCAACCCGCTGGGTCGGTACGTGTCCCCTTCACTGACATCATGGCCCACAATCAAAACAGCAGAGGGAAACAGGTTCAGATTTCCAATGTGGTCCGAATGTCCGTGAGTCCCCACGACCAGGTCTATGTCCCCGGGTCCCACACCCCTGTCTTCTAATGACTTGAGGAGGAAGGCCCGGTCCCACGGGCCCCCTGTGTCCACCAAAACAGTCTTGGGTCCTGTGATGAGGCTGATAGTTCCATCTGCCCTGAACGTCCCATTGCTCTGAGGTAAACAGAACCCCGGTTTCAGAACCGACACGGAGTACGGAAGGCCCGGGATGTCCAACTGGGTCTCTGACAAACAGACCTTCTGGTACGAACCTAAACTTACAGTCATGTCTGGATCCGTCAGGTCAAACCAACACTGAAGACCATTAAAGTTCAAAGCAGTCTTCTACTCCTGCAGCATTAGGCAGGTTAGCGCCTGCATGGTGCGATACTGCCCTCTTCAGTCCAGGGAGAGCACTGCAGTTTACTGAGGACCATCCACTAATGGAAACTCGACATTTTTAGTTCGTATTTTTTTTTAATCATTGCTAAAACACCACAAAAAACAGTTTTGTAAAAACTGTATTTTGTTGCAGTATTAAATATACAATATTAATGTAATGTAATTGTTTTTTTTTCCTTTTCTTACCATTTGTGCAAGAATTAAAACACATTTTGCATTTAAATTTTTTTAAAATAAAAACATGATGTTGGTATAAATGCCTGTCCAAATGAGAAATTAGAGGCTACAAATTAATATCTATCTGTCACATAGTGTAATATAATATACCAGTCTAGCATATTTAAATTAAAGGTTTCATTGCAAGCATTCATTGACAGAATGATAATAATAACCACCTTTCACATCAGCGTTGAATGAGAAATTATGGAGTTTGGTAAAATCTTAAAAATAATGTTATGCATGTTCCTATGTGTGAGGTCTTGCTGACGTGACAATGATCAAACTACGTGTTGTTAATGATTTTCAGCTACTATCACACAAAACCTTAACGTAGTATCTGTAAAATTCAGAGCATTTGAACTATTTTTGTGTTGACTTACACCAATTACCTGTGACAGTCATTTTGAATTGGATTGACTCCAAAAAGTAATTAGTTGTAGATGCATATACAGGGATTTTTCTGAAAATATTTTGCTAACAGAGTTGACTCCATTATGTAATGACTCTATAATGAGTCATTATAGAGTCATTATTAATGACTCTATAATCTTGCACAGAGGGCCTCATGCAAGAACGTACTTACGAACAGATTTGTTCTTGTTCTGCTGGGTTCTTCTTTAGATTGTTCTTTTTTGTACAATGCCCTGAGACAACGTAGGTTGTGACTTGGCGCTATATAAATAAACTGAATTGAATTCTTAAGTTGTGCGTATGATTTAGGAAAAAAGAAAGATTTTTCAGATATGAACAAAATTCACGTGTTGTCCAGACCTGTCATTTATTTTACCTGCAGTCAGTCTGCTGTTATCCAGATGGATTTTCTTCACTAATAACTTTATATTTTATTAGTTTGAAGATATTTTGAGTTGAAAATAAATCACACTCTATAAGTATGATGGCAATAGGCTGTTCTGTTTGAAATGGAATTATAATTATATTGGCGATTAATGCTGATGTATAACACTACAATATTAATATGAAGATCTCAAACTACAAACCAGCTTAAATTATGCATTAATTGAACTTTAATTTGTTTCTGTATATAATGAGGTCAACAGGAAGTGAACATAATCAACAGCTTTATTCAGACGTAGATTATGTTATTTTTGTTATCAAAAATTATTTTGTTGAGATTTATTCAGCACATCAGCTACTGTCTGCTATTTTCTCCAAAGTGCCAGACATATTTTTGGACGTGGACTTGATCTACTTCACCCAACTTCTGCTCCTCCTGGGAAAATTGTCACATTGACAAGAAGAAACTATCAAATTCTAAGTCAAACATTACCCACTTCTGCGAGGAACACTTTTGTTCATTTTTAGATATCTTGTGTATCAACTATACTTTTTTATATATGTAATCTGTAAATCGATTGACATGGTCTTTTATACACTAACTCGTATGTAGCTGCTCGATAATATGCCCCCGGAAGTCAAATGTAAAAAAATAAAATACACATGGTGTTCTTAATTATTGTGGATTTTGTTAAGGACTTTAGCGTAAACAGAAGGAGCAGAGAAAAGCCATTGTTTTTAAGTTTTGGTGCTGATTAGATGTGGAGTCAAACACACACAGGTGCTGGGTGAGATGGAGTTTTTAGAACTGAAAAAATAAATATTTTTAATTTGATTTTCAGTGCAATTAATTAGTCATCCAGTTTTTGATCACTTTTTTACTAAAGTAAAATTCTATCTTCTGTAGTAGTGAGACGTGACTAAAAACAGCAGGTTACATTTTATGCTGTATTTTTGTTTATTGTTGTTAATTTTCAGTGTGCAGCTCCGTCTCAGAACAGGAGGGGGCGCTGCCTGTTCATCGCCCACGCTGCTGCCACCGGAACTTTTGACACGTCACTCGAACTGGTGGGACAGTTTACCAGGAACACACGTTCAGTCAAAATGGCAGAAAAAACAGATATCCTGAAAGGCTCGTCCTTTATGGACCCTTTAAAGGGACTTTTACTGACATATTTCATGCCAGAGTCATGCTACGACGAGTTTTTTCTCAATTTCAACTTCCTGGACGGTAAGAGGATTATTTAGGCGTTAAAAGGCACGTTTTATGCTCTGTGTTCTAACACTTCCTCCACAAACACAACACTTCTGCTGCTCTGGTCTAATGTTTCTTTCAGTTTTCTTTTTTTCTGTGTGTGATACTATGTTCTCAGATGAACTGATGAGGAAAGCTGAACTTCCGGGTAACAGAACGTTAGTAGCCAAACACTTTCATTTACATATATCAGACAGTGTTGCGTTTCCACGGAGGCTTACTTACTTATTGTAGGAGACTTTTTAAATGATTAATCAAGATGTTTCACTGCTCCAGTGGAAAGAAGAACTTTAGTTGTTGTTTCCCCACCAGCGAAGAAGAGCAGTAATGTTTTCTGTGTTAGAAAAATATTTAATGAATCTCTGAACAGATTCTATTATTATTATTATTATTATTATTATTATTATTATTATTATTATTATTATATAATATTGGCTGCAGATTGTAATGTTTGCTTTTGGTTCATGTCATTCAGTATGAACTAAACGCATCAGTCAAAAGAAATGCATCATGGAGGAGTAGGGTTAGCCATATTCGCATTGTGTGCAATTAATCATCAGAAAAACAACCAATAATTTTTTTGACACTTTAATATGATTAATGCCACCAGGCAGACTGACAGGAGATATCTCCAGTCAGTCTGCTTGGTGCTCCTCTCCGCTTCAAATATGACGAACATTAAAAAAAATCTGTAATTTATTTATCTATCAACACAATTTAAAATTTGATGTATTGCTGTAAATAATCTGTAATTCTGACACAATATGGACCAGATTTTTATGAAGAGCAAATTGGTAATTTGACTAGGACATAAGAGTCTCCAGGGACTCCAGGGGATTAATCGTTATCGGCTAAATACCACAACTAATTGTGACTAATTTTTTTTGCCAATATTGTCCAACCCTATCATTGAGAAGAAAAAAACAGATAAGTCACTTCAGTGTATAAGTCGCAGGGCCAGACGAGTTCTGAACAATATGGTAATCAGTCTTAAAATTTCCTTCAGTACTTTTATAACTACACTGGGTGTACCACTGTAAGTACCCTGTTTGTCACCATTTTACATTCACTAGACTAGTGAGACCATACATGTTGGATCTTTTAGGATGGGTGATATGTTATTGTGTGCAATACACGTCAAAAAAAATTCACCATGGTAATAATTTGTCATATTGCGATTAAAAACAATAAAATCCTGCTTTTTAACAGGATTATGCTGGTTTTTTGACCCAAAATCTAAAGGTGTAATATACAGATGTTCCTGCCAGCCTTATTTCTGCATTCTTGCACAAAAAAGCATTTTAGTTTTTACATATTCGTTGGAATTTATTCTTTTTTCTTAATCAGATTGTATTTTCTGTTGTACTACTTTGTGATTTTTATAAGCCAAGTTATTTTTTGCTGCTTAAACCATTTAAATAAATGTCAAAATTGTTTTCATATTTCAGATTTGTTTGATGGGTGTCATTTTAGCAACACAAAGTGTACTACTTGAAAAATGTATGTAGTTTAGTGGCTTCTAGTATTTAGGGTTCTCAAAAAGACAGAATGTAGTGATAGATTTATAATACAAAAGATTAGGCTTTAAAACCCATGATAAAACCTAGAAATTATTGTGATGCTTTTTTTAGTCCATATCGCCATCTCTAATCCCCACCCCCTGAAGGCTTTAAAATAAACGGGTAAGATGAAGTTTATACGGATGATGCACAAAATATTTATGCTGGTGTGCATCAGACACTTTCCTCAGTAAAACTATACATCTACACCATGTAATGTTTCACTCTATTTCAAGATGCCTAGAACTGTTGTTTGACATTTATAATGCGTAAAATGATATGACTCAGATATACAGATTAGGGCTGCACAATATATCGCAAATTTATCATTATCGCGATAACAGCCAGTGCAATATGCATATAATGCATACATTCCAAAAAATGATTGGCTCCAATGTTTGCATTTATGTTGTTTCTCCACATCAGTCTGATTAACAAAATAGACCAGAGAAACATCAAATCATAATCACTCCATCATGTTGTAATGGAAATTACGTATTAGTTGTTTTTTGCTCTGAACCCATAGCAGAAAAACATGAACACTGTATATTTAAAAAAAATGATTTTTTTGCAAGTAATATTGTCATCGCAATATTAAGCACTGCAGGATTTCTTGATATTGTGCAGCCCTAATACAGATATTGCGATAAAATTGTCTGTGTCATTTACAGTTTATATTATGAGCAGTAACAGATCATGCATATTTTACAATACTGTATGACATCTAGATTTGGGCAATATTGGCAAAAAAAAAAATTAATCACGATTAATTGTGGGATTTAGCCGATAACAATTAATTTGACGATTAATTTCCTGGACACTCTTTTGTCCTGGTCACATGACCAATTTAGTGTGAAAGATTTGCTCCTCGTAAAAATCTGTTCCAAATTGTGTCAAAATTACAGACTTTAGGCTTTACATCAAATTTCAAATTGTGTTGATAGATAAATAAAACCATTTTTTGAATATCCGTCATATTTGAAGAGGAGAGGAGCACCGAGCTCTGCCTGGTGGCATTAATCGCATTAATCGTCAAGTGCCAAAAAGTAATCGATTAATGTTTGTCTGTTGATTAATTGCACATGATACGATTATGCCCAACACTAATGAGATCATATTTAGTGTTGAGGCTACAACACATTCAAAGTTGTTTGTTTATTCCTAAGGAATCTTGAACATATTGCCCACTGCTCTTCATAGCCATAAGATCATTTCATTTAGAGTCTTGCTCAAGGGCCCAGATGAGTGTTGAGGCAGACATGGGTACTTCACCTCTCCCACCCAGTTTTGGTGGGTGGAAGAACTGGCAACTTTCCAATCCCAGGCTCACCTTCAACCACTCCCTTGAGATGTCACAATCAGACTATGCATTGGGAATGACAGATTCTACCACATCAATTTTTTGTGCATTTTTGATATCTTGTAGCTGTTTTTGTGTATCAACTAAATTATTTAGTCTGTGCAGCCATGTTGACACTGAAAGTTTATCAGGTGCAGATGTGCATCCCCCATTTTTCTTTCTGAAACTTTTATCATAATCTGTCCAGTGCTTCAAGAGATTTTTTGCTAACAGTCATACAAAGAGAGCGATTGGTGGGTGGGGGAATTGCCACCAAAGGTAAAGTAAATTAAAAATGTTCTCCAACACAGCCTGAATTGACCTGGACCAAAAGTGTGTTTAAATTCAGGAATGGTTCTCTAGACTCATCAGAGGTGCTCCCTGTTCTGTTGCTCACACTGGATCAGTAATACTGGTTCTGGGTAAACTGAGATTATAGATTTGTGTAAAAGTGCAGTGAGTGGTCAGTAAGGACAGATCAGCTCATTTAAACCCAGTTAGTGCACTGTGAGAAAAGCAGTTTTCTTTTCTCAGTAGTAGGGGGCAGTGCTGACCCACGTGTCTTTAAAAGCATCCTCAGTACAACAGAACCCGACCACAGAACAGCAGAAGGTGTTCTGTGGTTGCAGTTTCTTTGATGTCCTGTGGCTGGTTGGACTGTCTGGAGAAGACAGAAACTCTTGTGGTGCAGAGCAGTTTTCCATCTGGCAGGATTCAGGTGGTTGCAGACTAAGATCCAGATTCTGTTTCAAACATGAAAGAAAGAATGTTCTTGTTATTCAAAGTCTCTCAAATAGTTTAGCAACTTGAAAATAAATTCTGCAGATTTTTGACTCTGACTACATTTGACTGAAGACTTCAAAGATCAAGCCTTTGTTGTCATCATTAGGAGTGGGAATCTTTAGGCACCTAACGATTTGATTTGACAACAGTTGAGTTGAGAGTAGGGTTAGGCAATATCGGCAAAAAAATTAATCGCGATTAATTGTGGTATTTAGCCGATAACGATTAATTTGACAAATAATCCCCTGGAGTTCTTCATAAAAATCTGTTCCAAATTGTGTCAAAATTATAGACTTCAGGCTATACATCAAATTTTAAATTATGTTGATCTATAAATAAATTACAGATTTTTTTTTTTATGTTCATCATATTTGAAGTGGACAGGAGCACCGAGCGAACTCTGCCTGGTGGCATTAATTGTATTAATCGATTAATGCCAAAAAGTAATCCACACCAAAAGGTCAGCAGAGCTCAACGCTCTTTTTCCCTAATTCATTTCTGACATGATAACAATGTCGGGACATAGGGCACAGGGCTCTTAAACATGTCAGAAACTAATATTAATACTAACAATTAGCATAGGTACTAACTTAGATGGTAAATAGCCTGAACTTGTATTATATAGTGCTTTATCAAGTCCCTATACTTTGTAATTGTTCCCCATTTCATATTTAACAAAATAAAAATATGATGATCTACAACAGGGCTATTCAACTAAATTGCTCTGGGGGCCACAGTTACTGCTGGTCAACAGCTAAAGGGCCAAACATCCAGCAATTAAAGTCATTATGTAAAAAAACAATGTATTACAATGATCCATTTTTGAAATAGTTAATTCTAAAATAAACAACAGATTATGCTTCCTATTTAACACAAATATTATTTTGACATCTCTGTCTTGCCAAATGAAACCAATTTTATTTTCACTTTTATAGTTTTATCTTCAACTGCTTGTAATTTTAACTGTTTTGGATGTTCATGGAAATGTTTTTCTAGCCAAGATTCAGATGTTTCTGTAGATACCAAACATGTGTATGTTTAACTAAAAGAACTTAGATTAAGTCAAGTAGAAAACCAAGGGTTTGGGCTTAAGAGATGAATGAAGCAATTGGCGGCCAAATTGTGGCCACATCCAGCCCGCGGGCCGCCAGTTGAATAGCCCTGATATACAACAACAAAAAATGTTCAAACTTGGGGTGTTTTTCACAACTTTATTATAATCAGCTCTTACTAGTCTTTTTTATAGCTCTGCCACATTGATCACCAAATAACCAGAGTTTTTGGCAAAGAGCACCTACCTCAATACCAGAGACAAACAAATTTGGATCAGTTTTTAATAAATATAGTGATGCATCCTATTTGGAACATTCATATATGCTTTCTGGTAAATAAAAGACTTTAGTGCTTTATTCAGACTTTATCACCTCTCAGCTCTAAATTTTTCAAGGGCTTTTCTCATTCTTTAATTTTTTTCTGTCCCATTTGAGATCTATGGCACAGCAGTATTTCCAACATTTTCCTAACTAACCTCATTTTATTTGTCATTTGCATGTGTTTTGCTGTTTGACAGGAATGTTCTGATGGTTTCTATCTATTTTGTTGTAGTGCCATGTCTGAAGATTGTGCTGAGTAAAGGTCTGGGGATTGGCATCATCCTGGGATCAGTCATGGGTAAATTTCTTCTAAGTAGAACTGACTCAACTGAATACACTTTTACTAGAATTGTTTTTTAGAGAACCAATCACATTTTTTTTCTGAAAAAAAAAAGTTAAAACTTTGAAAAGTCTTTCAGTCAACAGAATCAGAATACTTTATTCATCCTCGAGGGGAAATTACAATTACTGTATTTCAGCTGCCGCTGTTCAAGTAATCAATATCTGATAAGTGGTTTTTAGTCCAGTTTTTAGTTCATGGGCAAACAGCAGCTTTACCAACGGTTAATACATAAACATGTTATCATGTACAACCCACTTTGGAAAAAATCTGTTGCACATAAAGAGTAAATGAATGTAAGAAGCTGCTTGCATAAATATTGTAAAGATAAATCATGTCTCCAAAAAGCCTGCAGACAATTGTGTTTGAGAACAAAATAACATGTACTGCTAACATTAATATGTTATCATTAAAAAATGAAAATAAATACAAATTAACCTGCAAGGTTTTTTTAACAAACAGCTAATGTACATATAACTCAAAATAGCAGCCTCTCCCCCAGCACGAGGGACTGTTAACCTGCCCTGCAGAAGCTTTGCTCGTCCAAAATATACTGAAGAATAACTTCGGTTCATTCAAGTAAAAATACGAAAATAATCCATCATCTTTGAAATCTTGCTGGACCTGGCAGTCCAAAATTTCAAATAAGACTATGCAAAATAAAATGGAGAAGACGAGATGAGACAAATTGTTACTATAATTCAATAGTTTATTATGATGGAACTTCATGATTTAGAAAAACATAACTGATAGCTCTGCTTTGAAGACACACTGTGTTCTGATATGTAAACTAATAGGCTACACAGTTGGCTACAGCACAAAGTGATCAGTCACTAAAAATAAGATTTGTAAGGTCTTATACAACCTGCAGAGCTGGCAGCTACTGCAGGAGTGCACGTAGGGAGGGGTTGCGGTGCGCGACTGCTCTTCTGAATAAATGAAAACTATGTAACACAGTTGTTTACACTTACATTAAAAATATTTGACCAAAGGAAAACTGGAGCAGGACTAGAGACAGATAAATATGATTTAGATTTTTATTTCTGTGACTGTACAACCCACAGGAGACACAACATTAACAACATCGTTTCATTCCTCGGCTGGAAAGCAGATCCTTTAATTTCACAGGTGACGCTGCTAAAAATTTCATTTTTTTTTTTTTATCTCTGAGAGCAGGACTTCAATCTCCGAACTCGTAAAGTTCTTCCTTTTTACTTTGCGATGTCATTTATGAATGGACACATCCTGGTATGTGGGGCAGGAAACGTAGCCTTATATGGTGCTGTTGGGGTGGAAATGATGCAAATCTGATCTCCTCGTGCACCTGATACACATTCATCAGTTTACACATCACATTTACACACTTTTCCTGAAGATAGAAGAGTTTGTTGAATCTGACGTGACGTGTTCGTACGAACCCTTCATACGAACAAAAGAAAAAAGAAATTTAGGATTAAAAATATGAACATAGTCTTGCATGAGTCCCATTGTTTCAACTTGTGTTACTTTTATGTTATAGACTTATTCTTGTCAGCTGAGAGTTTTCAGATGGAAACAGGTCTCTTAAATTCCCTGTAAATGTCCTGTCCTTTTTAATTTGAAGCAGCATTGAAACAAAAAGAAAAACTCTGTCACCATGTTTACACTGATCATTAATTTAATTAAATTATGTTTATTAATGTAGTGCCAAGTCACAAAGAACATCATCTCAAGGCACTGTACAAAACATTCCCATGCATTATAAAAACCAATCAATTAAAAAGGATCAATATAAGAAAGACAGCAGATTGCGCTGAATCATCACTTCAAACACAGAATAATTAGTCCAGGTGTCATTTCCTATGGGGAAAAAAGACAGAAAAACACATGTTAAAAAATAGAAATAATTACAAATACAAACCTGTAGAGCAAGTAAAGACAGCAGCAGAGTGTGGAAATGTGGTCAGCTTAGCCTTCAGCAGTCTAAGCCTATAGCAGCTGAACTAAAGGGTAGCTCAGGAAACCCAAACCAACCAACAATCAAAATCACTGTTTCCACTGACACAACTTCCATTTTTCCACAGTGAAGTTACCTCAAATCATCAAGTTGATGGGAGCAAAGAGTGCTGAGGGACTGAGCTTTAATTCTGTTCTTCTGGAGCTGTTGGCCATCACTGGAACAATGGCCTACAGTATTGCCAACAAGTTCCCCTTCAGGTAGGACAGTACAAACTTCTGTTTTAGTCACTTTTTGTGCAATATTAGTTTCTGACTTGAAGAATGTGTTACCTCAGTGCCTGGGGAGAGGCACTGTTCCTCATGTTGCAGACAGTTGCCATTGCCTTCCTCATTCAGCATTATGGAGGAAGAACCAGCAGAGGTTAGTCAACAATATTTTGTTTGTTTACAGTAAACCATGTTAGAGTTTACATCATAGATCTGGTGTGGAATTAATTTGTGTCATCTCCTCCAGGTCTGCTCTTCTTGGTTTTATATTTCAGCCTACTGGCCCTCCTCCTCTCTCCACTCACTCCCATGACAGTGGTCACCTTCATGCAGGCGACTAACATGCCAGCTATCATTATTGGGAGGGCAAGTAATCCAAAACACTCCACCCCACTTACACAAGTTCTAATGTAATAATGGCTCTAATGGGCTGTGATAGATCAGTGGTCAGTGTTGTGGTCTTATAATCCTGAGGTAGAGACAAAAGGGCATCTGGTGTAAAGTCATTGCAATTTTTTTATGGAAGTTTGCTTGTTTTAGTGATCCCTGCAGAAGAGCGGCAGAAAGCAAAACAACACACTACCATGAGCTTTGTTTTCTCTGCATTTAAGGACTTGTCACAGTGTAATATTTTAGACAATTTATGCTAACATATGCTAATTTTGTCCAACACACTTATGTAATAATATATTGACAGCACAATGACCAGCCAAACATTTTGTACATGCTCAAAACTTTCAGCTTACACTCAAGTGCTGCTGTTAAGTTACAGGTATGCTAAATATAATTTATGCATCAGTTCACATATGTTAAAAAAGCAGGGCAATTCTAAAGTGAACATAATGCAACACTTATTGAAGAAACTTCTGTCATTTGAAAGTGATTTGAATTGCTCAGATTGAATCTGTATTTGCAAAATTTGAAATTGAGTGCGTAGTTTTGAAAATGAAGTTCATTAAATTGAAACTGAATTTAAAGTTTTGAATCTGAATTAATTTGCTTTGAAACTGTATTTTGTTGTATTGAAAACTGTTTGATTACTTTCAGTTCTATACTTCAATTTCATTTCCAAAATTCAGATTTTTGTGTCCGACATCCTGGTCCTTCAGAGCGCCAGAGTAATCAAACACAGATCCACAGATTTATGTTTTACATCAGGGGTACTGGAGAAGAAAGTCTGATCGATAGACTGTTTGCAAATTACACCACACAACTATGTCAATGATTGACAAGAGTCCTTCAGTTCTTGACCCAACCTGTTTTTACCTATCCCAAATCAGAATGTTGACCTTCTGACTTATAGTTTTGTTTTTTAGATGATCTTTAGTTTTTCTGTCTGCTTTAATGGTAGTCAAGTTTTTATCCATTGAATGATGGCTCTGGTTTAAAGAGAAGCTGGGATCTGGATTCAGTCAGATTACTATGAAGTGTCTAAACTTGGCGGATCAACATAGGTGTGTTTTGTGTTCTCAGTTGATCCAGGCAGCCACCAACTACCGTAACGGGCACACCGGTCAGCTCTCTGCTATCTCTGTCTTCTTGTTGTTTGCTGGTTCCCTCGCTCGCATCTTCACCTCTTTACAGGTACGAGTTCAGAATCACTTTGTTCATTCTGAGCTTGTTTTTCTTCCTTTTATATGGATGGTACTGAGCTGTACTGTTTCTGACAGAAAACTCTTTGGTTGCACAAAAGATTTGAACATCTACTCTTATAATCTAGGAAACTGGGGACACACTGATGGCCCTCACCTATGTCATCTCCTCTACGTGCAACAGCATCATCATGCTACAGGTTCTGTTCTATTGGAACTGCAGTCCAGAACACAAGAAGAAGAAGAAGGAGTAGGCCAATATCAGCTGGGGAGCATGGAAATGTACATATCTCTTCCAGACCTACTCCTAGAGAGGTCTTCAGAACAGGGACAATGTAGGAATCAAGAAACGGCTGGTTTTCTGTGGTCCATATTCCAGTCTCCATCCCTCACATGGGACTTTTTTTTACATTCCTGTTGATGCACCTTTTCCTCATCGTGATAAGACTCTAATAAATAAGAATTATTAAATGAAAATGTTCTGGGTGTGATCTTGTGATGATTTTTGTTCACAAACAACTTTGTTTTGTGTTAGATTTTAAATTATTGAATAATAAAACTTCAGACCTTCGTGTTTTCTCTTTCTTTGCTATTTTCCTCTTTGGCTATTTTCTGTATAAAGTAAAAACGACATATTTTTATTAATTCAAATGTATTTTTACACATTTAAAAGTGAAGACCTAGCATTCCTTGAAAAAATGGATGTCCCCACTGCCTTTCATTTCAGAGTTTTAGCTTAAGTCTGTAATATGATGAGAGAAAAACAATTACAGATGTTTCTAACAAACCTTGAATCTAACCTCAAGGAGTCAAGGAGACTTTATTGTCATTCGCATCACATGTGGTACATGTGATGTAACGAAATCTCCTGTGATATTTTAGTGCTCAGTGCACGCATAGTGAATAACTCCACATCAAATTTTACCTCAATATCTGTTTGAATGAGTCGGTGCCATTTTGTGTTTTCTTTCATTGTTCACCATTTTCCTTTCTGTGGCAGGCAATCATTAGACTAACTAGTAGAATTTCTTAGATTAAATCCATCTAACCTGTTTTATAACTGACATATAGTTTTTATCCTGCTGACACTCAGATCTTCACCCAAACAAGACCAGATTTTCCTATGATCTGTAGGTTGGTCGCAGCTATCTTCAATAGACTGAATTTAAAAGTTTGTAGAAATAAATGCGCTGTTCAAAAATGGCATGTCTGAATAGAAGCAGGAATCCACTTGAATTTCTAACAAAACTTTATTCTCATCTGACTGCAGTCAGTTTCAGACAACAGTACCCAGCCACAGTGTTTGCCCTTGGCCTGTATCAGAAAAACACAACAATCCCTCTCAGCAGTCCAGCTGTCACAAGCTGATCTAACACACTGCAAAACACATAGTTGGGTGCCCTCTGCACTCTCTGGAGGAATTGCACACAGGACCCGTTGCCTCAAGAGAGCACGACACATACAAAGAGACTCATCACACCCCAGGAACAGTTTGTTCGTCCAGCTACCATCAGGTAGAAGGTTCAGGACTGTTAGGACCAGAACGAACAGACTCAAGAACAGTTTCTATCCAACAGCAGTCAGACTTCTAAACACACATGGTTAACTCAGTAACACCACAATTATGTGCAATAATGCTCACCTGACACTTTGATATGGCTGCTACCATTGTCTTTTTTTATCTTACTTTTTAAATCTTTTTCTACCTCTATTTTATATGTATATATAAATTTGTATCTTATTTTATCTTACTTTTTACCTCTTCTTTTAACTTTTTTAAATGTTCTGATTATTTGCTACTGTTGTTTTTTTACATTTTATTTCAATCTTATTTTATCTTACTTTTTTATTATTTTCTACCTCTATTCTATTTTTTAAAGCTCTAATTTATTTGCTACGGTTGTTTACATTCTTATCTTATTTTATCTTACTTTTTATTCATTTTTTACCTCTTATTTTACATTTTTAATGTGATTATTTGCTCAATGGGAGCTGCCAACATTATTTCGTTGTTCATTGTCTGTGGACCGCAGTGTCCTTTCTCAGGGCAACAATGACTATAAAGATTTATCTAAAACACGTCTTTCCTCTATAATAATGAATTGACCTTATAATGTACTTCTCTTCCTGGTTACAACCCTGGAAGTGTTAACTTTTACATCAGACATAGAACGTAACTAACTTGTATTTATACAGACAGAACACATATAACACACCCACTCTCATTCAGTTTAAACTTAAAGCTGCAATGATCAGAAAGTATAAAATACAAAACTGGATCTAACATTCTGTTAATCATTTACAAAATTTCAAGTTAATCACTGAGTTTCATTTGAGCTTGTCCAAGAGTTCAAGTATTTTGCTAACAGACACCGGAAAAAACCATTATTGACCTTGCCCCTTCTGCAATGATGAATATTCCTCATACAGCTTTAATTTCCCAGAAACTGTTTAACATTCTCACTGATCAGTTCATTAAATCACCATCACTAAAAAACAGTTGCTAATGTTATTTCCCATCTCTGTGTGTGTGTGTGTGTGTGTGTGTACTTGTTTTTTACTACAGAGTGACTATTTGTAGATCTACTGTGCTTTACTAGTTAGGTTTAGATGTATGGTGTGAATTAAGTTTTGGTTCAGGTTATGGTTAGGAATAGACAAATGGTTAGTTATAGGGAAAATGTTTGGGTACAGTATAGATACAGTTACAAAAACGAATGGAAGTCAATACAGTGTCTTAAGTTTGATGAAAGTACAAGGATGGGTGTGTGTTTGTTAGCAAAATACACTTCCTGGCCAAAAAGAAATGTTGCCATCTGGATTTAGCTAAGGTCTATGATGTGGGGTCTCTGCAGGTGGTCAGGTCTAGGTTCAGCTCAAAGAATGAGGTCAGCTGACTACCTGAATATACTGAATGAGCAGGTTAGTCCATCAATGGGTTGTTTCTTTCCTGATGGCACGGCCATATTCCAAGATGACAATGTCAGGATTCATGGGGCTTTTATTGTGAAAGAGTGGTTCAGGAAGCATGGAACATCATTTTTGCACATGGATTGGTCACCATTACAGAGGCCTAGTGTTGTAGTCAAGACCACCTAACCCTAGACCGAGACAAGACCAAGACTTTTAGGGTTTGGACCAAGTCGAGACCAAGACCAGAAAAAAAATGTGTCCTAAAAGATGGAGTATTGTGCACACATGTACAGTGGGGGAAAACGTATTTAGTCTCTCATAACTATGATGCCAATGACAGGCCTCTCTCATCTTTTTAGGTGGTAGAACTTGAACTATTGTGCACTACTATGGTGCTGACTAAATATTTTTTTCCACACTGTAGTTAACTTAATATGTAGAGCTAATATTGACAAAATCTTTGTGTGACGGCAGAGGAATAAATGTTGCTACAGAGACAGATTGTTAATGTTAGTGACGATAAAAGTTTAAAGTTGTCCCCATCGTCTCTGAAAGTGAAGCACTGCCAAATTTACAAGTTGCTGTACTCTTTCTCCTGGTTGTTGTTGTTTTTCAATGATATTATTTATGAATAATGTAGCCAAATTTTACACTTAAAATTTTCAATACATCTTTTACCGCTCCCCGAGAACCACTGCTTACTTTCCTGGAGTGCTGAGTGTGAGTGAAAAGGGTGGAGATTGGTGATAGCCGGTAACAAAAATACAGAAATAGCAATGAGTCAGGTTTGGATTTGAATCATATCCAATTAAAGTAAAGATTTTGACAAATAAATTGAACAATAATCTGGCTATTAAGTGATATTTCCACAGTTGTGGTCTTGACAGGTCTTGAAATAAAATTCTGAGTCCTCAATGTTTGAGACCGAGTACAAATGCTTTCGAGTCCGAGACAACACCAAGACCATGAAAAAGTGGTCTTGAGACCGATCTTAAGACCAAGACCAGTTTGAAGTACTACAACACTACAGAGGCCATTGAAAATCTTTGGGATGAGCTGGAGAAGGTCAGACTCTACCATCATCAATGCAAGATCTTGTTGAAAAATTAATGCTAACACTGGATGGAACTAAATCTTGTGACACTGCAGAAGATTATTGAAACAATATAACAGTAAATGTGTGCCATAATCAAAGTTAAAGGCGGTCCAACAAAATATTTGAGTGTGTCTTTTTTTGTTGGCAACTTTTTTTGGAGCCAGGCAGTGTATCATGAACTACCATGTGTTTAGGCCTTGGTTTGTCTGTCAGTGTCCAATATACAAAACATAACCCATGGTATGTGCTGAGAGGCACTGCAAGGTGTGAATCTGCAGAACCCAGCTGCCCAGGTCATTAAACACAAACTTTAAGTGCTAACATGAGGTCTAATGACATCATTTGAGATCACATAATAACGTTAACACAACATTGCCAGGATTTTATCCAAACAGCATTCTCAGCATTATCATTCGATTTAAAAATCTGGCATAAAATGAAGTAAGTGATATGCATTCCTTCAAGTAACAGTCGGCCTGTATTTATAAAATTTTCTGTGATTAAAAGCTGCAGCATTCTGATAGAACCTGGAACACAATTTCTGCAAAAAAAAAAAACTATTTTTGGGGGTTGACTAAATGATGAAAATAAGGGCCAAGTCATATGTCATAAATAAAGGTGTCTGAGTGAACCATTATAAAAGTTTGAAGTTGAAAATCGTTTTGGAAGTGTGTCTTAGCTCAACTGTAAGGTCAAAGTGAACCCAATAACACAGTGGATCACAGCTCCAGTCTCCCAACATTTTATAATGATTCACTCTAACACTTTACACCCGTTTTACACACATAAATATTAGTCCTACAGGAAGTGACCCAGACTGGACAGGAAGTGCTACAACTGCTGCTATTTGTGTTTACCTCAGAATTCTATGTAAATAACCAAGAATTGAGAAATTTGAGGCAGTGTGAAATAATGTTCTCATAAAGTCCTACGAAATGTTAGACTGGAGTTCTGAACTCAGCTGTGTTCACAGTAGCCTTCAGATCATTGTCCTGTCAGAATTAAACTGGGTTTTTACAAACTGGTCTTAGGAATATTAGGGAGCAATAAGGCTTCAGTTCGTCAACCAACTGAAAAGAAGTCTGTAGGATTTTCTGTAAGGAATTTAGTGTAATTGTTGTATTTTGCAGTTCAGTAGAAATAAATGATTTGAATGTAGATGGCAACAATCAAACAAAAACATTTCTAACTTGGTCAATTTTAGATAATGAATGCAAATTTGATGTAGTAGCATAAAGTTATTTACAACACATACTCTGAGCATTAGCACAAATAGTTTATTTTATATATTTACAAGGATTTTGCATTGATTTCTATTCATTTTTTATTCATTTTTAGGCTAACCCTGACACTTATTCTAAACCTAACCATCCCCAGCACCCACTCAATTCACACCTTACACCTAACCCTAACTGCTAACCCACCGGAGGAGTGGGTCCTCGCTAGCTGCATGTTTAGGAAAAATAGGCCTTACAAGGTAACAAATACAATAACACACACAAGTTTTACATGAGCATACTCAAAGTTATTTTCAAAGTTTGACCAACACAACGAAAACTGTTATTTTTTTCATCACAAGGTGTTCTATTGTCACAAGGAATGATTGATCTTTGTTTTACTTTGGTGTGTCAACTAAAACATCAAATAAATAAATGAAAACAAAGAGAAATGATGATGTGGGTCTAATGTTTTCCATGGGGATGGTTTTGAACTCAAAAAATACTCATTCATCATTACTAATATGGAAATAAATAAAACTATTGACATCTAAAATGTATTTGCAGCTGTAGGAGTGTGTGTGCGGGAAGTTAGAAAGTCTTACTCTTCTATTTGTAGAATGTCTGAAACGTGTCTGATGACAGAGGAGATGGTGTTGCCATCTGTTGCCACATTTTATATGTGGCAAAAGCTCTGCTAAACTGACAAGAGTGAACAGCACAAACAGCACTTTGCTTTCTTCCATTGTTATTGTTCATCTACTTGCACAGAATAACTTAACTGCAGCCGTCTAGAGCGCATGTGTGAACACTTCCACTTCAGGTAGATTTTGGTTTCCCCTAAAATGATGCCTGGACTTTATACAAAAAAAACTTCCACTCTAAAATTTGGATTTAGTTTTGGTGTCAGAAAATCTGATTACGGTTGTAGAAATAAACGACTAAAAGTTCACTTAAAAACAGGGTTGTGTAAATTGGGTCTCGCTGGCCCTTTTCTCTTCCTGAGCCCATCCCCCAGCTGCCCAACGCACACTCTTGTTTCCCCCACCCATCCCTGTTGGGTGTTGGACGGGGGAGTGGGAGGGATGATTATGCGAGTGTGAGACTCGTAAAAGGCCTGCCATGGTCTTTCTCTGTGTGACGGATGGCTGCGGGGCTGAACAGACCTGTTTAGCATGAGAAGAGAAGGCAGCGGGTGGAAGAATATGAGGCTCTATTGAATCAGACCCGTCACCCAAAACCACCTCCTGCACCAAAACTCTTCCTCCCACCCTTCATCCATTCCTTCATCATTTCAATCCTCCTCCTCCCTTGTTCTTCTTCTTCTGGCCGACCATTCCCTGGGCCTTTCTCACCCTTCAGTTCGCTCCCCACCCCCAAGAATCTGCCATCCTCGTTTCATTTTTGTTCATTCAGATTTCCCCTCCATTCCATCAACCCTCAGACCATTTCAGTCCCCTCATTATTTAGTGAGGACAGTGAAGAAGAATCAATAATGGAAATCTCATGGTCAAAGTTACCACCCCAAACACACACACAAAAGTAGGCTTTTTACTGAGGCGCTGTTTACACGTGAACAGTCTCTGGAAATGTGAGTGTTTTTATAATCTAGATTCTCGCAAATAAACAGTCAAAAATATGTTTACATGTAAATTGCTATAATAGTTAAAATTATTGGTTGACTTAACTAAATTATGTCAACAAGTAACACAAGTAAATATTTTTACATTTACTTAACTGAGTGGAACCACTTGATATAACTTGGTTAAGTAAATTCACCAAGTCATTTTTTGGTGTAGTTTCCATGCCCGACACAGTTGCCAGATCGCATATCTCTGACCCAAACTATCATATGTGCTGTGTGAGGGTGCACCCAGTAGGGTTGTATGATGAGTTGTGTGTTGTAATTGGTGAAAATGTGCATAAAAATAGGGGATCCTGACCCCAAATGTAATTACTGTATATCTGGCAACACAGGTAAAAATAATTACTGCAATAAAATCAATTTGTTTTTGTCACTTTTATGGTGGATTGCATCAACTGTTACATACAGAAAGGAAGCTTCACCAAAGTGAAACATAAATCTGTGGATCTGTGTTTGATTACGCTGGCTGACTTTCTCAAGGACCAGGATGTGACACAAAAATCTGAATTATGGAACTTAAACTGAAAGTAGTCAAACTGAATTTTTATTCAACCAAAATACAGTTTCAAACTAAATTAATTCAGATGCAAAACTTTAAATTCAGTTTTAATTTAGTAAAATTCAGTTTCAAACCAATGCATTTAATTTCAAATTATGCACATTCAGATTCAATCTGAGCAATTCAAATTCAATTCCTGCTGGAAGAAGATTTATCCCATAGAATGACTGTAACTATAAAGCGTTTGGGGTCCGACTGGGCCTGATAAAGCGTCATATAATACTATTTGAAAGTTTTCTGAAATTTCCAGATGCTACCGGGGGCTGTTTTTTTTTTTTTTGTTTGTTTTTTTAAAAAACCAGGGTGTCAGACGACTTCCTCTGGTTCTTACCTTTAGAATGACACCTTACATAAAATAAAAAAGTGTCAAAAGGCTTTTAAGGAATTTCAGGCCAACAAACATGAACATGAAGACAAACACACATAAATCCTTGTACATCCATCAAACTAAGGACTTTGTATTGACTCCGAACAATTTTGTGATTGTGTTTGTGTTGATATTTTCCCTAACTCTAACCATTACTATGTTATCTCTAACCTTAAGCAAAACTTAATTTACACCATACCTCTAAACCTAACTAATAGAGCCCAGTAGAACTGGGAAAAAAAAAGAATAAGGGAGGACCGGGAAAAGGTCCCCACTATCTTTGTTAGTAATATTGTGAAAGTGTTCCTCTGTATCTAGTATATGTACATACATACACACGACACTAGCGAAAACCCAACACATCAAACGAGGATTAAGTCCAAAAGTGAGATGTGGAGGAATGGGCAGATAAAGTGTTTTGATTTAAATAAGTGCAAAAATGAATGAATGCCTTGTGTCATTTGAATGAACTGTCTGAAATATAATCCTAAATTTTTTTGAAGCATTTTCTTGAGCAGTAGCAAAAAAAAAAAAAAAAAAAAAAAAAAAAAAAAAAACTGATTTTAAAGAAAAACGCCTTAAAATTTTGATTTTTTTTTTTCTCTGTGAGCTAGCAAAGTTTTTGTTTCTTTCCAATTGGGAAATCTTAATATACAAATACTATTTGAGGTTTACTCTTCATATTAACATCAAAAATTACTCAATGAATTTACATAAAATTAGGATTCAGACCAGAGTAATGTATTATCATAACCAACAAGACAAATTAAGTCATATGTCTATCCACTCATGACATCAGAATGATCCAGGTATCAAAATGTAGCTTTTAAAGCCAGGAATTTGAAAATGTGATTAGGTCATTTTGACCAAATTTGACTTAATCCTCGTTTCGATATGAACCAATACTGTCCACCTTTACCTTTTGGGCATTAATAAATCTGACTGTGATGATTGTCTGGAACTTCTGAACTATATGATTCTGTTAGTAGATAACAAATACAAGAGTTTTATTCAAATAATAAAATTATTTTACTGATATTTTACTAATATAGGCTAATTTGACAATAATCATCAGTGAGAAAAACTTAAGAGTATCCTGTTCAGAAAATTGGGTATTAGGCCTTTAAGGGTCCTGCTCCCTGAAGTTTTGGTCCTTGGTCCGCCCCACTCCCCCACCCCCCCACCCCACTCCACTAACACCCGCGCGCGCACACACATACACACACGCACACACACATCAACAAGTGTTTGAGATGCCTCAGAACCCATTCACATTCAAATCCAGGGACTGGAGTTCTGAAGCTCCTATTGGTCCCTGTTTGACCCAGAGGGATGTGTGATACCAGAGGGGTTCAGAGTGTGCTGGTCCATCTAAAAAGGTGCTGCCAGCTGCTCTCGGTCCTCTTCAGTCTATCATTTGTAAAGCTGAACTTTATTTAAAGTAATGAAAGACTCGTGACTTAAAGCAGACAAAAAGAAAAAGTCGGTCCGCTGGTCTCATTGGGTCCGGGTGTGTTCGAAGTAATTAGTTAATTAAATTCAGCCGGTAGTCCCGGTTAGACCTGCCGGGAACCACAAGTCACCAGGTACTGCGCACCTGTCCAAACATGTACAGCCTGATGGACCACGAGCTGAAGCCAGCGGGACAGAACCACCAGAACTCTACGGGGATGTCACCGATTACCGGGGCCAACTCTCACCAGAAACCGGCCTGCCCGCCCGGAACCGACCCTATGGACAAAGTCAAAAGGCCCATGAACGCGTTCATGGTCTGGTCCAGGGGTCAGAGACGGAAGATGGCTCAGGAGAACCCCAAAATGCACAACTCTGAGATCAGTAAGCGACTGGGGGCCGAGTGGAAACTGCTGACGGACTCCGAGAAGAGACCCTTCATCGACGAGGCCAAGAGGCTCCGGGCGGTCCACATGAAGGAGTACCCGGACTACAAGTACAAGCCTCGGCGGAAGACCAAACCCCTGATGAAGAAGGACCCCCAGGTGGGCAAGTATCCGCTGTCAGCGGCCGGGAACCTGGCAGCTGGCAGCCCCAGGATGGAGGCTTACAGCTGGGCCTCCCCTGGACCTTACACCGGCATGCAGACCGAGGGACTCGGCTACAGCCAGCAGCTGCACCGGTACGAGCTGCCCGCCCTGCAGTACCCGCCCGCCATGACCGGAGCGCAGACCTACATGACGGGAGCCAACTCCTACAGGTGAGCCTCACCTGGACCGAGCCGGGGAGTCTGAATCGATTGATTTTATTTAGCAGTATAATTTAGATGTACATACACGTCTAGTACATTCATTATTAGTACTTGGGTAACACAAGAAAGTGAGAATCACTTATTTCATTGTGGTCCAAAACTGCAGAACTTTTAAATAGTCTGTTCAAACAAGTTTAAATCTCAAACTTTCTTTCTGTCAGAGAGGGGAATCCAAGCATCTAGCACAGGGGTCTGCAACCTTTACAATCGAGACATTTCTGCTCCTAGTCTCATTAATAGAATGTGTCCAGAGCCCCAAACAAGCTACAACTGTGATTATCAAGTGGTGGTCCGTGGGCCTTTTTAAGGCCTTTTCAGGAACCTTTTACGGCCAGTGCAGGGGACATTAGCTAAAAAAAAAAAAAAAAAAAAGATTATTTATTATTATACTCATAAGGACAAATAAAAAGACCATATTCATGTAAACAAGACAAATACTAGAGGTGCAACAATGTACTTGTATTAACCCATTGAATACACACTTGTATGGAACAATACAGATTTTTAATACTTTATCAGCTTGTCTTCTGAAGATGCTCTGTGTTGAAGGATCAGTAGATCTGTGTTCAACTACTCCACCTAGGCTTCATTTTTGAGCACAGATCCACTGAGAAACTTGCTGTTTCAGCAACATTTAATTTAAAACTGTACTTTTGAGGTTAAACAAATGTTCATACTGAAATTAAATAAATTACAAGTTAAAAAGGGCATGGACACTTTTTTTTTTTGTATCGGAAAAATATCTAAAGTATTGAACCGAACCTAATTGTGAATTTTCTGTATCGTTGCACCCTTAACAAATACTATAGTTTATATTAAATTTCATAAAAACTAGTACAACTAAATTATTCAGGCATTTATTTTCTAATTCTCATAATTATGTAGTCTTCAAATTATTTAAAGGTAATTCTGATGGATTTGGGAGAAAGATCATAGAAAGAAATTGAAATATTTAAGTAAACAGGTTAGCATGACCTCACATGTTAGGCTACTTTTTGTATTGGTAGTATTGATCACATATTTGCATACAAATTGATTTCTGGTGTGTGTGTGTATGTATGTATGTATGTGTGTGTGTGTGTGTGTGTGTGTATATATATATATATATATGTGTATGTGTGTATGTGTGTATGTGTGTATGTATGTATGTATGTATGTATGTATGTATATATATGTATATATGTATGTATGTATATATATAAAAAATAATTTTTTTTATTTTTTTTTATATTATTCTATTCTGTATGGTCACATTTTCAAAG
>JAUBOC010000170.1:12418335-12429197 GCA_032275365.1 Anablepsoides cearensis | reverse complement strand
GTGATTGGCTGATTAGAAATTAAGTGTTAACAAGCAGTTGGACAGGTGTACCTAATAAAGTGGCCGGTGAGTGTATAAGTTCAGTCCATTTACCATGTTTAAGTGTCTAAAGGCATTGAGTTGCTGCCATGTGATTGGCTGATTCAACATTTGCATTAATGAGCAATTGGACAGGGGTATCTAATAAAGTGGTCGTGTACATACTTGCACTATTCTTATCCTTACATCATTGGTTGCTAAAAACAACCTGTGGTCTGTCAAGGAAAACTAACAGAGCTCTTAATTTTTTTTTAAATAACCCCAGTGTCTTCCATTTCTTAGTTGCTTTAAATGAAAATGTAAATTAAAAGCTGGTGTTTAGGGATGCTACATATGCATTAAATAGAGTGAAAGGCAGATAGAAACTTAGACTAAAAAGTAAGCCTCAGTAGCTGTGCAGAAACTTACAGTACTGTTTATATAGGAGATGTGCAGGCAGCTTGGCCCATTGAGTAGGATTGTCATCCTCCAACTGTAGGGTTGCTTATTTAATCTCCACTCCAGGCATCATGTATGAGTGAATGAGAAACTCTGTGAAATGCTTTGCAGAACTTGAAGAGGTTAATAAGGTTCTGTATAAGTTGTGGACCGTGTGGCTAGGCCATGTAACGACGACAAATTTTACTGGACAATGAATTGTCTCAAATTATTGCGATAAATGATAATATTGTTGGAGACCAGTTTAAACTAATATGATATAACAACCCCTTTTTACGGAAGTTTCCATTAAAATTGAAAAAGGTTGAAAGAAAAAACAACTATTGGCAATCCCAAGGTGTCAGAAAACTGAACACACTCCTGGCTAAATGCCTGTTCACGGGCTTTCATACTGCAGAGGTTAGACCATGCACCTGGCAAGTACCTGACACCAGAGTTCACTTTTTTCTATGATAAGAAATAAAAAAAACGGAGACTCAAAGAAAACAAAAGCAGGCAAATGAAAATTGTCTTCATTGTAATTTCTCTTCCTTAATTTAATTAACATACGTTTAATTGATTTTGTTTATTTGTGATGGGCCTACGTGTGGCAAGTTAAGACCCTTCACTTCCAGTTTTGAAGAGACTATTTTGAGCTTAATAAAACTTAATAAATCTGAATCAGTGAGGTGAAAACCTTTTTAACAGCTTAAACTGTTTATATACAAACAAGACATGATTATTTAATTTTTCAACAATTAAAAAGTGACATCTATTATTTGAAAGGTCGATGGAAAAATCTGTGAAAAACATCCAATTGAAACTAATTGCATAAAATCTATTAAAGGTTTCCAAACTTTCCATGACCAGTTTAAACTTTGGATTTCTGTAGCTCAGACTTTATAGTTGAAATATTAAACAGGGCTGAATATGTTTCACCAAAATATCATATTTAATTAATAAATTGATTTAATTTTGTTTAACTTCTACCAAAACTCAAAGCACACTTCTCTTGAAGTGCATATTTAGGTGTTTAATTTGAATATTTTCATTTAGAGCTATGTGACAAGATACAGGACAAAATCTCTATCCATCATAAGGTGCTGTAATGTTTGTGCACCAGCACCTTTAAAAATTTAGGCGAAAGCAATTTTGTTTGAGCAAGATGATAAATACAAAACTAGTCAATAAAATACTGTTATGTTTCATTGTTTCTAATGAGCTATGGATGTACATGTTCACATTAAAACATCTTGATCCAATAGTAAAACTGACAAAAGGCAGTGATTTAACCTGGAGTGTTGGAGTAGCTGTACTAAAACATGGCTCTTAATTTTCTTTGTTACAGTCCCATGTCATACAGCAACAGTCCACAGCAGCTGAGCCCGGTCACCGTGTCCCACTCCCCCTCAGCAGGGACGCCAAACCACCACCGAGGAGCTCTGCAGGGGGATCTCAGGGACATGATCAGCATGTACATTCCTGGACCAGGAGGGGATTCCTCTGACCCTGCAACTGCTCAGAGAGGCTACGCCAGCGTCCAGCAGCACTACCTCACTGGAACCGTCCCACTCACACACATCTAGGACTGCAGTGGGATTCTGAGGGTGGGCTGGGGTGTGAAGAATAAGAGGAGGAGCTGACATGAGAATCAGGTGAGAAATGCAGCAGGGTCACATGATGTAGGAAAATCCTCACTGGACAAATCATCAGATTTGTTTGATTTGTGACTTGTTCCTCATTGACCTGTACTACAGGAGACTTCACTCTCAGGTTTGTGTTTGATAGGAAAGGCATCGGTTCTTCACTGGATCCTGAACCACTGCAGTCACAAGTGGCCTTGATTACAGACCTTTCAGTGCTTAGTCCAACTCGTTTTCTCTTGTGCACATCTTGGTGATCTGAGGAACATCCTAAAACCAACAGTCTGTATGTAATTCAAACTACCTGATGACTGCCGTCACCATCTCAGCCTGTGGCTGCTTGATCACCTGGAATCTTCCAGAAAACAGCTTGTTTCTTCTGTATCTGCTCTTTGATTATGAAGATGACGATGAACTGCAGCTGGTGTCAGCTAATGAAATGCACAACCTGGGAACTTTTTTAAATGAATTTTATGTCTTGAATTTATGCCAGTTGAAGTTTTATGGGCTGATTTTAAACTGCACCAGTGGGACTATAGGTGCTTCATACACAGGAACCAGAACTGTGGAAACATCCAAACTGCATCATCATGCAGGAGGTCTGTTCACACTTTCTGTGCTGCTGCTTGTAGCAGTTTGTTTTTGCCATAGTTGTAGATTAGATTTTTTGCGTGTTTATGTACAGTTGTTTATTTTCAGACCATGTGCTCATGATTCTTTGTTTTTAGACAGCAGTTTTATTCATTTTCTATATTAAAATGTTTTCTATAATCCATGCAGCCCAATTGAATGATTGATTTTGATTCACTGATGATTAAAAATGAGTTAGATTTTCTGAACCTTTTTGAAAAAGGTGTAGCATCCATATACATTTTTAAATGTCCTTTGTTTTGTGAGAATTACCGACCAGTATACATTTTCTTCTAACTGCAGATTTTTTTTTTCATTTTTTTTTTTTCATGCTGCATAAAGTCATTGGATGTAATTGACTGTTTTTACATCCCCAGAGCTTCCCAAATATACTCTGGAAACAAATGGGTTTGTATATCTTTTGTGTCTAACAATGTTGGTACTGCTCAGAAGGGGAAAAAAGCCTTCAGCACAATTTTTTAATCTGTTTTTGAAGTTGCAATTGCATCATAATTTTAAGGAGTCCAAATTGTATTTATAGAAATGGGATGGCATTTTCTCCTGAACTCAACTGTTCTATTTGATTTTGTAGCCAGACGTTGTTTTTCGGAGTTGGCTACAAAATAACATGCAGTGTTTTACTTGAATCAGTCTGAGGTATGGTTTATTACTCATGTGCAGAACTTGTTCCAGTACTTAACAATGAATCTCAAGCATGTCCACTAAACGTTAACCTAAACCTCTTACTTGGCTTACATTATCTTTCCTAAGTAAAGCTGCACTAAAATATTAAGAGTATTTAGAAGTCAAA
Source organism: Anablepsoides cearensis (assembly GCA_032275365.1). Taxonomy (NCBI): domain Eukaryota; kingdom Metazoa; phylum Chordata; class Actinopteri; order Cyprinodontiformes; family Rivulidae; genus Anablepsoides; species Anablepsoides cearensis. The sequence continues at coordinate 12,425,657 of JAUBOC010000170.1, read as the reverse complement.
ACACAGCAAGTATTTAAGACTCATATTATGAAGGAGGAAAGAAATTATTTTAAAATTTATGCTGCTGTGGAAAATGACGTCACTTCAAACTAGTTTAAAAAAAAACAGCATGTTGTAGTTAACACAGTAAAATCTAACTCATCTAAATACATTCTGGTTCAAGAGAAACTGAGGATTTCTTCTGGCTTTGTCTGGAAAGGTAACTTTTCCCTCTACATTTAAACATTTTTCTGTTAAGTTTTTTTTCCTTAACATTATGACTTAAAGGATTTCAACTTTGTCAAAGCGGGAAAAAAAATCTTTTTGAGTGGCCTTAATACACTGTCCTATTTGTTTCATTAAAGTGAACTTTTCTGTTTTTTTTTACGTTTAATGTTTTTTAAATGCTGTTTTGTAGATTCTTGGTTATATTAATTTTGTTGTAAATATTTTTAGGGCTCTTGCTGTCAAGAGTCTTCTTTTTTTATTAAAAAACTCTATATGGCATTCCTGACCATAATAAAGTTCACATTATTTGATTTCTTGAAAATAAGATGTTTTAATCATTGCTGAACACTTTTATTTTATATTTTTTACTTTTTGGAATATTACAAAAAATTAAATTCCCAGCTAATCTCTGAATTTACATCAACTGATGAACATGAAAACATGAACAAGTGGTAAGTAGCAATCCTGAGTCAAAAAGTTCAAACGGAGATAAAATAGACAAAAATGGTTTCACCTTGCAGAACCTCTTTTTGCAGCACAAACTGTTTTCTGTAGGACTTAATCTCTAAAATGATTGTGGAGGAATTTTGGCCCACTTTTTTCAAATTTTTAAGTTCATTAAAAATTTCTTCTCCCCTCTGAAAGTCACCCCACAGCGTCTTAAATCAAGTTCCTCCACTTTGGATTGTTGCAGCGTCTTTATGCGTTCCTTTTATCACTGTTGATTTGTTGCTGTGTTTGGGATCACTGTGTCCAGTAGCAGCATGACCCATTTTGTTCCAAGCTCCAGCTGTCAGATGGTCTCATCATTGACTTTAAAATAATGGTTCACAATTATATCTATTTCTACTGAGGTTGGTATTGACTGATTAAAACTAGAAGTAAACATACATCATTTTTTGGGGTGGAGATATCAAGCCAGCAATGACTGCCTGTATGTTACCATGTACTTTCTCTTCCCCAGCATCTGCACATCGGGACTTTGACTTTATGCCCTGCATATGCCTCACAATCAAGCTGTCAAAAACTCTAAGCATGAAGAAACCAAGTGTCTGGTTGAAAGCTGCAGCTTGAGATGATGGCTCCACTTACATGTTGCTGAAAAAGTATCACATACAATGGTCTTCTATCCCACAGCAACTAAATACAAATTTCAGATATTTTGACATACCGTAGATTTTTTGGGAAAAACTGGTGACCTATTCAGGATGTACCCGGACTTTCAATGATTGGTAGAGAGCTCCCTGCAAAGAATAGATTAATCAAATTTCCTTGCTTTTTTTTTTTTTTTTTTTGCTCTATTTGTTGCTACCAGGTCCTGCAGGAGTTTGGTGCTTTTAAGTGATTCACCATTGTGCACTTCATTTCTCTTTGGAGCCAAGGTTGTATTTTTGCATCTGGTTAACTACTTCTTAGCTTCACATTAGTTTTCCTACAACTGTTAAATGGCTTGTAACTAGATAATACCAGATTTTCTTCCACTAAAGCAGGTGTGCCCAAACTTTTTCCCTGAGGGGGCCAAAATGAAAATCAAACTGAGGGCTGTGGGCCTAATGCAGTAATATAATACATGAAATGCAAATACTTAATTTTATTTTTTATGATTAAGCTAGCAGCCAGTGTGGTGGCCCACATTTTTATTCATTTTTTTTGCTAGCCAATGAACATGCAGAAAATTTTACATAGACTTGAGCAGCAAAGGCTGATGGGATTTTTCATAAATTAAATTTTTAGTATCTGTGGTCTTTATAAAATGTGCAAATCTAGATGTGCTATAATTCTAACCTAAATGTCTCTTGTAGTTACTTGTATTTTATGTTTAATTTGAATATAATTTAAAGAAAGTGCCATGAGTTAAGACTACCTGCACTACAGCCCTTTCTATAGCTGGACCAATGGTTGGAATGACTTAGTGGAAATATTGTTTCTACATAAAACAGGAGCATACAACCTAGTAGCCAGGTGGGCCAAATCAAATGCCTAGGGCCCCTTTGCACTAGAGGTTTCCTGAGAACCAGTTTTTTAATACAGTTTGCAAACTATGATTAATGGAGCTCATGGTCAACTCAGTAACTGCAGATAGTTCAGGTCAACAAGTCTGAATCATCACTCTGACACTGCAAACAGCTGCTATGAGTTGTTTGTATTCAGTTCAGTTTATAAAGCACTAATATACAACAAAAGTCAGCTCATGGCACTGTACAAAACATTCACATAATAAAATACCAATTAAAAATCTTTGCTATGTTTGCTGCTGTGCATTGTGGGTAGTTGCCTGCTCTCTAAACTAGTTACAGAAGTCTTTAGATTCCTTTAGATGAAACTCTCCAAACCTAAGTGTTGCTGCCATGTTGTTATTAAAGAGCAAACCTGCAACCCTTCAAACAATCCACACTTGTTTAGTCTTATTCTAGTTGTTCTGGCTTATGCCAGAACAACTAGGATCAGACCATTCATCACAAGAGCCTCAGTTAGCAGGTTAAAGATTATTCTTTAACCTGCTAACTGAGGCTCTTGTGATGAATGGTCTGATCCTTCCTGTAGCGGAGCTGGAAAAGCTTGTCCAACATCAGTCCCTGATCTTGTGGCATCTCCGTAAAGATGAAACCATCATTGAGACTTCAGTCAGCACTTTTTCAGGAAGAAACACAGCTGGGGGTAGGGGGTCTCTATAAAGTCTGCAGTGATTATTTACTTTCTTCTCTTTAGCCTGTTTTAAAATTCACTTTCCTCTTTTGGACCCCCCATTCCTTTCAGTGGTAACCACCCCTCCTCCTCCTCCTCCGCAGCTCTTTAGAAAACTGTTCATAATTGGCCGTTTCGAAGGCACATTGTCTGTGGCTTTTCAGGCCGCAGGTGCATATAGTAAAACCAAGTCTCAGCTCTCCCCCTGGGTGTCTTTGTCTCCCCCCCCATCGAGTAGAAAATTAGAGCTGCTTTCTGGGGGGGCTGCGTCCTCAGGCTTAACCCTTTCACCGACTGTCGCCTTTCTCATGGAAATACAAGGGAACCCCACACTGGCTAATCGGTCACCAAGGGGAGGGGATAGATGCAAGAGAGACAGGATAAAAGATAAGGGCACTGGGATCAGAATGAGGAGGAGGAGGAGGGTAGGGGGACCAAATAACAGAGGCAGAGTACTCAGTGCATAGTCAGTCTGATGGAGTCTAGGTCTACTTTTCCAAAGAATCTCTAAGAGTCACTGAATCTGACTGCAGTTATGTTTAGAAATAAGCAATGATTTATTCTCTTCTTTTTATTCTCGTTCTCATTTGTAACAGATTTTTTCTCTAAATACACAGTTTTGGGCTCAAAGTCCAAAAACAATTTAAATCTTTTTAGAAATTCTAACAAAAGCCATCCCAGGGCACTGTGATCCAGACCAAGAATCTAGTTCAGTCTGAACCTGATCCAGATTAAAATGATAAAGTTGTAGTTGTTTTACTCCAGCTAGAATAAACAGAACTATAATACTAGTTCATAGTAAAATTTACCTCGATAAACCAGCAGTTAATGAGAAATCTTCACCTTTTAGCAACTTTGGTTACATTAAAAAGAAACGTCTCCCTTTTAACAGAACCACCTTCAAACAGGCTCAGGATGGGTGACTTGCTGGGAACTGAGAGGAGAGATAAATACAGAAGCAGGTGTTTCTGTTTCTATTCAGAGATTTTAGAGTCACAAGTAGAACAAACTAGAATTCTCAGTGAGTTCTGACTGACAGAATCTCACCTGCCCTGTCTTGGCGGTCCAACATGGCTCACACACACATGGATGGTTTAAGTAATGAACTGCAGTTAGTTTAGTCTCTTGGTGCTGTCTAAGCTTAAATCTGTACTTTGTCACTAAAACTACAACATTGTGTTGAGCAAAAGTCAATTAATTGTAAATGTGCAGCAAATTATAACTTTTTCAAAGTTTCATTAAAATTGATCTAATGGATCATGAAATATTTTGCTAACAGACAAACACATGCAGGTAAAACATTTTGGCCAGTCTTTTTCAGCTGTAGGGGATAAAAATAGTTGTTGAACTTGACCAAGAAACGGAGCTAACTGATAATAAGTATGAATCTGAATTTAAAGAGAGAAAATGTAAAGAAACTTAATTTTCCCTTGTTTATCAATGAACATTCTGAGCATTTCTTTAATGGATCCTTTCACTCAGTTCTGGACTTATAGGTCAGGCCTCTCTTTCATTCAGTTTGTATCCCAGTATGCTGAGTGAATACTGAATTTCTAATCTGAGAAAGATTTAGAATTTCTAGAGAAACATTTCTTGCCTACTGTCCTACAGAAGGAAAGAGTTTGTGGGAGGCTGGGGTTAAGTCTGCAGGGGTGTGGGGGAGTATAAAGTGGGGTAGAGGGGGTATCAATAGGGGGATTTTCTGGTCCAGTTCTTCTCATTGCCCAGCAACAAGCAGTGAAGCTTCAACAAGTGGTTTCCATGGATTTGCTGAGGGGGACTTCAAGTGTCTACAAGGAGTGTGGTCACTCTTAGTGCTTAGAGGGAGCGGCAGCCTCTGATGGGAGTCACAAATTAAATAAATAAATAAATAAATAAATAAATAAATAAATAAATAAATAAAAATAAAAATTGATCTGAATATTTTATCTCACTAGTCAAACTTTTCATTGCAAATTTTTTTTTGTTTCAACATGGAAGTAGTAGAAAAATAACCACAGAGGATTTCAACACAAAAAGTCCCACCAACAGAAAATAATCTGGGTTTGATTTCTAGTATCTGCAGCACAGACATATCATAGAAAAGATTTTAATGCACTAAGCTTGTTTATATTTGGAACCACAGTGTGATGTTTGTTAAAAAAAAAAAAAGAAATTTGTCAATTTCATTTGTCTAATTTGCATATATTTTTACTTTTAATGCTGTTTTTTTAATGTTTAAATACTTTCAGCTACACAGAAGATCATAATTTGTTCTTTTCCTACAATGTGCTTTTTGATTTTAGAACTTAAATTCAAAAGGGTGATATTTACACAGCACACAGATAGATATTTGTATTTGCCAGACTGTCAAACCTCTGCATATAAATGACTTTAGAGTAGAATACAATAGAAAAGAATAGCTTCATGCATTGTAACAGATTTCCTCAGTTGCTAAAACACTAAAGTGCTTCCTTGATCCCATTTATTAAAATGACCTTTTGTCAGAACTCTAAGCATGTTTCACCAAGTTAGACACAACTTGCAGACCTATTTTCACCACTAAAACACATTTTCCCCTTTGATTCACACAAGTTCCACAATGATCAGCACAGGTAGCTAAAGTGAGACACAAATAAAGCACTGCTGCCTGAACTGAAACACAGCAACTCAAAATAAATCACACATGTGTCTGATGATGTGAACAAACGAATATAAAGCAGTACAAGGAGGCCTGCTCATCCAAGCTTCTATATGAACAGAAAACATTCACAGATGTACACAAATATATATACTGTAAAATACTGGATGCACTGTTTTTAGTGTAATGGATTTTTACACATAGACAAAAAAACAAAACAGTACACATACAAAATGAGAGTCGCCACCTAAGATACTGGACTTCCTGATCGACAAACAGGTGATGCAAACCAACAGGACGTTGTGATCAACAAACAAGAGAAGAAGATAGATGTGGAGATCATAAGAGACTGAAACACCAAAAAGAAGAAAAGTGGGAAACTGGAGAAATACCAGGAACTAAAAGAGGAAATGCAGACGTTATGGTGAATCAAAACATCAGTAGTCACTGGAGCACTTCTGACCCCCAAACTAGAAGAGTGACTTCAACAGATGCCAGGAACAACCTCATAGATCTCTGTCTATCAGGTCCTCTACCAGAGCTCTGGTAGAGGACCTGAGTTTGAAATAAAGTGGAAGAGTAGGCCGATATTCAAGTTTTCTATAAGTTAGAGATATAATGATTTATTTTTTTTACTACAAGTGCTAAACAGGTGTTTTGTTTGAAATGTATTTTTCTATGTGGACAATAAAGATTTTTTCAAAGCATCATGAACTGATCATTGTGTTTTCTTTTTTCAATGCTGTGTGTACTGACTGGACTCAAGGTCTGATCTGACAACACAGTGCAGTTTTGAGCACAGTTTGAACTATTTTGAGGTATAATTAGATTTTGTTGGAGTAGTCAGAGGTTCTGTGAAACTAACTTGAAAGTTGGATGGTTTTAAGAAATGTGTTTTAGCAATTGAGGAAAAACTAATATTTTATATTGCAGACCTGGGTGAGAAAAATTTGGGGGAGACAACAAAAAACATTTGCAAACCATTGATTTAGACCAATACTAAAGACTACAATTAGAAAACCACATCAGAGCAGTTGCAAAATTGAGTTTTTACCATCTGAGGCAGCTGACTAAAGTAAAGCCAATTCTTTAACAGAAACATTTTGAAAAAGTAGTCCACACTTTTGTTACTACCTGGCATCAGGTAGGCATCAGTGATTTCTCTATCTCTCAGCTTCAGAGGGTACAGAATGCCGCTGCTCATCTTTTAACTGGCACATGAAAGTTTCATCATCTTTTAGCCTCCCTGCACTGTACATTTTAGGATTCATTTTAAAGTTTTGTTATTTGCTTTTAAAGCTCTTAATGGTCTTGCTAAACCCCATATGTCCAAACTGCTACATCCTTACAAACCCTCTCAATTCCTCAGGTCAGCTGATCAGCTGCTCCTGACTGTGCCAAAGACAAAGTGTAAGCTCAAAGGTGACCGTGTTTTTTGACAGCTCCTAAATTATGGAATGACCTTCTCTTGGACATTAGACAGGCATCGTCCCTGTCTGGTTTTAAATCTCTTCTTAAAACTCATCTTCTCTCTGGCCTTTGAACACCATCTGTAGTGTTGATTTTTTTATGTTTTTATTACAGTTCACTGATTGTATGAATAAATACATGTTTTATTATGTGTACAGCTCTTTGGTCTTGTGGGTGTTTAAAGTGCTCTATAAATAAAGCTGGTATGGTATGGTATGGTATGGTATGGTATGGTATGGTATGGTATGGTATGGTATGGTATGGTAGGGAAAATCTCTGCGTTGTTCAAAAATGGTATGTCCGAATAAACAGAATTCAGCTGGATTTCTTCTTAAAGCTT
>JAUBOC010000170.1:12263925-12274616 GCA_032275365.1 Anablepsoides cearensis | reverse complement strand
ACAGTCTTCTACATGCTTTGCAAGAGGGAAAACCTGAAAAATCAACAGTGTATCAAATACTTGTTCTCCCCACTGTATGCTACCAAATTTTGGCCATTTAGGAAGCAAATGCTAATAGGTTTAACATGAACGGACATAAAATGTTAGTAAAGCATATTAGCATATTCTGCCTTTAAACGTTTCTGAGCGCTTCCAGACGCTACTGGGAGTTATTTTTTCTAATAGCCAGTGTCAAACGACTCCCTCTGGTTCTTACCCGTTGCAGTTTAGGAGATTAACTGTCAGAACAGGCAACATGACAGTGAAACTGAATTATAAAAAGATGTTAATGTTTAAATTAATTTGTATATTTTTTGTTTTAGAAATTTATAATAATTTACCCATTTTCATTCATGGCATGATTTACCTTTTTTTCTTTGCTTTTTTAACTTTATTGTATGTAGATTGTTTTGTTTTATGAATGAAAGAAATTAAATAAATAAAAAATAAATGATTAAAATCATACATTCAATTAAAACCTAGAAATACACTAACTTTCTCTAAAAAGTTGCATGTTACAAGCCAAAGTTTTCCACAAAGATTAATTTTAGCTCAATATCTAGAGCCGTAATTTGTTTTCTCTGAGACTGATTAGCTGTGGTGTCCATCTTGGATTGGATCAATGCCAAAAGGCTGCAGATGTGCGTCCAGTGATTACTTTCATTAAAGGGATTTTATTAAAAATCTGTTCAGTACATTTTGCTAACAGACAAACAAACAGGCATGACTGCCCAAAATAAAACAAGCCTCGAATCACAGCTAAATTCTATATTTTAATTCATTTTCCTTTTTTTTTTATGAACACTATATTCTTATTTTGACTCAAAGAGAAATCATTAAATGTGAGCAGCAACAACAGGAGCAGACTTTTTCATTGGACTCTAAATTAAAATCTACATTTAAAACAACGACGAAACATTTGACGTCTGGCCTCCACTTCTGAATGGATCGCAGCCACGAATTACTCAGGAGTGACTTTAGCTGTTTTGTTCCCCAAGTAGAGAAGCCAAAAAGTTCCAGCTGAGGAGCTGAATGAAAACAGCGTCACATCAGTTCTGTCATGTGTGCTTTTTTTTTCTACCAGTGTTTTGAATCTGGCAGGAGGTGTGTTCAGCTGCAGCGCCGCCATTTCTTTACAGAACAATTATATTTGACTCTTACGTTATTATACTGAAACTATGTTTTAGTGGGCAGCCAGCACTGTTTTCCAGTTACGTTTTTTTTAAACATTTATTTATTTATTTATTTATTTATTTATTTATTTATTTATTTATTTATTTATTTATTTATTTATTTATTTATTTGGAAGGCAACTGCTTGAGCATGCTTTAAATTATTCATGTGCTTAAATGTCCAGCTCGTTCAGGACATCCCAGCCAAGGCGTCTGGGTTTTGTAACATTTACACATTTTAAAACATTGAAGTTATCGGGGGTTTTTTTCTTCAAATTGAAATGAACAGAAAACGTCAAACCCCTTGATAAACTTAACTGAATATATTTCCTCTTTAACATACTTGTTTCATTTATTAAATGTTAGCTACTGGTTGTCTAGTTTACGTTTTTTACTGGTTTTAGCTCATTTTGGCTTTTTACAGCTCAATTTTAGCTTTTTTCAACCAGTGTTTTCATCACTCAACATTCACACTGCATTTTCTCTGCTTGCATTGTTTTATTTATTTCTTTTTATTTCTTGTCATGCATTCAGTATAATACAAATTAAACAGGTGAACTTTGTTCTGCGTTGCAAACAAGCCTCTGAACAACAAAACAGGTGCAACAAGACGGAGCAGTTGTTTTGCTATCATTTATATTTTACCATCATGGGACTTACAACATTAAGAAATGCTTGCTTTCTCCCATTTCTGATAGCAAAACCCCTTTGAATAAAGCAGTAATTATGACAGCATGGAAATTTACACCCAAAATACTATTATTTCTAAATAAAGGATTTAAAAGGAGTAAAAAAACTGCATGTTTTATTTTTATATTAGACACATTTTTATATAAATACATAAAATTCTGCAGTTTTCTTACCTTTCGGTCGACTGGCAGCAAAAATCTACTTTGACCGCGGCGTCTCTAATATAGTCTCACTGTCCAGTAAACATGTGGAAAAGCTGATAGAAAAAAAAACCTGTTGATATGAAAAGCAAAATAAAAAAAGCTGCAAAGTTTCAGGGTCTTGAGCGAGTTGCACTTGTTGACGGCTCACACATGTTCTGCATCATCTTCTCATCAAGTCATCACTTGGTTTTTTCCTTCTGCAGCATCGACATTAAACAAAAAAAAAACAAAGAATCTTCTGGAGAAAAAACATGAAACCTGTTGGAGGAAAAGGCCTGGATGAGGACCACCCAGCGGTCAGTCAGTGTCTCCCAGCACACTGGCACTGGCAGCACCGGTCCCGGCTCACGGTTACTGGGTCATTATGTAATCGGATGAGCGCAGTTTACACTCTTTTTTTTTTTTTTTCTTGCGTGTAAAGCAGAGTGAAAGAGCGCCCTGTGCGTCCACTCAGAGGGACGTTAAAAAAGCTTGTGCTGTCCACTCCTCTGAGGCCTCCCCTCCACCTCCTTAACATACCCCCCACTATATAAACCCAAAGGTCTTCAGATGGCCAGTTTTTTTTAAATATATTTTTAATGCATTAATTCAACTCTCCACCCAGCTTCTCCTCCTACCCTCCCTTCTCAGAGTCTCTCCCTGACTGTACACCGTAAATGGGCCTCTTTGTTGCAAAAAAAAAAAAAGGCCTCCTCCGCTGTTTCAGCCTTTGTCAACTTTCTCATGTAAATGTTTGATGGTTATGAGATACAAGCCTGGAAGTTGTTGCACTAGAACAGAGGTATTTACAAATCAAAAAAAAGGGGGGGGAAAGAAATGACCTCCATTGTACACTTGCCTTCTTGAACTTTTGCGTTGGCCAGAAAGTGGTGAATGGACGATGTCGGCGGGACTCTGTGAGGTGGTGCCATGTCCGCCTGCAAGAAAGGCTGCTTGACGGGATAAAGGCGAGTACAAATGATCCTTCTGTTTATAAAACCAGATGGCCAGGATGAGTAAATTCACCACAGTGACAACTATCACAATGTGTCTGTGCTGAGGTGCTGTTGTCTAAATGTTATACCACTGAGAAAATGTTGGGTTATTAAAATACAATGCATTTGTGGCGTCCCACAAAGCTCCATTCTTGGACCACTTCTGTTTTTTTTGTTGTTTTTTTTTGTTTTGTTGTGTTTTTAATGATGAACAGCAAATATATTTCCAACTGGAGAAATGCAGAAAAAGGAAGCAACAAAAATGGAAAAGTTCAGTGTTTGTTACAATATTTACAAAGTATTGACGTTGGTGGCGTTAGGAATCTTATGTCATCGCCACTTATATTAAATCAGTCTTAAGGCTTCTTGTTTAAATCTTTCCACAAGTACTTTGTATAAACTTGGAAGGCCTTGCTGTCTTTTGTATGTTTTCCAGTGAGCAAGAAGAGGCAACCAGAATTCAAGAATCCAAGGAGACAGAGGCAACGATGGAGAGTGGGCAGGCAGGTAAGCAAAAGGTTAGTAGTTTTCTGGGACTTGCCACATATTTACACACATTACTTGCAAACAAGTTGAGAAATTCGTGTGATGTTCTTTTGAATAAGTTGCAATTTATTAGTAAAGTGTCTTTATTATGTCGCAGTTTGATTGCAAATTATTCTTTTCTGTAACCCAAAATCGTCTCACAACTCTCACATTTGCTGACTCGTGGAACTAAATTGACAAAGGTTTTAGGTGTTTTTCAGATGCCTGCAACATCTCTGTGACTATTTTAAGAAATATACAGTTTTGTGAAACTTTTTTTAAACCTGTTTGTGCATTACCTTGAAGAGGCCATTAGGAATTTGATGACAATTGCAGCCCAGAGAAATACAAGCTTCAGGCCTGTAGGTTATTCTTTATTTGAAAACACTAAATATGATCATAATCTCATTTCTGTGTGTTTCACAATCTTGAATCAAAAAGCATCAAATCTAAATTCTTTCACTGATTATGCAAGATTTGTCAATGTGTCAAAAAAGAAGAGTTTTAATTTTTTTTTAATATTATTTGTCCTAAGAAGCATCAAGTTTCCTCTTGTTTGCATTGAGTTTGACTCATATTTGACCCAATTTCTGCATAGATGAAAGAATGTTGCCTTTCTGTCCTGACAAAAGTCATGTTCTTTCTGTTTTTGCTTTAGAGGTTTAGGAAAACGGCTGTTGAGGTCAAAGGTCACTGAACGGGAGTTACAGAGAGGAGGAGGAGGGACATTAAGAACAGAGAGGAAGGAGGGAGAACAGAGCGGGTGACAAGTACAGAAAAAAAACATGGAAACAACAAGAAAGTGAGGGGAAGGAAGAAAAAGAGAAAAGGGGAAACAGGAGCTGTTTGACAAAGGTGTGTAAAGACCAGGAGTGATGATGAAAGAGGAGGCTGGCAGGATGATGCTGACCCTTTTGTCTCTGTTTTGGTTGAAGATGACATCAGAATGCAAATAAGACCACGAGTTGTTGCACTACAAATGTCACTATAAATATACAAAGTAAAAAAAAAGGAACTGAAAGGAGACAGCTGAGGAGAAAAATAAATCACCTGATTAAATGTTGTCACAGTCTTGATTTTTAGGCTCAAAATTTCATTTAGTTTTCTTAACATATTAATAATCATCACAAAGGAGACAACAGATAGTTCAGGTTTTTAAACATCAGAAACAAAGGGGATATACATATAAGGAGAGAGGATGTGAAGGAAGCTCATTTTTTCCACTTGTACTCTGGATTTTTTGGTCTTTCAATCAGAATCCACACCTCATGACCAAAAATAAAGTTTAGAAATCAAAGTAAATCAAAGACTTTTTACCACAACAGATCCTCATTACTGCAGAAGAGGCCTCACCGTGTTGCCCCATCCTCCATCTGTTCAGTCCACTTTCAAGAAAAAACTACATTAAAATGCAATGAGCCTCCTGAATTTATTATATGAGATTTTATGTCATTTATCTGAATTATTATGGTGAACTAGCATGAACTACAGTATCTCTAAAACAGAGTTTTAGCTGGGAAATAGAAGATAGAGGATAGAAGAAAAAACATTTTCTTAACAAATATCCTCCTGAAAAAACAAATCAATGTATTTTTCATTCATTCTTTTCAAATAAATGTTTGGAGAGAATGAATTAGAGCAACAGTCAGGTTAGGCTACAGAAAGGAATGAAAAATGAATGGAAGTCGTTCAAAGTCCCCATGAAGATAACAAGACGTGATGTGTTATCTGGTCGGGATGATTTTATTTTTTTATAATTTTCCCTGGTGCACACAGCCTGGTGAGGGCCCACTGTTCCTTATGGGGACAAAAGCCTGGTCCCCATTGGGGGAAATACTAGGTTAGGGTTAGGGTAAGGGGTCAACTTTAGGCTATAGAAATGACTGATCAATGAATGGAAGTCAATGCAAAGTCCCCATGAAGATACACTTTCTCAGTCAATAGGGGAGAGGGGATTAGGTGTTTGGCAAGACTGTTGTACATGGAAAGGCCAAAACTATTGTATATTTGTGATTTCAAGAACTATTTATTCTAATTTGTATAAACTATGAAATGTTTGTATAAGTATGATAGTTATCATATATCTGGCAATATTGATCTGTAAAGAGTTGGATTTAGTCAAAGTCTTACTGCAGGAAGAAATGATGTACCATTGTACACTGTAAACATATGAGTAGTGTTCAAAATAATCCCAAAATAAAAGCATATAATGCAAGTATTGCAAAACTCACGTGTACAAACAAGCAACAGAAAAATACATTCTTGTGTGGCAAAACTGAACAAAATATTCAAAAGACAGATCTATCAGACACCTCCTGGCTCCAAGAAGCAAACATGAAAGCTTCAAAGCAGTTTCCTGTTGTCTTATCAAAACGTTTCTTGCACCTGCTTGCTGTCAGTTTCTGTTTTGCTTTTGTTTGTGTCGTTTACCTCTATCTCAGGGGGGCCGCTGTGAATCAGTGGTTAGAATCCTCCATTGAAAGAGTCAGAGGTTCAGTTCCACCAGTCACATACTGGGCAAGACACTGAACCCCTCAGTCCCTTTGACGTGTCCCTTTGGTGTATTATTGTGTGTATTAATGTGTCATGATGTATTTATTCATGTTAGCTTTGTGAAGATGTATTAGAGTTCTGTCTAGATGAGCAGCCTGGTCTTATACAAACAGTCCATTTACCACTTATTGTTATTTATGGGTGGATTATTATAAAACTGCATGTTTTTAAACATGTTTTCTTTTACTGTTCTAGATCTAAACTAGAAAACTGAAGAAATTTGGCTTATTATGCCCTAAATTCATTTATCTTCTCGTCTAATAGTAGCAGCAGTTGAGCATCCCCCATAATGATAACATCTCCCCTGTGTTTTACTCTGCATGTGGGGCTCATTGCCTGAAGCGAACTTTTATTTATCTCCTATACCCAAACGGATGCTAGCATCAACAAAGAGCTGTGTTTCGGGTTTCCTGTGTTTTGACTTTAATCCGGAAAGATTATCATATTTTAACCACGGAGCTCTTGTTCAGTGTGCACTGAAACAAACACTTCAGATTAATCTGAAGCTTTTTAGATGTCTAACTGACTTTGCAGTTGTGCAATCCATAAAAACAGTTTTTTCTTCACAATTCTAAAACTTATGTGTAACCCTAAAACAAGTGTTTGAGTGTCGATTCCAAATTGCTGCACGTGAAGTCATGTCAAAAAAAAAAAACAAGAGGTGAAACTACAACAAAGAACATCAGAGAGGTTATTCCAGAAGGTTGCTAATGTCAAAACTCTGAGGAAGTTATGGGTTTAGAGTGATTTTTCTGTTCCAGAAAGAAAAACTGATGTAACTCTGAGTCTGTCACCATGATAACAGATGGTGAGCTTAATGTGCTTGTTGCCATGTTTCCTATAAGAAACATTGACTTTCTGCTGAGACAGATGAATCAGTGTATGCACAATGAACCACAGGACAGATTTTACTGAAAGTAATTATTGAATGTACGTCTACGACTGACAAACATGTGGAGTCATTCCATTAAAGATGGCCACCACGGCTACGTGACCTTAGTGAACATATATTTGTCTGTAAATCAGTCAGTTGTATTAAGCTAAAGTTTTGGTGTGGTAGTAGGTATGAGTCATTCACAACATGTTCTCTGAGTGCTAACTGGTCAAGCAATATTTGTTTGTAAAGCTTTGCCATAGATATTGAAGTCATCACTGTTTGTTAGCAAAATATACACATATACTATTGGACAGATTTTAATTAAACTCTCTGAAAGTGATTAAAGGGATTATATTATTATTATAACCAACACAAAATGTGACTTTAACATTGTCTGGTTTGTATTTGTTGTGTGTGTAGATGTATGTAGATATTTATATGTATTTATATTTATATGTAGATATTTTTTATTCTACTTTAATCTGATTTACATAATTCTGTTATTTATTTACAATTTAAATTTAACATATGCTGTCTGTTCTCTATCTATTACTGTCAAATACTGATCTAACCATCTTCTTCCACTATATTACTGACTCTAAATCTAACTCTCTACTGCCCCCTGTTGACTCTTCATCTAACAGCATTTATTTAATTTCAAACTGCTGACTAAATGCAAATGTAAAGGAGACTTTGTCATCTTTTCAGGTAACTTTATCTATGTTTAGCCTCTTGGATTAATAGCTGTACTTTAAAATGATTAGTAGGCAAATTCATTATTTATTGTTGTTGAGTAAAATTAATCTTTAGTCAAGTCCAATGATAAAATGAATGACTGACAAAAAAAACAAAGTATCTTGCAGTTTTAGGTAAAAAAAGAGGAAAAAAACAGTGCCATATATATGGCAGAATTCGTAGTGCAGTGACAGTGGACCTGTTTTTTAATCTGAGTCCACAAATTTTTCAAAATGAGTTTGAGGTCATTCCTGAAGTTTAATGTCAGCTTGCTGACCAGTTCTGATGTGTTTGGGATCATTATCCTTGTGTAACAACAGATTATGTCCAAGTTAAAGGGTAAAATTGAAGAATTTGGAGGTGGTCTTTCCACGTTGTTCAACCCACTTTGTTCATTGCACCTCTACCACAGCATGATACTACCACCACCATGCTTAACAGTTGTTTGTGGTATTTGTACGTTTGAAAGACTCATTTTGACTCCTTCAAAGGTATTCCTTGTCATTGTGGCCAAAAAGCTTCATGCATCTTATTTTAGCATTTAGGTTTTTGGATTAGGGATGATTTGTTAAACTAGAATTTAGATATGTTGAAGACTAAAATGGAAATCAGGTTTGTATTTCTTATTTTTTTTAATTAATTATTTTATTTTTCTTTTTTTGTGTGCTCTGAGAACACTTTTGGGGTTTGCATATATTTACTATAAAGTTACAAGCAGAATAATAATTGTTATTCTGCTTTTTCATGCTTTTCTATATAAGAAATGTCTGGAGAAAACTTTGCACTTTTACTAATGTTTTATTTATATTTACCTGTCCATGCTTCTTGCCCAGTCTCATCTGGACTCCAGCCCCGTGGTGCTGAGGGGGTCCAGGCTTGACCTGAGAGGGTCTCCTCAGTCCTCTCTACCTGCTTCTATTCCACTCAGACTCCCCTCCATCTGTCTCTGCTCCTGTCCTCACAGGACTCCAGTCCAGAAAAACTCACCTGGATGTCCTCCTGAACCGCCTGGTTTTTCCCAGCCCCCCTCCTGCCCAGTTTAGGACAGTTTAAAACTGAAACCAATATAAAACGTCTGACTGAAGGTGGTCAGCCAGGACTCAGAGAGACCTGGACCCAGAAGCTGAGTTGGACCTTCTTCACAGAACTGAAGCCTGGAGACAGAAGACATCTTTGTCCCACTGTGATGTTCATGAACGTCGCAGTGTCCTCTCTGTACATCAGGTTACTTTCAGTCAGAGTTTATACCTGAAACAAAGTTTGTTTAGTGGGTTTCGTCAGTGGAATCTAATGCGAGGACAAGAAAACAAAACCTCTTCTGCATCCAAGTCTGGATTCTTCTAATCAAACCAGACACTGAGCTGCAGATAAAACACCTGCTTTATTTTATGAATTTGTCCTCATGAGGAAGAGAAAAGAGTCGGGAACGACGGAGTTTTAATACTTTTGAGCAGCAGAGGGCAGTATAAACCCTCCGAGGAGAAAACATTTAAACCACTTTCTTGAAATATTTGATTTCGAAATGGTCTGAAGGAACAATGTATTTCAATTCAGGGAATGAGATTGTGGAATAGTCTTGTTAATATTAAAACTTCCAGAGCAATTTATATGTTTAAAAAGATTATAAATACGGAAGAATGCGGACATTTTCCTTATATTATTTTTTTTTTCACGAGATGTAATTATGTTGTTATCACGAAATAACAATGATCGTTTTCTCAAGATAACGAAGTGATTATCTTTTCTTGAATGATCAGGATATAATGAACATATTATTAGATTATTATTGTTTGAAATTAATATTATTATTTTTTGAAAAAAGGGGCAGTTATTATAAGATTTTTTTCTTATTATTCTACCTTACTTTTTATTTAATTTGTATTCTTTTGTTGTATGTGAATGTATTTAGTTTTTTTTAAATGAAATCAATAAATAAAAAACTTTGATAATTTTGTTTTTAATTTGATGATCAGTGTTCTTAAAACCTTGCCGACAATGAACTTAAGCTGAAAATGTCAGATTGTGGAGAACCTGGCATTGATCAATGCATTGATTTCAGGCCAACATTGTAAAGAAGAAACTGTTCTTAATATTTAAAATAATGGGTTAAATAAAAATAAATAAATTGATCGCAGGTTGAAACTGCAGTTTATTTGTCTTGTACAGATAACTTTCATATCAGCACTCATCTTTTTAAGAGACGGCTGGCCTGACTGCAGATCAGCAGTTACACTTTGTGATCTTCCTGATGTAATAAACTTTATTGGTGACCAGCTGAGGGGACCAGGCCATCTCCATGGTTCCTGAATGATGCACAAAAGGAAAACCCTATTAGAGAAAACACTCATTGCTATTTTGTGATATTTGCATAATATGTGGGTTTTCTCGTGACATGACATCACATTTTGTCAGCAAAAACAATGAAATAATTATTGATTTCAGAAAAACCAAAAATGCCGTCTCTCCTGTGTACATTAATGATCAGGTAGTTGAAGTCGTGGAAGAATATAAATATCTGGGTACCATAACTGACAACAGACTCTTTTGACAAACATGTGAATACTGTATGCAGGAAAGCCCATCAATGTATGCACTTTCATCATAAATTAAGGAATTTTAACATGGACAGTTGTTTTATTGAATCTGTTCTTACTTTCTCTTTTATTTGCCGTTATGGGTTAGTGACACAGAAAGACAAAAAACGCATACACCACAATGTCCATCTTTGCAGCAAAATTGCCCATGTCTCACTAAATAATATCTCTACTCTCCACAGAAGTAGATCCCTTAAGAAAGCAAAGGCAATTTTAGCTGAGCCTAACCAGCCCCTGCTGTTATTGTCCTTTAGAATAGAATAGAATAGAGTAGAATAGAATAGAATAGAATAGAATAGAATAGAATAGAATAGAATAGAATAGAATAG
>JAUBOC010000170.1:12169317-12180298 GCA_032275365.1 Anablepsoides cearensis | reverse complement strand
GGCTCTGATGCTGCTGCCCCAACAGATGACAGCAGAAGAGATGACGCTCTCAACAACAGACTTATAGAACATCTGCAACTAAACTGACAACTAAACTGACAACTAAAACAACTAAACTGACAACTAAACTGATTCCACACATCGATTTGGAGAAAAATTGGGGGACCTGGCTGGCCATGGACCTCAACACTGCGCAGGAAGTCCATAGAAATGTATCGTGTGTGGATAGCTGTTTTGTTTAAAGGGATTAAAGGGGTATTATTTATTTTCCAGGTACATAGTTCAATTCTATACCACAAACAAGTAACTATGTTGCCTTCAGTTATGAAAATTTTGTATCAAAAATAAACTCGTACACTGTGGGTCTTCACGTCATGATGCCAGGAGCAGTCTCTCAACGACATTGGCAGGATTTATCCTCTTCCTTCAGCGCTGCCAAACAAGTGCACAGTTGTAGTCTGTGGTAATTCAGATCCAAGAGTCGTGGATAAACCATAATAACAGATCCACTTGTCATCTGCCCACGTCTCCCGGTTATGGCACCCCTCCAGTTATAGCCGTCTCTGCTCTAGTGTCAGTGGCAGCCTCTGTATGGGACGGTGAACCCATAGTCCAGCTGATGCCTGTATTTGAGACACAGCTCAGGATGAAGTGGAGTGTAGGGAGTCTAGTAAATGTGTGCAGATGGCAGGCACAGATGTCAATGGATTATCTAATACTTGCTACACAATAAAACAGCCATCCGTTGATGTGGTCGGACTTGGGCATCTGAAACCTTCACAATGCGTGTTGACATTGAGTCATTGCTTCAAGCATCAGGACATTGTGACATCTGTACATTACACATTTTGGACAGTTGTGCAAAAGGTTTATTTGGCCAGATGCATAGCCATAATGAGACTCCTATCAATTTCTATCAAGTGCTGCTGACGACAAGGCAGGATATTTACTGCATTTCAATTTGGATGTGCCTATTCTAGATGTTCAGCCATACATACCCATCACTGGTCTGCATGTTAATCACATCACATCAATTCCTTCTGGTTGCTTCATTTTCCTAATCAGTAAGTATTTGATTAAAGATATTGGACTTTGCATCTTGATGAGAAAGATTTGTAAGTTTCTTTTTAACATCCTTATGTTCTTTACGGTTAGTGTTTTTACATACCCTGAGGATCCGAATTTGACCAAATTTGTCGTAAAGCTGATAGTGTTGTCCCCTGTTAAATTATTGTAAAGTTACAAATGGACCCAGGAGTGGAGTTTGTGAAAACATTCAACAACTGCTACTGAAGCTGTAACATCACTGCCTACCTCTATCCAAGCAGTCAATCTCTGGCTTCAAAAAACTGGCACGGTAATAGTGCTGGGCAGTATACCGTTTTGTACCAAAAACCGTTTTTTATTTTTGTTATGATATGAATTTCGGACATACCGGTTTAAATAGCCTGAACACGTTCGGAACGTTTTGTCGCGGCCGCCAGTGAATCGTTTCCCGGGGGACACTTTTCCTCGCAGCACCGCTATGTGTACATGAATGAATGATTTTTTTTTTCTCAACCTTTCACGATCGGACCAAAATGCATGATTACTGTCTACAACCAGGCAAAGAAGAAAATATGTGCTAGAGGAGTGAAACAGTGATACAGACAGAGGAACAGTAAAAAAAAAAGAAGTCAATAAACAACGTTTGTACATTTTATTATCAGCTCAGCTGTGATGGGAAAAAAATATCATCAAATACCGTGAAACCGGTGTAATTGTTGAAAATACTGCGATATAAAGTTTGGGTCATACCGCCCAGCTCTACACGGTACCATGAGGATAACAATCAAGTTGATCTCAAAACGTTTTTGTAGTCTCCAACATAACAACATATAATGCCATGCCAAGGTTGATTTCAACCCATTTGGGTGAACTATTAGTATTCTGCTACCATACTATTGTCACTACTAACATGAAAACATTCTGCTTATTGCATGCTATTTATGTATACACAACACTCAGTATATTAACATTGCAGCCAATGTTTTCAGTGCATTTTATTGTTTCAAAGCTGTGATAGGATGTAATCAGAAAGCCCTGTTTTTTTTAATTTTTTTTTAGTTATGTCAACATTTTCCAGTCCAGATCCAGATCAGAGCTGTATGAAAGTGTACAGATGACAACAATAGCCTCTGGGGAACACACAAACACACAGATACTTGTTTTTACATATTCCGTGTACTCTGTGCATTAGTTGCTTTCTCTCCCTTCTCCTCTTTGCCAACACACCACCGTTATGTTCACGAACTGTGACTCAACTCGTTCACCTTCACTTCCCTCATGTCTGCGCTTCGTTTTATTTTCCTGTGTTGCATTTCAG
Source organism: Anablepsoides cearensis (assembly GCA_032275365.1). NCBI lineage: Eukaryota > Metazoa > Chordata > Actinopteri > Cyprinodontiformes > Rivulidae > Anablepsoides > Anablepsoides cearensis. The sequence goes on along the minus strand of JAUBOC010000170.1, from coordinate 12,177,933 downwards.
CTCCTCCCCGCGCTCCTCGCTCAGCGTATCACTCTCTGTATCGTTTTGTTTCCCCCCCATCTTTATTTTGAGTGTGTCCCCCTCGAGATTTGCGTATCAGCTGACATCTCAAAAACACATTTGCACGCACAGTTTCCTCTCTTTGCCTTTCAAACGGAGACAGCGGCCGCCGCCCACATTCTTATACATGTACTAGAGAGCCCAGTTTAACAACATAAAAAAAAAGAAGAAGAAAGAAAGGAAAAAAACCAAACACCCACACACAGTCACACACTCAAATAGTTCCCCTGCGGTGGGGGAAAGCACACAGTAAGGAGCCAGGACAGAATAGTCTCGATGAGCACACACTCACACTCACACACATATAGTTCATATACTTTACTTACAGAGACATCCCTTATGTTGTGCTTTCAAACCAAATATGAGTCAGAGCTTTGGGAAACATACACACACACACACACACACTTGTAGCTGTAATTTAAAGCCACTCAGTGGTACTTAGAGCACATATAATCCGTGTGGTGGAGATATTTACACACACACACACCACAAACACGCTATGCATTACCTGTAACCTACTTATGCCAGCGTTCACCCACTCCGGTTCTCGGTCTGTTTCTCCCACACGCTCGGGCTGACACATGCATTTACACAAAGTCTTACCAAAAGCACCCCCTCCCTCCACACACACACACACACACACGTGCACAGCAGACCGATGTGCTTAATCATCGGAGCGAACGCACACATGCTTGCGTAGGAGATCATCGCATCATGAGCAGGCACAGACAGTGCTGCTGACAAGAGAGCAGGCTGTGTGTGTGTGTGTGTGTGTGTGTGTTGGCATGCTTCTCTTCTAAAAGGTTAAAGGTCGGTGACTTTATTCAGTCAATGTGTTATTTCTTAGCTTTTTTTTACTTATTGGCTTTAGATTCATTTTAAGGGTTATTTTATTCATATTCCATTTGAATTAATTTTGTCTGGATGATGCGGTTTTAGTGATGCACTTTGTCTCAAGAGTATCATCACCTCAACGGCTTCCTTTGTATATTTAGCCTTTAGTCTCAAGTTAAATGACCAAGATTTTTGGGTACATATTCATTGACTCAATCTTCAATTTATTGAGCTTTAATTCACGAAACAAGGACATCTCCATGCTTACTTGAACTTTCCCCAATTACTCAATTAGACAAGTTATTGTAAACTGATTGGTAGGGCTGGGCGTTATGGACAAAAAAATATCTCTAATTTTTTTTCATTTGCCGATATCAATAATCTGACAATATCTGTCTTTCTTTCTTAGAAAAAAAACATGTTGTCAAACTCTGCTTGTTTACTAGGACATCTATGGATATGATAAACTACAAAAACAGTTCTCCCCTCCCCCCTTACACATGTCCTGGCCACGGTTAAAGTTACGCTCATCTGTTTTGACGACAGAGAACTTTAAACCTCGTGGTTTTGGCTGCTGCGAGTCCAAGACTGAAGTCTACCTGCTGTTTAGTTCAGTTGTCACCGACCCCAATCACGTGACCGAATCCTGCCCGCTGGTTTCTGTGGCAATTATTCCGCAAATAGAGACTTATGCCTCCACCGCATTTGTTGTCTTTTCGAAACAGTATGAAAACTTGATAACGTAAAATTTCTTACGTTACCAAGTTATCAAGTTACGTAAAATATCTTCAAAACAACATATTCAATAATATCGTCTGCGATATATATCGCCCACCTCTACTGATTGGCTAAAATCAGACATTGCAAATTGGAACCCACGATTGGATAGAAGAAGCTTATAGTTGTAATATTTATTGAAGTTCCCAAATCAGCTGGTAAACCACTTTTTATTTGTCAGACTGTTGAATTGACTGGGTGACACATTTCCTGGTGTTACTTTGACCTCTACCCCTTGATTTTGAGTCTCCCCTTGGTCATTTAAAATACTCAACACCAAAATGGAACACCCCTTCAAGAAGCATCATGTATTAATGCATTCAGTCACCTTTTAATTCTAGATAAAATCTTAATTCCATAAAAAAATCCCCTTATTTGTCAGTATTAAATAGGGCTGCACCATATATCGAAAATTTATCATCATTGCGATAATAGCCTGTGCAATATGCATATAGCAACAACTTCATAAACTGCAATAAATGGTTGACTCAAAAATTTGCATTTAGTCATTCAGATGGAAACTTGAAAGATTTCATCAATCAAATGGAGCCCTTCATGTATTTGGTCAATTTAAAATAAAATTCAGGCTGAAATGGAAAGGATTAGTTTCTTTTAGGTTGTTTTTTGGGCTTTGAACCCAGAGCAGAAGTCATATTGTCATCGCAATATTAAGCGCTGGTATCGCACATCGCAGGTTTTACTAATATCGTGCAGCCCTAGTATTAAATCATCTGTCTGTTTTTATTCCTTGTCTAATGTACTGTTTTTGCCTCAACTGTTTGCGTATAAAGCCCAACTGTAGTATCAGGTATATTACACTAAAATCCATCAAACTAGACATTTACATGATTGTCGCAACAGTAAAATGCCATTAACAAAAACAATAATAGCCATTATGGATTGCTTACTAGTAGCACTTCTGTTGTATCATCTTATTTGTCCAGAATAATCTTTATTTTTTTGACCAAAAGACTGCAGTATTTAGATTAAAACATTACAACAAATAAAAAGACAGGTAGATCATGCCCGTCCTGGCACAGGAAGGGATTTTGTAAAGTTACATCTTCAAGTACAAATGGATTCTTGTGTCAATCCTTATAGCTGTGGAACTAAAGAAGTGTTTGACTGAAGATAACTTCGTTGGTTCTTCAAGTATATTGTGCAGTGTTTTCCATTCTGTTCAACAGCTTTCACATCCTTATTTTTCCAGAGCTGCCCCCTCCACTGAAGCAGCATTTTAAATCAGTTTGTACACTTTCTCTGAGTCATTGACTGCTGCTGCATACAAATGTTCCATTTTATTCCAGCTGTATAGAAAATAATGTATGGATAAGACTGTTAGAGCTTATTGCTGTGGTGTTTTCATGCTGATAATTCTTTTATGGCAATAAGCCATATGTCTTATTTTGTCTTATTTTGTCCTTTTTGTCTTGTTTGGGCATTTTGTTAAGGTTTTCTTCAGAAATTCACTTTCTGTTTAATAACCTGAATGAATACAAACGCTGCTACAATGTAAAAAAAAGTATTTAGATGGTTTCTGCAGAGACTTTATGATTTTATCAGGCTCATAATAAAAACACAGTGGGCTCCCAATTAGATATGACAGATCCTGGATAGCTTTGATCTGGCACAAAACATCTTTAACCAGGTCATACTTGTTTCTCCTTATAATGGCAGCATATTAGGGTCCTAGGTAGGGTATGGTGGCAGTCAATAAAGGGGCTCACGTTGACTGGTGTGCCTTGGTAATTGTGATCGAGGCCGGGCAGTATATCAGGTACATTCGAGATGTCAAGAGTTTTCCCTTGTGTGTTATCAATTCTACAATTCAGTATGAGGTTAGCTTTTCCCAGCTTCTTCAATTGCATCAAAGCTCAATCTTCTCCCATTCAGTGGTCATTATGATTTAACATAGTCATTTAAGAAGCTCATGGGTGCTATTATTGTTTTATGCCTAAGTAGTCTAAAATGAGTGTGTTATTTATGGTCATTTAATGTGGTTCTGATGTCAGGTGTTTAGCTTGCGTATACTGTGTCGGAACAGATTTAGTTGGTTTTGTGTGTTTGCTTGTTCAGTTTTCATTGGGGTTTATTGTCATCAAACAGTACATGAATGTAATGGGGACAGGTCAGAAGACACTACTATTGGACTTTATCCTAATTTTTGCTCTGGGGCTGGTTCTGGTGTTCTCAATTTTTTTTATCCCAAGTTCTATGCCTTCTACCCTATGTCTGAGAAGGTCATGGAAACGAATTAGTACAGATTTGATATCTATGACTGTGTCTCAATTCATAGGTTGCAGTCGACGTCAGCCGGTTACGTTACTGCCCCGCGCCGTAGGCTGTCCCAATTCGTAGGCGCCTACACATGCGGCCAACAAAACCCTGAAAACATCATCCGCATCGGAGTATCCTACGTGGCCGACTCGGTATCCAAGAATTAATTGCGCCATGAGCAAATTAAACAGAAAAACAACGACGGCAAAGGTTTTGTGGTCACGCAAACATTTGTCTTCTGTAGATTAGACCGTCTCATTTCACAACCATTTATGTAGCCGACATGAGCAGCCTATGGCCTACGTCGACTGCGACCAACGTCGGACGCTATCTACGTTGGCTGCAACCCATAAAATGAGACACAGCCTATGACCTGATCTGAGAGAATCCTAGTGACCAGGGCATAAAACCATGGTAACCACACAGGACAGCAACTCGGGGACAGGGGAAATAGCAGGGAAAACCGATTTGACAAGCAGAACTTAGCAGAGTCATAATTACGATCTCACTCAAGGAGGTTTTACGGAGTTGACGGGATAAATGGCAGCTCTGCTTTTGATGTCATGATTCACCCTAGCTATGAGTCAGGTGACAGTATAAGTATGTTTTATAATCATAATCAATATATCCCTGAATAAAAGCAGTAGGTTTGGAATTATATGTTGCAACTTTTCTGGTGTGCTGAAGAAGTGCTATAAAAGCTTTTGAAGGTGGATGAAAACCTCAAGACCTCTGGCACAGATACAAAAAAAAACATGGAAAAATACACCAATAAGAAAAAAAAGTAGTGCAAATTATTTGTCTTAGAAAGACATAGAAGCAGTTAACTGTACACAGTGAGCAGCATACCAATTAGAGTCGTCTCTCAAAGGCAGCCGGGGTAGTTTGGTTGGAAAGAACAGGAGCAGAAGGAGGAGCTAGGTGTTGGGACGGAGGGACACAGAGGTGCTATCAGAAGAGACAGATGGAGAATTGAGGATTGCCAGAGGAGAACTGGAGCAAGCCCTGAATAGGTGGCAGAGAGTGGGCATGAGATGACAGGCAGAAGGACAGTTCGTTCTGCTTTTTTGTTGGCAATCATCTGTGGACAGAATGGGAGAAATGAGAATAGTAAGGAAAGAATGAGGAAGAACACAAACAACATTTGCAGGAAATGGTGCTATGTTGTGCCAGAGTGACCGTGACCCTTTTGTAAGAGCATGGCCACATTTAATGTGATGTATCTTCAAAATAGACGTAATGGCTCAGTTTAGAGCATTTACTTGAAATTGTTTTTGAATTTATGTCACAGCTGTATATTTAGTTTGCATTTTTTTCTTTATACAGACACAAATAAATATAGAAGCCCAGTGTAAAAAAAAAAGGAATATCACAGAAATGAAGACTTGCGTGATGGGCTTCACTTTTCATCTAACCATTGTGAAAGCTCTCACATAACCCAGTGAATCTGCATCATAGCACATTTTTAGTTAGTCACTTTTGACGCACTTCCAGTCATACAAGCTCCTGATGAAAAAAAAACACAGCAAAAGAGGATGTAGATGAAAAAAAAAGATCTACCAAAACCATTAGCTGATGAAGTCATTTAATGCTTTCCTACGTTCCTATTTTTGGTTATTTATTAAAGCTCTCCTTGTGCATCAAGGTGAAATATTCATGTAGTTTTGAGAAGCATTCTTGTTTATAGTTTAAAATGAGGAGCAATAACATTGAAATTCCATTTGAAGAAAAGCCCATTCAGTTTATTAAAACAGTGGTTCATTTAGTTTCTTATGCTTTATGGACCTTGACTATGCTATGTATAAAAAACAAAGCTTTTGTGCATAGGAATAAAAATTAAGTAATTGTTATCTCTGTAATGAAGCTGATTAACACAGTTCGTTAGATCACTACAAATATTTATGTGAAACATATTCATTTTACAATTGATAGCTACTTAAGGCACAATGCAGACTCCAGTGGACATACTTAGTAATAAATGGAAAGTCTAAGACAATAATCATGGTAAATTAATCCCAGGTAGCCCTATTAAAAATATCCCATATGATAGCTGAGTATGGAAAACATGAACACACAAGTGGTGTTTTCTGCTTATCAGATTGTGCTATATTGGATGTTTAAAAATTTCCTAAATAAACCTACGATATAATCATGTGGTTAATTATGGATTATGTTCAAAACACATATTTTCTTTCATAAAATTCATCTTAATCATTGATTGTTGATAGACCTAGGAATATGAAAAGGTGTAGTAGGCATAGACTTGGATAAGAGAGCTCTTATGTTTAATAATCCACATTTAACAGATTTCTTTTTCTGATCTGGTAAAGAAAGTGTTTATAGGTTGATTAAATAGCCAGCCCACACAATCACAAGTTTGTGTAAAACAATAAAATGTAAAAAAAATGAGAAAAGAAAATCGACAGGACCATCACCAAAAGCAAAAAGTTGGGAGGGAAATTATATATTTTTTTTCAGACATGATGCACTCTTTCTGAATTCTTCCTGAGGAAAGAATAAAACCTGTTTGTCTTGTTCAGAGACAAATTTTATTAAAATTAGCGATGTAAACCGTTACTTTGAAATTAAGCACTAGCTATTTGAGCAATTGTTGCCTTAGGGCACTGGAAAAAAAAAACAATCTGAATCGTGTCTGGCAGATCTTCTCACAGATAGTTAAATAACAACTTCATTAAAAAAACATTTTTTTAAAGGATGGTCACTTGGGTAGTTACCATAATAATCTCTAACAACTTAAGTAGTATTAAAGAATGCATGACTGCAGTTTACATGTAAAATGGGAAAAAAAAGAGAAATTAAGGCTAAAGAGACTATTCATCAAAGTGGAAGATAAAGTTATTTTATGTATATATCTATATAAACTAAGAACAAAAAGTAAGTACATTTGTGTTTGGTAGATCATTTCTTTGGCAATAAATCTTATACCGTTGGAAAGTCTGTTAATTTCCCTTTTTAAATGGCGCCACATTTGGCAGGAACATGCATTTGTGGGATGAGCAGTAGAGCAGAGTATGTGGGTTGCACACATGAAACATTTGTCAAATCTTTATTGCCATTGCCAGACAGTTTATTTTGATGTAGGTACTGACATTTGTTTTGAGCTTCTGGTTAGTTGACCTGATTGGTTGAATATTTTGTTGCCATACATGTGAATGTGTAGCACTTGGAATGTAACATCTTATATTTTATTGCAGTTCTTTGCAATTCTAATATTGTGGACATTGATGTTGCAATGACTATAAACCTTTTGATATATAGTGCAGCTCTACTCGATATTGGTTGGACTTGTAGTGAAATGTAAACACAACCAAACCAGCAGTCAGACAGACTCCAGCTTCAAACTGGGAGCATTCAGAGCCAATCGATGCACGCTGTATTAAAAAACTGCTCGATTAAGGTCATGTTGCGCCACACTCCTGCTCGTTTTCCACCCGCTATTTTCTCTCTCGCCGTCTCTACTTCCCCTCATCTTTCCCCTTTCAGGCTGTAAGAGATAATAGCAACCCATTCATTCATATTGATCAGCTGAACCATAATTAGCTTCCTGAGTGTGGATGTTTGCTTCCCTGTTTATACTGAGTAATGAGCGGGCAGCACTATCGGCTTGTAATGTGTGTTAGCAGGACTAGAGGCTGTGTACCGTTTGGGAAAACATTGATAAGACATGAATCGGACACCACTGGGACTGGGGAGGTTATTTGCCTGTGAGCTGCTGCTGAGTGTCAGTATGTTGACATCATCCAGAGGTTTCCCATTGACTCTGTTTATAGAAGTGGTTTCTACTGAGGGGAGTTGGATCTAGACATCAAAAGACTCGTGGGGTAACTTGATTACAAAAAAATTCTTTGGTGCAATATCTTTGAATCAGTGTTTTATTTCATCCTCAAGACTGAACTGTCGGGTTCTCAAGGCTGGTTGTTATTGTCGCCCAACATATGCTACAGTATTTGTGACCAAAGAATATAAATATGTGTGTGTGTGTTTGTCTGTATACCAGAAAAATGGGCCATGATTCATCTATAACAAGAGTTAAATATTTATCTTGACAGAAAACTCTTGAAAAAGTTTTTTTGGGGTTTAACTATAAACTGTTCACTTCTCATCTTGAGATAACTGTGTAAAAGTTTCTGCTCATTTTCATGCCTTTACAGTTGCATGTTCTTTTAGAATTTTTGGTAAGCAATCTCTTTTGTAGTGTGTGGCACATAGTTGACAACAACACACGACAGTAGCTATTGAAGCTGTAAAATCGCTACCCACTTCCTCTATCCAAGCCGACGTAATTTATTCTTTGTGTTTTCCTCTGGCTTCATAAAATAATTGTGGTTAGCCCCATTCTGCTTACAAAATTTATACAAATCTACAAAATTTGCGTGGCGAACTACAGTAAGTTATGGAGCTTAAAAATAAAAAAAAGAACAACGTGGAGTGAAACGAGAAAACTAGTGCAACAGTTTGAGAGGAATTTGTGGATAAAAAAGGGGAAAGGTCAAGTCACCAGTTTGGCAGTGATAATCAGCCTTTTATTTTCCTCCTGGTTCTTATTTCATATAGATAAAACAATAAGTTATAGGGCTGGGTATTGTTAACAACTTCACAATTCAATTCAATTACAATTCTTTGGGTCACGATTCGATTCGATTTCGA
>JAUBOC010000170.1:12153378-12163559 GCA_032275365.1 Anablepsoides cearensis | reverse complement strand
CTTCTTCTTACAGTTGGTGGAGTAGGTATTGAAACTAGGCATCGAAATTTAAAAGTACAAACGATTCCGGGAGAATTTAAACATTTGTCCCGGTTCCAATCGATTCCGATTCTCGATGCCCAACCCTACATAGATGTGATGATTTCGATACATGCATTCATTGCATTTTATACTTTGTTTTTGCTGTATCCTTAGAAAAAATACAGTCTCGTACTGATTGTTTTCTTCTTCTCGTCTTCTTAAAAGGTTAAATTGGACAGTGCACGTCAAATCTCCATGGTGGAATTCAGGTCATTTGTGTCGTGCCACAAAGAACTGTTTGCATCAATAACATGAAGCATAGTTCTGCATGTCTGATCCAAATTTTCACCTGGATATGGATCTGCATGTAGCTGTTTAGTCTGTAGACTGACGTCACGATCACAGCTCCTGTCCTTTGCTCTTCTGCAAAAATCAAATCAATTTAATCATAGAAGTTGATGGTTACTTGTTCACGGTGAAACTGCATCTATTCACTGAGCTGGAGAGCTCCATGTCACGGTTAGATGACTACTTTAAACAAGATTGTGTGTTTATTTATTTAATTTTTAACTTTATAGGTCTGGTTATAAAGGTGTTTGATACTGCTGGTTTCATTAGCTCTTACCTTTGAGCAGTTGTTGTTGTGGAACATCGTGACATTTTCTGTAACCTGGTTTCCCGATCACATAACAAACCTGTTTAAACTTGTAGAAGGCACGCGTCGTACCATCTCCTTGTCTACATTCCTTAGAAACTATTTGCAACCGTAATTGTGATAATGAGTACTTCTGGGATGAATTTCACGTTTCAAATTTCCAATTATTTATCCTGTAAATCACTCATCATTTTTATGACATCTGTATTATTTCAGAATGTCATGTCTGCCTCATCTAAAACATTTGGTCTTATAGGATGTGTGAGTTGTTTTCTCGCCAAATGAAAAAGGGTTCAATCTGACTTTGTGTTCAGGACCAACTAATGTGATGGAATGGTAATGAGTTCAGAGGAGAAACTCATAAAAAGGGAAGGTTAGTCAGTAACAGACCCAACGGAGTCATTGATCAGTTACTGAGGGGAGGAGGAGGGAACGCCATGTCACTTTAGGGAGGTGGCATGAAGAGGACATCACTTACCATTACGTAAGGACAGCTGATAGTTGTTACATCAGAGAGGAGTTTTGTTATTTCAGTTAAATGAAAAAGATGGGGAAGACCTTATTTTAAGAGAAGATAATGATCATAAAAAGAGAAATTTATCGGGAAAGGTTCAAATGAGAGGGCAAGAGAATAAAGATTAAAGAGAGTTAAAAGATGAGCAAAATAAGCTGGGAAGTAAAGTAAGTGGGGTGCAAAAAATATTTTTCTTCTGGGTACTCACAATTTTTTTGTATGCCAGCAAGTGTGTCAAGGTCATCTCACCATAGGCACCTTCCTTCTAAAGCAACAGGTGTTCACATGATAAATACTTTGCAACCGTGCCTCATAACTTCTTAAACATAAAGAACAACATGGAGCAAAAGCAGAAAATGAACAGAACAGCTCCAGAGGAAATTGTGGATAAAAAAGGAAAGACCACGTCACCAGTTTGGCTGAATTAATCAGCCGTTTTTTCTCTTTGTCCTTATTTCAAATAGATAAAACCAAAAATCTAATCAATAATTATTGATATCAATTTTTACGAAATGCTTTTATGCTGATACATTTTTCAGCCATGTGGCCCAGCCCCAAAATAAACTACTTGTAAATTATTTTGATCATTAAGGGTTCCCTAAGGTTTTAAAAAATGCTGTGAGAAAGAACAACTTTTATTGCCTTTTGATTTTCTAAAAATAAGTGAGTAAAAGGGCAGTTTTCTCCGAGCCAGCATCGTGACTGGATGGTTCAGAAAAGAAAGTTATCTTGATTTAAAAAATAAATAAAAAATCAAAAAGTGAAAGGAAGGAATTTTGGTTACTTAATGAGACAACTGGTTTACTGTAGATTTACAAGCCACTCATAGCTTTGTCCTAAATAGACTACTACTTTTACAAGATTAAAAAGAAAGTTAGAAACAATTTTCAAATAGATACAGCATATTGCCATTTAGATTTCTTCTAAAGTACAGCTTGCTTTTTTATGGAACAAATGCTCAATAAATAGATTTGAATTTATAATTCTTACCTACTAATATGAAAAGTGGGTGATCATGCATTTGCATGTGTCCATTTGTTTGTCTGACACTAAATAGATTTTAATTAGACTCAGAAAGTCATTAGAGGGGCATTTAACTATATTTTAAATAAATTCTCTGTAGTATTTTATTTCTTTGCATCAGTTGGGTTCTCCGTCTTTGACAGGCGTGCTGTCTTTGCTTCTCCAGAGACGAGTCAGTCTAGAATACTGCAGGTCAATCTGCCCACAGACGTTATCGAACCATTTTCTCCCTTCCCTTCAGCTCCCCGTTTCATCCACCCATGCCCTTTTTTTTCCTCTCCAAACAAACAATCAATCAAATATCAGCAATTGCACGGGGAAAAATAGTACGAGGCGTCATCAGTCAGAGGCGGCTTTAAGCATTTATTCATTCTGCAGTGATTCAGACTGGGTGGTGGGGAGTTTGGGTGGGCTTTTTCTGCTTGGCCTATATAGATCCATAGAGAGTTTCTACAACCAGCTCTGTAAATCGCAGAAACAGCCTCACACATTCTGCAGAGCGATGCCTCAACACGTCGTCCTGCTCCTTCTTGTTTTTGTTCGTTCTTGTTTTTCTTTCCCTGAACACTGTTCAGATAAAGTAACATGGTTTCACAACACGTTAGGTGGTCACAGATGACAATCAAGGCACTAATGTTCAGATTTGTTAAGTGAAATTTTTTCCCCCTTCTTGGATTGATAATCAATCTTAAACGTCAACTAGAAATTACCTAAACTAGGTTTTGAAAAAGGTCAACTGTGGGAACCATGTTGTGTTGTCATACGTCTACGGTCAGTTACTCAAATTCATGATTTAAATTCATGTCTTTTGCTTTTCTGCCAATGCGTTTTTTCAAACTGTTGCCGTTTTCTATTCTAGCAATAACAAATGTCAAATTTTGTGCACCCCCACTTCCCTTTTTAGTAAAAATGGAGCTTTTAAAACTGCTAAGACTAGAGGAAATGAAATTGTGTACAAGGGATAAAAATGTCAGCCCATATTTTTCAAGAGAAGCAGCCACTTTTTCTTGTTTTTTTTTTTTTTTTACATTTTGGGAATTGAGCAGTCATTAGAGGAACTGCAACCCAAAGTGACTCCAGTACCTTACATGTGGTGGCTGTGGCTTAGCTCAATTGTTGTTGATAGCTCGGTTGGATTGACGCAGTTACATCAGCATCCATGTGGTGTCAAAGCATTTGGTCTTTTGCTAATATTCTCAAGACAATAGTTCGTTTTTGAAGCAGTTTTCTGAGGCTAATTCCCTTTCAGAAAAATTGATCTTTATCCTAAACTCAAGAACTTTTTTTCTTTGTTATCTTTGTTACCATATTTTGAGTAAAACATCTTAATTGAGTTTTCTGGAAGACAATAAGGCAAGTTAAACAAAGAACATGTCTGTTATAACTATCAGCCATACATGGTCTAAATATTTTTTGAGTCAGAGACCCAATTATCAGATCAAAAAAATAGATTTGTCTCCTGGATATTTCACATCCGCTGGGAATTAATCAAAGTCCTGGATTAGCATTGCTTCCAGGAAGACAAATTGGTTTGTTGTTTTAGCCATTATGCACAACAGCCTATAATTATAGCTGTTGTCGTGTAGAAGCAGGTTTTTTCCGTGCTGACTGGTCGTCACAGGCTGACAGTCTGATTCATTTTTCTTTGAGTCATTCTCCACTGTCCTTGTTGCTTTCTTTGCTCCTGTTGATAATGATGCGCCGTGACTGTTGAGGTGCAGAGACAGGCTGTTGAGGACACAGGGCAGAAGTGAGAGCTGGACCATAAAGGAAGTGTTGACGGATTTGTTTTGACCTTTACCATGTGATTCTCTTTGAATCACATGGTAAAGGTCAAAACAAATCACATGTGATTCAGTGGGAATAAATTGATGTGTGCTGCTTTAATGGATAGCTTGTGTTTGTGGCAGATTTTCAAGGCTAGTCTTGGCTAAAAACCACCAAAGCAACATAGAGGGTTTACTTAAAGGATGTTCAGAGGTTATCCAGCTGAAGCGTCGCAAAAATATTAATCTGCAGAACTAATAATGTCTTACTGCACACATTAAAGTTACTCATTGCAAAGTATGAAAAAGGTTCTGAAATAGTGCAGTTTAAAAGAGTTTTATTTATACGGGAATTATCCCTGAAAGGGGGACCAAACTCTGTAAAAATGAAGCGCTCTGTTGAATCTGCTGTAAACCACAAAAATTCTTGAGTCGCGAGACTGATCTGCATCAGGCTGGTATTCAGAGAAACAAATATGGCTGAGTTTAAAGTCTTGGATAAGTCATTTATTTGGAAATAGTGAGTGTTCTGCTGAGTGCGAAAGCAAAGAAAGATCAAGTAAGACAACTGTCAAAAATAAAACTCAGAGTTCAGAGTGGCGCACCATAAGGAAAGAAACTTGACTTTCAAACAAACATTTTTATTTATTTTGCAAAACTGCTTGTAGGCTGGAAAGGTTGTCGTTTTAATGTTTTGTTGTTTTTTCGACACAGGTCTAAAGCAGACAAACTTTACTTAACAGAAATTAACAAATGCGTACCAAAACATCAAATTTGTTCATCTTGTTCTCATATACGTAGCCCCGCCCATGAGTCACATTTTCCATACAATTTCTATTGTCTCTATTTTCAGTCACAGCAGCCATTTCCACAGGTAAACAAAAACAAGTGGTAGTTAGCATTTGGTCACAAATTTTGTTCACAATCTTTTAATATAAGGACACATTACCCAACAGTTTGAGGAAAAGTTGCATATTTTAAATCACATTATAAATTTTAATACATTTCATGGCTTTGCGATGAGCACATCCTGCCCAGTCATCATATGCTTATGTATGAACCAATCAACTCTTTACACAAGTCAAGCTCCTCCTCTGAAACGAGAGCTAAAAAAGCTAAAATACTGTATATGTCATGAGGACAACTACTGGCACTGTGAAAACATTATAAATGTTTTTTTTCAGATATTATAAACTACCTCAAATGGTTAAAAGATCAGAGAAGCAGTCTTATGTGGTCTAAAAGGCCCTTTAATCTATGTTTTAAGAGTTTTAGGAACATTCAGCTGCAACAACCCACTGCTGTGACACCAGATGAAGACAATCCCATAAACATTTACTGACTTGTCAGCTGTTATTGATGACTCTTGAGAAGAAAAATGTTACCAAGCACAAACAGCAGAACATGGTATTATAATATTTGCTGTACTTTTAAATTTGGACATGATGTTAAGTTGAGGTTCCTTAGTGAAAAATGTGTTACGCCTAAACAGATGCCTATTAGGATGTGAAGATGTACTGATTCAAATCGTATTAATTTTACTGCTTAGTGTAGCACTGACCGTGTTGATGTATTATCCATGGACCGTAGATGCACATCCCTAATGGCCATGATTTAAAATGCATAAATCAACAACTTGTAGATAATTACACTTCAAAATAAAGATGAAATTGTGTTAGCATAAGCATAAAGATAAAAGAAGATCATTTAAAACTGGAAAAAACAACAATATTTTATATGGGATCAAATGCACATTTTTTTGTTTTATAAAATATCAAAGGCCTTGCTGGTATATACCAATATTATAATATACTAAATCAGGGATGTGCAACTTTAATGATGGAAGGGGCCGCAGTTTTCTGTTGACACTGCCAGAGGGCACACTTACCCAAATGTAAAAAAAAATAATAATAATATTATTAAATGAAAGCAAACAGTTAATTTTTGATATTGTTAATTATAGATGTAAAAAAAAATGTAATAAAAAATGGATGGCAGCATCCTAATTGTTGCACTCTGTTCCCTTTATTTGTCTTTGTACTTGGTTTGTCTCATCTTCTTAAAACCTCCACCTCTGTTTTCAAGCCCCACATCTCAAATCGACCCCTCCGCCGTCTAGCCTCTCCCGCGCCACCTTCCTCTTGATTTATCCCGCTTTAGACATAGCGGGTATGAGCACAGCCTGCATTTAGCTGCCCCCTCAATCAGGAAGCATTGATTTGTTTGTATTCATAGATTAGGCCTCCTCTCTGTTTCATTTTTATTTTGAGCTGTGAAGCCTTGGCTCTGAGAAGAAAGGCTGTCTGCGTGTGTGTGTGTGTGTGCGTGCGCTGCCGAGTTTTCCCCGCAGTTTCATCAGCTGTCGCAGCAACTTGTCTCTTTTTGTGATTGGAATGTGAGCACTTAAAGAAAGATGAAAGCCGGTGAGCGGGGTGAATTTGATAGAAGGTCTGGGTGAGATGAGAAGGAGCTGAAGGTAGAGACATGAAAAGAGCAATTCTGTCCACTCTGTCTGCCTTTAATCTCCATGGCTATTATTAGAAGAGAAATTTGAAGGGAGTATGTTTGTATATCAGGGCTTCATGTCAATGTCATCTTACCCTTCATTTTATCTGGACTGACTAAATTTTTATTTATTTTTTCACCTGTGTTCTGCTTTCTTAAGCCTTTAAAACTAAGTTTTTATTTTAGGTAACTGTTACTATTTAGCGTTAAATAACTAGTGAGCGTATGGTAAGAATGTTTTAGTCTTTACCAACACAATTCTAATTAATATAGGTCAGACTGACAGCATAACAGCAAATTGTTTCTTATAAATATAAACTAAGCCATTTTAAAGTGATATAGAGCAGTTGTAAATAAAATCGCACAATAATAGAAAAACATGCAATTACAATATTAATATTGTGACAATATTAATTGTGATAAACCCCAGGGTTTCCCCTGGTGTATTATTATGCTGGCCGGCCACCAGCCTTCACAGGCTTCCCTGCCATGATAACGTTGTTTGTTTCAGCTTCACCAACAGAGCATGAGCTAAAAATAGCCCTCATTTAACAACAAAGCTAAAAGCTATTGTAATGCCCCTCAAAGTGCAAAAAAGGAATCATAGACATCTTTAAACTCTTTAGCGTTTTACAAAACATCCAAAAACGGCAACAGGAGGTGCTGGAAAAACAGCTAGTTTACCCCTCATTGTGTCTTCTTTCTGACACACACACACACACTAACTCCACCCCACCACAACATTAACACTTCTGAACACAGATTTAATTTACCTCCATGAGTAGCAATTATTATTAGAAATAATTTTCACAGTGATTGGGGAAAAAATTCTTATAGTTGTTTATTACGTAACTGATACTTTAAAATATGTAATAGACTTGCGCCCCTCACACAGTGACTTTTGGATGTGGGCACTCGTGATCCCCTTGACCCTGAAAGGAAGAAGCAGGAATGATGGATGGATGGATGGATGGAGTTCTGCGTGTTTGTCCAACTCTAAAAATGTCTGCTGAAAATTAAAAAAAAAAAATCAACTGGAAGTGTCTTTTGGACCTATACATATTGTAAAGCTATTTATGTGTACATTAGAAATACTACGTAAATTAACCTCGTTTAGGAAACAGTTTGGTGCATTATCACCTCCTTGTCATCGTGTTGTTAAAGGAGCATTACTTCAAGGTATAGGTGGGGGAAAACATCTGATTAGATTCATCAGACGCTTTTAGATTCTGTTTACTTTAATGACTTTTCAAATATTCAGAATTTATATTTTAATTATCCATCAGTACAGTGCATCAAGAACTAAACAACACGAGGGCTATTTTTGTTCTCCTAACAATGTTTTGTTTTTATTTAATTACCTTTGTCAGATCTGTTACTCAACACTGTCTCAGCTGTCATCGACAGATTCTTTTCCTTTTGATGTCTTCTTCAATTTCCACATCTGGTTCTGCCTGTCTTTATGTCTGTGCTGGCTGTTTCTGCTTCTTGCTTTTCTTTTTTATCTCTTTTCAGATTTTCTTTTTTGTGTTTTTTTTTTTTAATCATTCCCCTCTCGCCAATTGTCTATCAGTTTGTTTTTATGTCTTTGATATGATGTCATTTTCATTTCCCTGACACTTGGTGGTTTACTTTTTGTCTCTCCAGCCCCCACATGTTGAATTATTGATCAGAAGCTGCACAGCTGCTCAATAGTTACGGCGTTTTTTTCTGAGACCCATTATCAGTTAAGTGCATCTAGTTCTAAATGCCTTAATTCAGATCTTTGTGTATCCTCTTGTCTTGTCAGTTTGTTTCATTTTGTCCAGATTGGGAAAAACGTGTTTTTGTTTTTGTTATTTTTGTGTCTGCTCTGGTGCAATTGTTGGCCTCGGTTAGAAGAAAAATAAAAGCTGAAACTTTTCACAGAAATAGCAGCCTATTTTCAGTCCCATCGTGGGCTGGACTGAATCCTTTAACAGCTTGTCATCAAATAAAATGCTGAGCTGCACTTAACGCCTCTTTAAACTCAGTTTTAATTTTAGTTGCTTCCTTTATCTGATGGTGCTCATTGAGAGGAAGAAATAAGCATTATATAAGAATGTTAAAGCTGTTTCCCGATGGCAAAACATCTTTTTTCCGAAAACCTTTCAAATAAACTAAAGATTATTTTTGATTGACTATTTATTTGAGAAATAAGGGGCAGATATAATAAGATTATTTTTTTCATCTGCTACCTTTCATTTAATTTATGACTTGTGATTTTGTTTTGTTGAATTTATGTTGTTGTTTTTAAAGAAATGAATAAACTTTAAACTATAAATAAAAAAGTATTTAGTATTTAAAGTCTTATTTAAGGACTTGGAATTATTTTTAAATAAACGTGGCATAAACTCAACAGTGTATGCTCTTATGTGGGAGTTTGCCATGATGTCATAAAGCGGTCCTGTGACCCACTGTAGAAGGCGGCACCAGAAAGGTTGGAACTACAAGTACTAAAATGTACTAAAAGCTGGCAATTTTGTGGTTTTTAGAGTGTTTCATGCGTGCCGCTGGGATGAAAATCAAAGATAAATTGTCTAACACAAGAGTGCTTGATTACTCATGGAATCATCTGCTATTATTGTAATGACTTCTACTTTTTGTGAGTCAGAACGTCAGCAGAATGATGAGCCTCGTAGGCTGTGTGACCCATCATAAGTTTGTTCCTCTAGTTCCTTATTCTTTTATAAAGTTAGTTGATGTGTAGAAGCTGAAAATTTGAAAATAAATCCAACGTGTCTGGATGTTCTGGTTGGTCAATCCCACTGTGCCCCAGAGAAACCTGCTTGGAGTCAGACTGTACCAGTGTTGTACCAAAAAAATGGCTTTGTAATAAGAAATGCTGTGATAACGGTAGGGTTGGGCATAATCGTATCGTGTGCAATTAATCGTCAGAAAAACAGGAATCGATTACTTTTTGGCATTAATCGATTAATACAATTAATGCCACCGGGCTCCTGCTCGGTGCTCCTCTCTCCTTCAAATATGATGAACATTTAAAAAAAAGTTCTGTAATTTATTTAACTATCAACACAATTTAAAATTTGATGTATAGCCTGAAGTCTTTAATTTTGACACAATTTGGAACAGATTTTTATGAAAAGTAAATTTTTCCCACTAAATTAGTCATGTGACCAGGACATAAGGGACTCCAGGGCATTAATCGACAAATTAATCGTTATCGGCTAAATACCCCAATTAATCGTGATTAATTTTTTTGCCAATATTGCCCAATCCTAGATAACGGCGTCCAAATGCTGCCTAAGAAGCTAAGAAGTAAATCTTATTCTTGGTACTCTGAGAGAGATGCTAATAGAAAAACTGTTTGACAACATGAAAGCTTTTCTAACAGTCAGATGTAAAAATCAAACCTACCCAGCTGTCAATAAGGTTTAAAAGTAAAAAACTGAAAAATCCACTTGTTTAGCCTTTAAATATATATATTATGTGTTTTATGGGTCTATAGGAGTGCAGAAGACTTTTCCTTTAGTCTCTCCTGGTAGATATCTTAAAAAAATTACCCAAACAGAATATAATCAGTTCAATTCTTTTTATTCCGTATTAGGGCTGTACAATATATTGAAAATTTATTGTCATCACGATAAATCGCATCGCAATATGCATATCACAACAACTGCATAAACTGCAATAAATGGTTGACTCAAAAGTTTGCATT
>JAUBOC010000170.1:12029247-12051745 GCA_032275365.1 Anablepsoides cearensis | reverse complement strand
TGTGTGTGTGTGTGTGTGTGTGTGTGTGTGTGTGTGTGTGTGTGTGTGTGTGTGTGTGTGTGTGTGTGTGTTAGATGCCAGGGAGATTTACAGTAGACACAATGACAGAAGCTGCTACAGGAAACTCTGTTGCAATATCCACGACTAAAGAAAAATGAGAATCTTACTAACAGGATGAGTTTTGTGTAAACAGAAAGTGTTCGATTCTTTAACACCTTCAACAATAAGTCATGTTTACACATTAGATCTTCCTGTTGAAGAAAGGAGTCGACTGCAGCTTTTCATAAGAAAATATCTGATTCTGATTTGTAAGAAACAAAAATAGTCCCACATCTTGAAAAATAAATAAAATTTAAATTAGTCGTTTTACTGAACCTTTAAAACAAATGCTATGTATGATCTCACATAATGTGCTAGCACTCAGAACAAAACTATTCTCAGCTACTACCACATCAAATTTTAGCTCAATGTGTGTATTGAGTTATAGTAAACTAATCAGCTATCTTTAATTGAACCAACAAGTTAATCAGTTGTAGATAAACACTCAAAGATTACTTTGAGCTGGGGCTGCACGATATTAGGAAAACCTGCGATGTGCGATAACACTGCTTAATATTGCGATGACGATATGACTTGCAATAAATGAACAAATACATATGTAGTGTTTATATCTTTCTGCTCTGGGTTTAAATGCAGTTGTTGCGATTATTCATATTGCGATGCAAATTATTGCGATGAGATATTTTGCTAACAAACTGTAATATTTAATAGTAAAGATCTTGTGAGTAGAAAGTGTGTGTTTTCTGGTTGCAGTGGCGGGTCTACTTCAAAAGATAATCAGTAAATTCGTAATATTTTGCAGATAAGTTAAACACGCAGAAGGAAAAACATCATCTGCAACCTTTCAGACAGACAGTTGCCAATATGATCAGAGCCTTAGCCAAAAGTCAGCATTTTAACCTCAAAGTCAACAAACATTTCCAGTATTTTCTCCCCGAGCATGGAGTCAAAGTCATCGCGACTGAGAGTTGGTGCTTTTTGCACCGCCCTGCCAACAAACAGACAAAACAGGAATGAATCATTTCTCCGCTCCTGCTGAGCAGAGAAATGACAGGTACAGCCCCGTCTCATCTGACACGACCATCTGTCTGCATTGTTACAGTAATTGCTACAACCTGGTGGAAAGGGGGGGGATCCATGGTGTCCTGTTCTGCTCTATTATCCTGGCTTACATTGTGTTCCAGTCAGTCAGTCAGTCAGTGCCACATGTTTCCAGTCTGCTGCGCATGATGCCAAGCACCAACACCTGCCAAGCATCGGAACAATGCAGCCACACACTCACTGCAGGGTGTGTGTGTGTGTGTGTGCAGGTGATCACTTCAGTTAGTTCTAGAGGTGCTGATGAATCAAGGTGCAACAAACAAATCTCCCTGATCAAATATTGAGATTTGTCGTAGTTTCGCGGCAAACGAAAAGCTAAAAATACAGACATGCTACTGAGATTCAGTCATGACAGAACAGGCAGCAGAAGTTAGAAATGAGATCATCCAGGAAAAACAAAGTTGGAAGCTACTTCTCCACAACGAAACTTTAAAGCGTCATCTGGCATTTAAAAGACAAATTCTTTTTTAGTTTGGTCTTCACATACACTCCCACACGGAGCATTTTCTCTCATTGTTCGCTATAATGCAACGTTTTTCCTCTTTCTTGTTCCATATTTGAACTGACTGATGGTGGAGACTGCAGACGAGCAAACAAATTCACTGTGCTGAATCTCCATTATGGTTGTTTAAAGTGGCTGTGACATCAAATGTTTCATTTTTGAAAAGATAACATTAATAATGCTGAGATGAACAGATGTTGAGATATTTGGATGTGAAATAACAGGAAGTGATGTCATAGAACAGTGGTGTCCAAAGTCAGTCCTCGAGGGCTGCAGCCCTACATGTTTTACGTTTTTCCCTGCTCCAACACACCTGATTCAGTCACTGAACTACATCTCCCAAGTTCTGCAGTATGGAGGACTAAAACTGACATAATTAGAAATAAAATTAGAAATAGATAAATGAACCACTAAATAAATAAATACATTTAAAATGCACCAGATAAATTAATAGAACCTCATGTTTGAGGTTGACCTTGATTTTAACACATAATTTAAATGGTACAATTTTTTTAAATATATATTTTTGTATATAGTTTTTCCTTTTTTGTACATGTATTTGTGTCTCTTAAATGCTTAAATTTAATTTAAGCATTTAATTTAATTATACATATATGTGCTTTTTTTAAAATGAAGGCACAGGTAATGTTTTCCTCCTTGCCTTTGTTTTAAACTAAACTTACTTAAACTGAGGCACAAGCATGCAACAAAAAATAAAATAAAAAGACTTGTTGGACAAAATATAAAAATAATTAAGCAAACACATTTAAGAGACACAAATGCAGAAAAAACAATTAATATATATTTTAAAAAACAGTAAAATTTAAATTATGTGTTAAAATTTATACACTAATTTATTGGAACTAACCTGGAAAAATAAATATGAAAGTCAATTAAAAGTTATCTTTTTTTATTTAATTGGTGCATATTAGGTGTATTTATTTAGTGGTTCATATAATTCTGCTTTTTTTTCTAATTATGTCAGTTTTGGTCCTCCGTACTGCAGAAGTCTGATAATCATCTATTCATTCATATCAGGTGTGTTGGAGCAGAGAAACAAGTAAAACATGCAGGACTTCGGCCCTCCAGGAATGACTTTGGACACCACTGTCATAGAAAAATACCCAAACATGAACTTAGCAGTGCTATAGAGAATAATCTGTTTCTTTAGATTATTTAGAGTCAGAGATGACGAGTCAGAGTTCAAATAATATTGTTTCAATAAATACAGCTTCTTTTCCCCTTTGATATCACTTCCTGTTTCACTTTGACTGAGCCAAGTTCAAAAGAAAATGAGTAAAATCATAGATTATTCAAAGTTTTTTTAATATAAAGATGTTTTCCTTGACTTGATTTGACAGATATTGATGTCACAGACACTGTAATGAGCAGTCAGGACAGATAAACTGATCCAAGGCTGCCAGGGGGAGAATTTATGAGCGAGAGTCGGACCTGAGGGCAGCGATTGGTTCGAGGCAGGAGGAGGGTTGGGTCTAATTTCAGTAGACTGCTTCTTTCTCTGAGAGGCAGATCTAGGGTCAGCTAAATCATCCACACAGAAAGCTTGAAGACCACGAGGACCTCTGTGTGAAACTGATCTACAGCTGTATATAGCAACATGCAACCCAGCCACATTTCCTAGCTTGTTTCATTTTGCCAAATGAACAAGTCGCAGAAATGACCTTGTAGTTTTACTTTAGCCTCCACAGAAGCAAAACATTTGTTTTTAATAAAAGATCATTAAAACAACACAGGAGGTCTTTAAGTTTGTCACATTTTAAGTCAACAATAGTGCCTTGTTTTATCACAAAACCTTTAAAAAATGGAAAATTTTGCAAATAAAAATTCAGAAAAACAAAGGCAATTTGCTATATTAATGAAAATTTAGACAGAAGCTAAAACAGAAGTTTAGCAAGTCCTTTTAAACCACATGATGATAATGATCCCAACACACACACACACACACACACACACACACACACACACACACACATACTGTTCTTCTATCCTCGTGGGGACTTTGAATTGACTTCCATTCATTTTCAAGTCATTTCTATAGCCTAACCCTGAACCCAACCCCAAACCTAAACCAAACTCCTGACCCAACAACAGTATTTCCACAATCAAGCTTTTGTCCCCATGAGGAATAGTGAGTCCTCACAAGCATGTGTGTGCCAAAAAAATAGTCATGGGTCGATATCCTGGGCTGATCTCAGAAATAACACGAGCTCTTTGTGTCTTCCAAGGTACTTTTTAAAAAAACTGATCGCACAAATCGTTTGCTTGAACCGCTGCATGATAACCTGACCTCAGGCAATGTTTTTTTTAGGTGTGTATTTCCTGTTTGTGCCAACTGTTAATGAGCTCATTGCAGTCTCCTCATTTATAAAACAAGCTTCTGTTTTAACCCTGAGGCTGTGGAAAAAAAAACAAAACACCTACAGTTTCTGTCCTGTCTGCACAAAATCTATTGTTCAACAGAACTAGAAAACTGAAAAGGATCCCAGTTTTCTCAAACGACCCTGAGTTCAGAGGATTTGTTCTGATGAAGCTCATCGTTCATCATCGCTGCAGCTTTCACCATATGGACTCTGACACTGCGGACATATCATGTGTCGACTTTTGCCATTACACCATCCTGCAACAACTTCTGCTTTTAAACCACCACCCCTATTCCTCAATAAAAACAACAAAAAAAAAAACCTCACCCACAGAACATGCAGACAAAGAAACACAGCGTCAATAAATCCTCCTTATTCTTTTAAAGATGCTTTAAAACATATATCCTCCTCAGGCTTCTTCTCCAGCCTCCCAGGACTCCTGCGTTTGCACTAAAGCAGTTTATAGAAGCCTCCCTACATGGACACGACTTCTGGAATAGCAACAGCTATTTGATCTGAGTGCGGGCCCTCCGCCTCTCCACTTACGCAGACCCTCGTTCTGATGCTCTCTGCACGCAGCTCGTCATACTGAAACGCAGCGCAGCACTTCTTACCGCCATCCGACACTGTTCATCAGAATCTAAAACTTTCAAAAGTCTGGCAACGGTAAACATTTGAACATTTTTACAAGACAGGAAGCTACTGGGGTGAAGCAATTCTTAAATATGATTGGGTCCTAGTTTTCTACTAAATCAAACTTACAATTGTGAACAGCTGTAAATATTAACTTCTACATAAAGGAACTTGTTTTTATGTTGTCCTGATGAATCTCAGTAACCCAGGGAAAAATCAGAGAGACGAAACGTTTCATTAAAGAAGAACCCGTCCAGAGGACCTACTTATTTTTATTTTTGCTTTTATGTTGAAAGAAAATATAGGTAAATATCTTTAGTCACTGCTATTGTATGAGCCTGGCAGTGAATTATGGGAGAAATTTAATGTGCATCTTCAAACTGAGTCAGAAAACAAATAAGTTCTACACTTTCCACTAATGAGGATTAACCAATATTCTAAGATGCTCATGAGCTCACATAAGAAGAAATAACCCTTCCTTATTTATACAAGCATAAATAGAAGTCATTATATTTCCTTCTCAACTAAAAGTAATATTGTAATAATTAATATGGCACAAATTACAACTTAGATATTTAAAAATCTTAGTTTTCTGCAGCTTTTGTTTAAATGACCGTGATTTTAGGATGAGCCTTTACAATGTGGAAATTAATTTCTGGTAAATCTGCAAAATGCTCAGAAGTACAGCTGTTATTTAGTAAGAAAGAATAAAGGTGAAAACTTGAAACATCCTTTCTGTACACCGAGAGTGCCTGGGTAGCATCAGGGAGAAGACGGATCAATAATTCTGTCTGGCTGCATCAAACGGTCTGAGTTCTTTGAGTGCAAAATCAGATTAAACACAAACAGATTTAATTATGCAGCACACTCAGATCTGTCCTCGCCCACACAGAGGGACATTACATTCAGCCGAGTGGATACAAGCACCACTTGAACTTGATTGCTTATTTTAACCGCTTTCTTTTTTTGTTTAAGTTCTTTGGTTTCACAATGTTAAAACGAATCTAACGGCTATTAATCACAGATTGCCTTTGAGTTTCATTAAAATTGTGATTTGTAATGTGAAAAAAGCTACTGAAGCAAAAATGCTCTTTAACCTGAGAATTTATTTTCACTAGATATAAATCTTCACATCTAGAAAAATAAAGGCAAATCTGCTTGAATAGCAAACGACTTCATTTAAAATGGATTATATCGTTTAATATATGAAGAAATACAAACATGTTTTTCCATGAGGTTCTACACATTTAGGCTAATTAAAAAATAATCCATCTAATGAGCTTCATGCCTAATTTTTAATGATTTAATCAAGAGATTAATGTAAAATATTAATAAATATTGTAAAATATTTGTAAAATATTAACATGTTTCCTATCACGTTTGCAACTGTGCAACCAGAATCTCCTCACATGGGTTTTATGCTTAAAGCACCATTGCAATTACAATTTTCTTACAGATCAGCTGAGACAGTAAGGCAGCTGATAACTCTGTAATGGATATTTATAGTTTATAGCGAGCATGAGCTCCACCGAGCAGCAAGACGCTCGCTTGGTTCAGATAGCAGCTGAACTCTTTAACAATGTGAAACCCAAGATGACTTTAGTCCCCCTGGTGAACTTCTCTGTGTGTGTGTTGACATTTTGCTTTTGCTTGATCTATTTGTTACAGATGCAACGGTGAAGTCTCCAATCCAGGTGTTCTCCTAACCCTCAGAGTTCCTCTTCAGACACTTATTGATCCTGCTTTGTGTAGCAAATGTGCTGGAGTTGAACCGCTTCCAGTTATTAGGCTAGCGCCACTGCGTCAGACGTCAAACCCTTCAGGAATCCTTGATCTCATCTACTTCTACCCCAACCTGCTTTTTTCCCCTTCCTTAGCTATATATATATATATATATATATATATATATATTATTTCTAAGGTTGCAGCTGCTTCAAAGGACCAGGATTCCTCCATCATCGCCTCCAACTCTGAACCCATTACCTCACACCAATTTCTGCTACCAGACTAAAAACTCTGTGCCCAAATCAAGCCACGAATAATTAACTTCACAATCCAGAGAAGGCGCTTTATGATAAAAATAAACCAGTGTCAAAATGTACAGTTCAGACATCCGCGAACACACACATCATTTCAAAATGTCCGGTATCGAATTCGGCATCACCCTGTGTGTTGACAAACACTTTACTACCGCGTCAAATGGTGGTCGGCCTTTTTTTTTTCCACTGAAACCTCAAGGAGACAACAGGTGCCGCCAGGCTTTCCTTTCATATTCATTACACGGCAAAATGATGCACCGGCTATATTTATGGGCTGATATCAGCTCCTTAAGCTAGATTGTACATGCCGAGAAGTGCCACAGAGTACCATGACTTATTCCCACTGGGAGGTGGAGGGGTTAAGACGAAAAGCTTGCTCTGCTTTGAAGATGATTTGGTTTGTTCAAAGCCATTTTTTAGCAGATTAAAGTGGAAATACTGGCAGGTAGATGAAGCAACATGAAGTTAAAAGGGTAGAGTTGATGAGTTTTTACTTCAGATTTTAAACAAAAGGTCTTAAGAATTTATTTTTGGTATCAAGTAGAATCTGGATCTCCCTCTTTTTCAGTAGCATCCTTGTGTTTCTTTAATTAGCCTTACAGTAAACACATGACACAAACATTATCTTCATAGATAAACATGTAGTTATATGTATGGTAAAGGTTCTCACTCCACGTTCCCTGGCTCATTGTGAAAAACAAAAACACTAAGGTTCATTTGGAAGTTTTTGGCCTCAACACATCCTCCCTGTCATCATGAAACAGCAAAAAGAATGACGGTGTGACAGAAAAGTGGAAGAAAAAGCAAGAGATGAAGGCAGAACGGAGGGAGGGGGGTGCAGAGAGGGAAGCTGGAGCCAAGCAAGTTAAAAACTTATTTTTAGGATGATGTTTATTTGAAGGTCTGTGAAACAGAGCCGGGGTGCATACACCAGTCTCTCTCTCTCTCTCTCTCTCTCTCTGCTGCCATCTGTTAGAGTCTCTCAGCCTGTCACCTCTGTAGGAGGGGACAGTTTTTTTTTTTTTGCCCAGACAGAAAACTTCTGCAGAATCACTGCAGCTTGGGAACTGTTGATATACAGTTAGTTCAAATGGATTAGATGGGATAATGGCACCAAGGAAATGACTTTGTGAAGACTGCGAACATCCGTAAACATAAAAACATAGATTCACGTTAAAATCAGACATTTTAGTAATGTTTAATTATTCAGAGAAAAAGTACATTAAATATCTGAACTACAAAATATATAACTGGAAATCACACTTTTAAGGATATGACCAAACTCAATAAAACCAGATCTTTAAAAACAAGTCATCCGTTGTACATTATATTTTTTATATTTGTTGTGAAACTTGTTATATTTTGTAATGCAAATATGGATTGTAGGATAACTTTTATCGACACTAAAATGTACAACCGAAATAATAATTGAAAAAAAAAAAGAAATTAACCAATGCAGTTTTAGCATTTATGGCAAATGAGTCAAATTTAGTAACTACACTAATTCTGACATGATTTAGTACTTAGAACGAACGTTATTAGCTATACTACTTCATGTAGATCACAGTCATCAGTTTGTGACCAATGGTTACAGAGGTTTTTTTTTTTTTAATTAGCCACCCAGTGAATGTGAAACTAGTTTCAACAACATTTGTAAACATAACCTAACCATTTGTGGTTACATCATATGCAAATTCTAAAGGAAGTTTAAAGTTAAAGCTTTAAACATTGTTTGATTTTTCTGTAATTCTCAAAACATTCCACAAATTAAAAGGCTTTTAAATTATTGTTAAATCTTAAGCCAAATTAAACATGTTGTAAACTTTTATATCTATTTTTAAAAAATGTGTTGCTAAATAGCTATTCCGAAACAGTTTTTTTTAACACGATTAATGATTTACCAAGAAGCTATTTTTGACTTGGACTCCAGGAATCCTGAGCCAGATGAAGGCTGTGGTCCCGCCTATGAAAATAATTCATCCAATATGGCGGCCAGTTAGCAGCGTGTAGGCTAACAGCTAATACAAAAACAAATACAGTAAACTATATTTCTTGGCCCCTAAAACACATTAGAAGCTAAATAACGTTTGTATTGAGTAAGTTTTTTTTTAAAAAAAAAGGAAGTTATACTAGCCTTAGTTGTTGTTTAGGTCGTGTTCACGTGTCACCTGTCCCTTTAGTGAGTGGGAGCTCATTAAGCACACCTGTTTGACTAGCTTTCAATTAGCCCACGTCATAGGTCAGGTACTCACACCTGAGCTAGCTCTGTAGCTAGGATAACTGAGTCAAATTGTTTATATGCAAAAATATTACAGCATATGTTTGTTTAGTCTATTATTCAGATTTAACATTTTAAATGTACTAGATTTTTTTTTAAATATAGTATGTTTATTCTTTTTCCATACACCCACTTTTTGAACAAGGATGTTTTTATAGCTTTTCTTTTTTCTATTGGGATGAATTGAGTTCATTTAAAAAAAGTTGATAAACTCGTGTATAATTTTCAGGTTAAGACTTAAATGTCAGAAAAAGAATGGGGAGGGCAGTATTATATTTAGTCTGCAAGGCAATCAGGGGGTAACTGAAAGACAACACTGAGAAAGTTCCACAGCCTAAAATATCTGCCCACACAGCTTCCAGCAGGACTGAGGGGCCAGGTGTTGAGGACAACTGAGACACAGATGCCCAGTTTTTATTGGGTTGTTACAGAATTTTGAAGCAAAAGTAACAGAGTTAGTTAAATTACAACACCTTAAAAAGCTGACATGTAAGTGCTTTGGTAAATCTGCACAACTATGCACAGCAGCAAAAGCTCAGATCCTCCACATCTAAACCTACCTTCCTCTGCTGCTTCTCCCAGGCGGGGTCCAGGAGCAGGTCCCTGTCCCAGTCATCCTCCTGGGTCATGTATGCTTCTTCATGGTGGATCGTATAGGAGTTGCTATATGTCATTTGGGTTTCAACCGCTGTCATCGTTCCGCCTCTGTCAGGACTTCGCAAGTCCCCCTTAGCTTTTAGTAGAAAAAAAAAACAAAATCAGCAATGGAGACGACGTGAGGGCTTGAACCTCCTTGAGACGAGGGGGGGAGAGACAGTCAGGGGCTGCAGAGACCAGACTCCACTGGTGAGAGGTGGCTGTGCGGAGGTGGTGCTCCCACTAACAGAAGACCCTGCTGGGCCGGTGCTCCCTTTCCTGGTCAAAAGTGGCACACGTGACAGCACCCCAATAAGTATGAGAGCCTCCGGCCGGAGTGTCGGGTTCTGAGCCTAAAAAGGTCTAAAAGGCGGGGGTAGTCCAGGGCAGGCAGGGATAACTGGCCGGTGAGTGGTGTGGCCGTGTGTCTGTTACACTTCCTCTCACTACAGAGGAGTTTATGGCCCGTGTAATGCACCTGTTGCTGTTAGTGATCCTCAATGGCAAACACAAGGCCTCTTTAGCTTCAGGCAACATTTTGATCCCATAAACAGAATGAAAGATCTTTATTTAAAAAGATCTATGAAGTAAAAATTCGAAGACTATCATGGACAGGTGGCCCCCTCTTAATCATGCAAAAGGCAAATTGCCCTTTGGCCTGCTCTGTACTGTAGATCAAGACATCAGCTCTATTATCTTTTATCCTCACTGCTAAAAGTTAGAATCAGGTAAATACAGTCATTTTTACTACCTTATTCCCCCAATTCTAAATAAAATAAAGTTTATCCATGCGGTTTCTTCTTCACCAGTTTAACGCTGATTTATACTTTCATTTCCATGTCTCACTGACATCTTGTACATTGCCCCCAGTCAGAACTCCATCTTAAAGACCATTGAGGTTCGCAATGTGATTGATTAGAATTATGTGCTTATGTTTCTTTATGCAGTGCGTCCTTCAGTGTATAATTTTAGCTGAAAACTGATTGGAGATGAAAACTCCCAGAAGCCGGCTGTTAAATTAGAAAGATGAAACATTCAACATCTTCTTTCTATCTCTGCATTTAACAAGAAAAAAAAACAAGTTTCTCTGACTCCTCATCCAACAAAATGAACCTCTCTTCCAACATCTGATAGCTATACGTGATGTATGGTAGACATTGGGAATGCTGTGGGAAGGGTTATGATATTTTATCCCCCATTTCTTTACATAACACAAGTAAAAACAGTAAAGAAGGCGTTTGAAATGATGTGATCAAAATCAGCTGTCTCATGTCTTGTGGAGGTATAAACCAGTCTTTAACTTGTGTAAGGTCAGGAGGAGCAAGTGCTCATTTACACCTCGGGAGGAGGCGTACACCCCGGACGAATCAACAAATTCACCTCAATGCAAACATTCAGTTGAAATAAAAAATACCAACACAAATATAAGAAAAAGATAATTTATTCATGACTTGCACGCAGACTGAAAAAAATGCCTCAACATTTTCAAAAATACAGGTTAAATGGTATATATAACTTGTGTCTGTTTAGGAATTTGTCATTCACAGTAAACACATCTGCTCTAGCAATTTAAATCTGTTCACATTCAGTTCTGTAGAACTAATTGTACTGAGATAGGCAGATCCAGATAGCTATTCTCTTAAGACAGCAAATTACGAAGCAGACAGTAACATCTTTGGACTCTAGACTTATTCATACTGTAATTAATCAGACATTTGGTGTAACTACACTACAATTGGTCCATTAACCTACTTAAAGATGCTTAGCCGCTCTCTGACTATTTGTGGTTATATTGCTGTGTCTCGGATGATTTGAGGGAAAAAATCCTGAAATGTCTGATCTGACCACTGCAAGTTTTGAAATAGATATGGTAACACTTTGTTTCTCAGCTTCAGTGTGAGGTGAATCTGAAATGTAAATTGTACTCTTTTCAAATGTCTGACGTAAGACCCTATTCATAAAATACGATGGGTATCTTTTGCATCTGTTTACACCTGTGCTAGAAAAGTCATATTAATAAAACCTGAGTTTTTACCTCTAGTTACAAACAGAATATGTCTATATGGATGGTACTTGAACTTCTCAGTTGATATCTGCTACAGGGGAACAGTGTCACTTTCAGGATCCTGTTCATTCTACAAATAAATGCATTACCTGCATAATTGTTCAGCTAAAATAACAAAAGATCGGTGGAGGGCAGGATTGGTTCGGATGAAGGAGTGAAAGTAAGGTAGGAGGTTGCAGTGAGCTTCAGCTGGCGGTACAGTGCGACTGTGATTTCGGAGCAGGGTTTTTAAAAAAATAAATAAATAAAAATGCGTGGCTGCATTTACCCAAGCACGGAAGCCCAGACTCACAAGCAACCAGAAAGAAGCTTTTAGTGAAGAGTTAGGAGCGTGAAGAGGATGTGGTGTTGGGAGGGGAAACAACTGGAATACGATGTGCCCTGATCATGGAGGCTGGGACAAGACTCAGTGGAAATAGCAGAACTTTCTAACTGTACACAGATAAGTGTTGTAAAATGTGAACTTACTTAGGTTATATACAAAATGTGGCTTAAGTTCACAAATACTTTATATGAGTGATTATTTCCAGTTGATATTTGCAATTAAAGTGATGGTTCACAACTTTGGAAGAGAGGTTTTGGGCTATTCATGCAGTACTAACAAGTGCAAAGGTTTACGAAATAACATTTTCATGAAATGCTATAAATCTTTTTACATTTAAGTTGTTTTTACCTCCTGCTGTCATTGGGTCAAAATGACCAAGAAGGCCTTGTTGGTCATTTTGACCCAAGGGAAGCTGGAGGGTTAAGACGGTAACAATTCGCTTTGGGCTTGATCCCACGCTGTCTTGCAATTAGTCCATCAGTCTGTTCAGAATTAAACTATTGACATTTTTTTGGCCATAGTCAGCCTGGTCTTATTCTAACCAGGCCCTGATTGTGTTTGCATTAAGCAGAGTGCTGCCTTGATGTGGCCGGGGATCATCACAACAAAAAAGCACAAATCTTTTTACACTTTATTAGCAACACAACAATCAACGATATCAAGCTGTACCGGATAGGGTTGGGTACCAAAACTCGGCTGTTTCAGAACCTCCTCTCCGGTGGTTCAGGCAGAAGCGAGTACAGACCGCTTACGATTTAGACGTCAGTATTCTGCCCGTGGATTAACTCTTGGATTGATTGACAACAAATTTGAACGAGAAATATGAACGAGGCCGATATTTCAGTTAAAATACATTAGTAAAAATATTGATCCGAGAATAATACTACCCCCCCTACTTTATGGATGATTTTATGGATTAAATTTTACGTATTATACTTGAATAAATACGGTAAATACCGTTTAGGAACCGGTACCGTTTTGAAAGTATCGATTTAGCACCGGTATCGAATTAAACCCTTTTAATACCCAACCTTAGTACCGGACCATCCAGCAGTATGACGCTGAAGACGAGAGGCCAAGATGACAGAGGACGGTAAGCTAACGGTAGCTAATGTTAGCTTGCTACAATTGCTATATAGTTAAACTTGTGGAAAAAATTGTTAGTCATTGCAAACGATTCAAGTTAATCTCATCTGTGTGATGTGACCCCCGCCCAGTCGTTGAACCGATCATTGGGCAACAGTAGCTGATGTCCAATGGGGCTGAGCAGCTTGGCCCAAATAGAACCACTGGTTTTTAAACCACTGAACTTGGGCCATAACAGGTATCGCAAATATGCAGGACCTTGCAGTGCAAAACAGCCATATTTCTTCAACCTTGTGTTGTTTAAAGAGCTATTTATAACAACAGGCAATGTAGCAAACATACCCAACATTTCCACAGAATCCCACTTCACAGGATCGGAACCATCACTTTCATTAAGGAAAGATAAAATGTATCCGATATCTTGACACCTCAAAGACAAAAGACACATTTTTGGGACATATTATGGTCCTCCACGATCAGGGAGGCAGGGTTAGGGTGTGTGTAGCTTTATACCACGAATCATTGCACCAACAACTCACCTCGTCATCAAGCCTTCTATTCATTTCTCACCTCTTTTTGTTTCATTTCACTTTGTTAGGCAGAAAAAAATAAAATAATAGGACAAGGCCATCTCTGGTTCGCTCCCATCCTGAAAAAACTATCAGAGCAAATGCCAGACAACTCATAATACACTGAAAGCAAGTGAGTGAGGAACTGTGTGTAAAGATTGAACCCTCTACCTTGGCACATGGTAAGGAAGAAAAAGACATCATGTAAGTTACTCAAAGCCATACCAGAAAAGTCCTATAGGAATCCTGAGATTGGTAAGAATCTGCAAGTCAAACTGGCCTCATACCACAAATATAGGCCTTTCTTATAGGACGTTTCTGATTGGCAAATGAGATGTGGGACCTAAATGGAATTAAACTGTCAGCATCTTTAGTTTGAGATTAGTTCACAGGTAATTAACTAGTTATTTATAGGACACTGAAGTTAAGATTTCCTTCCACAGCCATGTTGAGCAAACCCACCATTCAACAGTTTCAGCAAAGCGATTCCTCCAACACTGAAGTCTCTCTTATACTGGGTTTAAGAGTCCAGAGGTGAGCCACCACACACACACACAGTTCCTTGGCACACCCAGACCTCTATGGTAACAAAGGAGAGTGTTTGGGTCAGGTGGGTGGTTCTGGGAAGTTGAGTCCGAGCCAGAGCCACAAACTGAGATCCAAGGTGGCGGCCGATGGCGACGGGGGGGAAAAAGAAGCGCTGTGTGCATGGACGGCGGAGGGAAAAAAATGCGCAAAGGGACAGCAGGATGGGGGTTAGAGAGTGGGAGGGAGAAGGGTGAGAGGGGTTGCGGGCGGCGAAGACGGCGGTGGATAGGAGTGGACTAGCGGGCAGGAGGGGTAAGGGTGGGGGGGGGCTGTGCCTGCATACGCCAAGCCTCACCCAATCAATGAAACAACACCCAAAATGCATCCTCCTTTTGGTTTAAGCACACACCAGCTCACCATTGATACACCACACCATGTATTCACCAGCTCAAACACCACCAGGACACATTAGAGGGCGCCATCCATCGCTTTGTGTGCTGAGGGTCAGGATCAGCCTCATAGAGGAGGTCTTCACCCCCACCCCATCCCGTCCCAGCCTGCCCATCACTCCCACCGAGGAGAACCCAGGGTTACAGGTACAAACACTGCCGTCGCAGTGGAGGACGAGGTTACAAACTGGGTAGAGGAGGAGGTGGTGATGGCAGAGGGGAGGAGGAGGAGGAGTAGTGTTATCAAGGCACAGTTAAAGGAAAAGGGTGGGGAAGAGTGGTCAGTGTTTTTATGATCTTTTTTTTTTGTTTGTTTTTGGGTCATTTACCTTGATGGTGAGGAGAGAGCGACAAGTTCCTGCTGTGGTGGTGTTAAAGTTGTCCCCGTGGCTGCACGTTGGCCATTCCAGGTAGCATGGTCACCTAATTCAGTTGAGATAGTTAGTTCAGAGCTGGACTGTCGAAACGGGGGGGCTTTTTTTTTGTTTTCGTTTTTTGGCGGAATCACAGATTATCGCACATGCAGGTTCTGAGAGTGGAAGTGAACATAGAGACACACGGAAAGGGAGAATTTGGTGCAGCAGGGAGAGACCAGACCAGACCAGACGCACACCCATCAACCCCAGGAAAAGGGACCGCTCCACAGATCAAAACGCACCCAGGCCATTCCATCTGTGTGCCTCTCCCCAGCTCTCTCAATATAACTTTAGATATAAATCATGTATAATTTACAGGTGGGAATCAATTTTTAAGAACCACATTATGGACTTTTTGCAGCAAAAACACTGCAGAAAAGTACAACCGTTTTTATATATATACTTTTTTGTTTGTTTGAGAGGCTGCAGAGAGGAAGGAGCTCCAACCCGCACTTACCCTGACCAAAGAGAGCAAAGCTGGGCCAGCATCTACACCTGTCTCCCCTTGGATCCCCAGTCAAGTGGGTCTGGTGGTCATTTTACACAAGAGAAACAGATAGTGAGGGAGAGCATAAAACAAGAAGGCGAGATGTCCAAACCCTTTGCTTTCTTGTACCACAGTAGTCAGCCAAACATTCTTTATTTTAAGGTTTTGTAGTTTACATAATCTCAATAAAAAGCATGCTATGTTTTTTTTACTTGTCCTTTTTTTCCCCCACTCTTTTCTATAAAAAAAGGCTACATTAAAATACTTTTCTAAAAAAACACATGGCAAACAAGACATTTCGCAAACCACAGAATTCTACAAAGGATGCAACTGGTATGTGTTTGAATATATACGAGACAAAGTTTACACTGTGACATGCAAAAGTCACTTAACCACTAAAAACCACTGGAGGAGGGGGGGTGGGGGGTAGGAACGGGAAACAATGAGGCAGTCAGGTGAATTCAGAGGGGCTGTTTGTGTGTGCGTTTTACTATTAAACAAAAAATAAAAAAAATAAAATAAACTGATTGTTTTAAGCAATTGTAAAACTAGATAAATGAAGTTTGCCAGATAGGCTTGTATCTCATTGGGTTGTAATTGTTTGTCGTGACTGGCAGTCATAGGGTGGTTTCCAAATATTTGCGTGGGATCTCAATTTCATTGCGCCGGTTAAAAAGGACCCCGTTTTTGAAGGCGTTTCAAAAATTTGCACAACAAAAATCCCCTTTAAATAGTTGTTGCAAACGTCTGGAACACGTTTTTCTCAATTTAGTTTCCACGAATCAGGAAGTGCAAGAAGTGCGAGGTAACTTTGGGAGGGTTTTGTGGCCTCTGTCTTCTACTGTTTATCAGTGAATGCCTTGGTGAGAGAAACCCTCTCCACTTCCTCCTAGGGGATCCCAAGGTGTTCCCATGCTAGAAAGGATATATAATCCGTCCAGCAAGTTCTGTGTCTGCCTTGGGGTTGCTTACCAGTAGGACACGCCAAGGAATCTTCCAAAGTGAGGGTCATCATCAAATGCCCAAACCAGATCAACTGGCTTCTTTTGAGGAAGAAGAGCAGAAGCTCTCATTAGATGATGGAGCTCCTCCCCCTATCTTTATGGCTGAACCAGGCTGCCCTAAAAAGCTGGCTTATTTTGACTTCTTGCATCCAAGATTTCGATCTTTCAAACACGACCTAAACCTCGTGACCATAGGTGATAGGTTTTTGAAGGTCGATACAGATTATTTTGACATTAGTCTGACCGATATGTGCAGCCGATTATTTTGGGGCCAATTCTTGAAGCCGGAACTGCTTTTACTATAACATGATAAATATAACAATAACAAATGTTACACAAGTCTCAATTTAAGCAAAAAGGAAACACTTAATAACTGAGCCTTGTCTGGTTTAGGCTGAGTGAAGTGCTGCCAACACGGGATTTCATTTTTCAGCCATTTCTTAAAAAAACTGCAAAAATAGCATCTAAACCAGCTG
The DNA here is from genome assembly GCA_032275365.1 of Anablepsoides cearensis. NCBI lineage: Eukaryota > Metazoa > Chordata > Actinopteri > Cyprinodontiformes > Rivulidae > Anablepsoides > Anablepsoides cearensis. The sequence continues at coordinate 12,034,710 of JAUBOC010000170.1, read as the reverse complement.
ACATTAACAACAAGCTTTAGATTGCAGTTTGAAACGTACACCAAAGAAAACCTGCGTTGCGACTCTGATGCTGCGTTCAGAGCAAACGTTTACGAGGTTTACATATGTCTATGGTGGACGGCGACGCTTTACTTGCTCTTTAGGAATTTAAAAGCAAAAAAGACAGAGCTTTTATTTTATTTCAGCAAGTAGAAGAAGAGAGGTATTCTTCGAATAAACGTGGCGGACGATACAAGGAAAAAACACAATTATCAGCCAAAAATATCGGCTGGCCAATGTATCGGTCGACCTCAGGTGAGGGTTGTAACGTAGACAAATCAGGACATCGAGAGCTTTGTCTTTCAACTTAGTTCTTTATCCACCTAGACCAATCAAAGCAACGCCCTCATTACTGAGGATGAGGCCTGGATTTGCTCCATCCTACAATCACTCGTGAACAAAATGCCCAGCATGCACTGGGGTAATTCACCCCAGTGCATGCTGAACGTCATGGCTTTTAGATGCCAACAGAACCACATCATCTGCATAAAACAAAGCTGAGATGCAGAGGTTCCCAAACTACACTCTGTTTGCCTTGAGATCCCGTCAATGTCAACCACCAAGAGCACCAGAGACAAGTGACAAATCTGGCAGAGTCCAACCTGAACAGAGAATGAGCTTGACTTTGTGCCAAGAATGCAGACAGGACCTACCACAGAATGGTCCATAACCCTTGTCCAGGTCTACATAATTCAAGTAGGCTGGACCCATAAAACGTCCATGACTCACTTGGCGACGCTGCAAGGTTGAAGGTTTTGCAACCAATGAAACCATATTGCAACTGATTGAAGATAAAATAAAGAGCATAAACTGATAAAATTGAGAATCTTTGAGATTAAAATGCAACAGAACATTTGCATGTCATTCAAAGGATTCCAGTGAAAATTTGTATTTTTATCGCAATTGTATGTCTTCAACTGGTCACCAACCGTCACAGCCCATTGAGATACAAGCTTCAGGACTTCAGCATGAATGTAAAACAGCACATGCAAGTCCAATTTTATTTTATTTTTTAACTCTGTTTCTAGAGGTGACAAATCCTACCTATAGAAACTACTAATTAAACAGGTGCTAAAACAATTTTTTGCAATTAAGAATCTAAACCAGGTTCAGTAGGTAAAGAATAGAAAATATATATTCTGGGGACACAGGAAGACACTGCTTCATCTCTCACTTCATTGGTGCTATCGCTGTCGTTTCTGCTTAAAACCAAAGGCTCATTTTGAGCCCACAAGGCTCAGGTTTGTGGCTTTTGTACAACCATTTGATATAAAAACAAATCTAACACAGGTGCGCAAGTCAAAGAGAAAGCTTCACCACTTGTAGCTTAGAGTCTAAGCTCTGACGTAACCACCTAAAATATTTCCTCAAAGTAATGTCAAAAGCACTTAAAAATGGGAGATCTCTCCGCATAATGCACTTCACTCAATGTGTATAGGCACATAGCTGACCTTGTCACTTAAATTCAGGATTTATAAAAGGATGAATTCAAAGATCCTTTTGTAAACAACTAATTCAGTAGTTACACATTTTAACCTTCCACTTACAACTCATTACATCCCAGGTAAAATCACATGTAAACTATATTGATGCAAACAAAACACACTATTTCTAGTTTTTAAAAGGCCTCTGAACACTATATTAGAACTATGTACAGAATATATTTAACAGAAAATTACAAATGACATCTGTCTTGCCTATTGAAACACTGAAACCAAAGCTTTACAAAAACACAGCTGACAGGATGAAATGTACTGAGTAACACTGAACAAATTACAATCTATGAAACTTACACAAGAGGTAGGCAGCTGTAAGTTAGAAAAAAAAGAAAGAAAGAGCTGAAGCAATGTCTTTCGGTGGTGTACTTTAAAAGGTGAGGGATGGGATTCGGAGGAAAGGTTGAGGAGAGATTCGAACAAATGTTACAGTACGCATTATGTGTGCTTTAACTTTTTTTTTTTTCCTCAGCAAAGTGCAGTCTTAGCTGCAGCGACTTGTGCGTTGCAAGGTCAGGAGCCCGCACATCAACGCTCGTTTACACACACGCGCATCACATCCAAGACAAACATCCCGCAAAATGAATCAACCTTGGTTCTGTAGGACGCAGTACAGTGCAGCCAGGACACAATGTGTGTCAATCTGACCTCCCATCTGATTAGGTTACAAACTCATCAACATAAGGCAAAAAAGGTTTAAAATTAGCTGCCCAAACTGATCATCTAGGCCTTTAGGAAAATGGCTGATGTGGTTTACTGGAGATTTGGCCTTAGAAAATCATAACTGGATTGCTGAAATAAAGGCATATCAAATAACTGACTGGGTCAGCCTAATACTGGCACAAGTGTGAGACTGGCACAATGAAAAGGTAAAAGAAAGAAGCGCAAAGAATGCCCGTACAACAGATGAGAGCCTCCCCTTTTAGGCTGCACTGTGCGCGCGCAAACTGGACCAAGGTTAGCCGATTGAGTTCCTCATAAAGCACATCGACAAACCAAAGGGCCCCTAGTTTAAAATGCCCAGCTTGCACACTTGAGAGTCCCCCAGGCACGCAAACACACACAGACATACATACGTACAGCGGTGGTCAAGTTTTGAGTGGAAAAAAAAAGGGGGTATGTGGGGTGGGGTTCAGGGCAGAGAGGGAGAGGAGGGTGGGGCAGACAGTTGAGTGCAACTATCGGAAGGGGGGCTCAGGTGTGTGAAGGGAGAGTTCAGGGCGGTGGAGGATGGCCTCCTTGCGTGTGGGCGGCGGCAACGGCGGCTCATACACCCTGGGTGCAGCGATGGCAGCTGCCACTGCCGCAGCGGTGGGGACCACTGGCCTGAGCGCGTCCAACGTGGCGACTGGCTGGGCAGACAACGCGGGTACGGCCGAGACCCCTGGCATGCCAGCAATGGCTGCCACTGTGCTCTGTGGGAAGGCATATTGGAACTGAGGGTACTGCTGCAGCTGCTGGTAGTACTCTGCGTAGTACCTAAAAAAGAAGAGAATACGGTGGAAATAAAATGAAGGAAAGTATAAAACCCTAACAATCAATTAGAGTTTAGTTCATCCAACAGGTGGTAGAAGAAACTATTAGATTTTCAGTGAACCAGTTGATAGACGTGTCCTACCTGGCCATGGGATCCTCTGCAGCCTCTATTGCCTCTTCAGCTGCACGCCCAGCTGGAGTGGGGAGAAGGGGCCTGCGTGGTTTGGCCCTCTGGTAAATAAATGGCTTCATCACAGGGTCCGGAAGTAGAGGTGCCGACCGCCGTAGGGGACTACGGTCCCTCTCGCCAGACTTCGCTGCAGCCACCGCTGCAGCTGCAGCCGCCGTCTGCTGCTCTGCCACCACCTGCTGGCCCTGGGTGAAGTAATGAACCTGCCTGGCTGCCTCAAAGATGGCTGCGGCGGGGTCTGCTGCTCCCATGGCGCTGATGTGAGCGTAGGCTGGTGTGGCAGCACCGTAGATTGCGGGAGATACAGAGTAAGCAGGGTTGACCGCGGCCGCCGGCATTTCTAATCCCGGAGCAGCAGCCAGGTAGACGTGAGGGTTGGCCACAGCCGGGGTGTACACTGGCGTCGAGTAGGCGGCGGCGGCGGCTGCTGCGGCTGCTGGTGATGCCGCCACCTGGCCGTAGATATTGGGCGCCATTGAACTGTATACCTGTGTGGCGCCTGACGTAAGAGCTGCTTGACTGGCCACTGACCCATACAGCTGATTGGCAACATTGGCACCGTACACCTGACTTGCAAGAGCACCATAAACAGCTGGATTCACTGGGTTTCCATCAGTACGTGTGCCAGTGGTAATCCCTGTGAGAGCTGCGTATGTGGGGTCAAAGGTGGAGGTGTTGTAGACTGAATTGTGCACACTTTGTTGGACCTGTAGAGGTAAGCCCGCAGCTGCCGCGGCAGCAGCAGCCAGGACTGCTGCCTGACTCTGGTACTGTTCAAGAGATGGTTTCCCCACAGGACATTCCCCGGCGTAGTGGCCCTGCTTCCCACAGTTCACACACGGTATTTTCCCTGTGGGCGTCTGCTTGCTGGGCTGGACCTTTGAAAGCTCTACAGAAAGGGGCCGACCTTTGAAGGAGGTACCGTGAAGAGCCTCGATAGCCTGAAGAGCATCTTCTTTATTTTCCATGTGAACAAAGGCATAGCCTGCAAAGAAAACCCAATAGTGATTTTAGAAAGGATTGCAAAGGGAAACGTATGGCCACAGACAATCTAAACCTTTCCTGTCAAAGCAAAACCTTCCACTATCAGAATAAACAGCAGTATACATGTGAGTACCCAAAGCCTATGTTCTAGCACAGAGTGGGGTAATGACTTATAAGTAAGTGCTAATGAGTATCTATTAGTGGTGCAACAATACAGAAAATTCACGATTCGGTTCGATACTTTAGTCTTACGGTTCGATTTTTTTTCGATACAAAAAAGAGAAATTTCCATGTCCTTTTTAACTTGTAATTTATTGAAATTAATAATTAACATTTGTTCAACCTCAAACGTCCAGTTTTTAAATTAAATGTTGCTGAAACAGCAAGTTTCTCAGTGGATATGCGCTCAAAAATGCAGCCTAGGTGGAGTAGTCGAACACAGATCCACTGAACCTTCAACACAGAGCATCTTCAGAAAACAAGTTCATAAAATAAATTAAAAAAAATCTGTATGTTCGATACAAGTGTGTATTGAACCTAAAACACTGTTCGATACGGTTCGATACGGGTACATGTGTTGTTGCACCCCTAGTAGCTATATATTGTGATCATTTTATGTTCCAATACAATGACAAAATTTGTAATACACACCCAAGTGAAGAATCGGGTAGCTATGTGAGCACCTGTGGAGCAATTAGGGATTCAGTATTGTGTTCAAGGACACCATAACTAGTGCTGGGCGGTATACCGTTTTGTACCGAAAACCGGTTTTTATTTTTGTTATGATATGAATTTCGGACATTAAATAGCCTGAACACGTTCGGAACGTTTCGTTGCGGCCGCCAGTGAATTGTTTCCCGGGGACACTTTTCCTCGCAGCACCGCTATGTGGATTAGCATGCTAATGTTTTTGTCGGAGCAGCTTGTTGAGTAACTGGAGTCGGGTGGTGTTTCAGCTGCTTATATTGACTAAATACATCCCGTTTTCATCATCGCTGAATGTAGTAAACAACTTTTCAGTGATGTGCACGGTTAGATTTAACGCGCTACGATATAAAAGAGACAATGCGTGGAGACTTTAACGGGCTTTTATTGTGAAAAGCCCGGGGGAAGTAGTTTTGTAGTAAAGCGGAGTTGACCGGTGTGTCGTCCTGTTAAGTTAAGTTTTAACACAACGAAAGACCCGATAAGGATTTTTTTATCAACCTTTCACGATCGGACCAAAATGCATGATTACTGTGTACAACCAGGCAAAGAAGAAAAGACGTACTAGAGGAG
>JAUBOC010000170.1:11925797-11939655 GCA_032275365.1 Anablepsoides cearensis | reverse complement strand
CCCCCCCCCCCCCCCCCCCCCGCCTCCGGCTCTCTGTGTGCAGACGTGCCTCATGTTTATTATGAAGGGGATTATTTTTTTCAGACATTTTTAGAGGTGTAATCCCCTGATCAGGAGCCTCCACTAATACCATCACACGCTGACTTTTTATCGCCCTCCTGGCCACAGGTTGGTGTGGCGGCTCAGCAGAAGCCATTTAAAAACAAAAAACAAAAAAACAAACAAACAATTGTCATCCACGTCTCTATCTCGTCACGTGGGTGCTTCTTCCTGGCTTCAAATAGCCGATCCAACTCACCGGGCAGCCAGATTCTCCGCTGACACAGGCGAGGATCAGCGAGCCAAGTGCTATGAAGAGGTGGGCGGTCAGATAACATGAAATTTATCGAGCTGCGTCTACCCGTCGAAGCAGGCAAACACAATATGCACACGGACAGCGAGGAGCTCAGTGACTCTGTGAGTTTTAGTCACCTGTTGATTGACTTCTGTGTGTTTTTGATCCGTCTTTTTTTTTCTTTGTAAGAGCCTGTGTGTGCACTTGGTGTTGTGTGTGTGGATCAAAGAAGAGGATTTGCTTTACTTTCTTAAGGCTTGATGTTTGATAAAGGGGGATTATGTCCACTTTGTTTTTGTTTTTCTGCAGTTATGTAGAGGATTATGAGGCCACCTGTAAGAGGAGGTGGAAGCTGATGTTATATAATAGTTGAAGTGTTTGAAGAGAGGCAGTTGTTCAGATCGGATTGTTGGTTTTATGTTATTTTTGCTCTTTGGAGATTAAAGTAAAAAAAAAGAGGGAAACTTCTCTAGAGCTGCTGCACAGAAACAAGTCTGGTGGATTTTTGAGTAATTTTGGATTTGTTGTGAGTTTTGTGGATGGACGTTAAGGATTTAAAAGTGATTATTTTTCCTTTTCTGTAAAGTGTTTGAACCTGGATGACTGTGTGTGGGAAACAGAAGCTTTGTTTTAGATTTTCCTTTTTATTATCGTGGCAGATTATCTATTTCTCGCTCCTCTTCTGGCTCCATCCCTCTCTCCTCCCCCTCATCTGACCTCAATCCATAAGCCTCTTGACCTCTGTTTGTCATGAACACAGTATATATTCACTCCTTCTTTTTTATTTATTTCTTTTTATTCTTCCTCCTCTCCGCATCTCTTCTCCCCCTCCCTCCCTTCAGAGGTGCGTTCGGATACTGTTCCAGGACGGGGAGCGGAGCGCCGTGCGGACGTTGCAGTGGCGAGCCGGGGAGACGAGCCAGGCCCTGGCGCAGCTGTGCGCCGCCACCTTCGGCGTGTCCGACCCGCAGCAATACACCCTGTACTGGCGCAGCGGCGGCGAGATGCGGGCCCTGCCGCCCCAGGCCCAGCCCCAGGACCTGGCGGGCCACAGCGAGGGGGGGCCCTCGCTCTCCTACCTGAGGACGGACCACGACTTCAGCAAGATGCGGCGGCTCACCAGGGGCGGCGCTGTGGACCTGAGCGAGTCCGTGTGCGAGGAGTGAGTGGGAGGCCGCGGGGAGGGGAGGAGGGGAGGGGGAGGATGGTTGTTCTTTTCTTTCCCCGTCTCTTTTTTCTCTCTCTCTCTCTGTCTCTTTTCTCCGGCGGCGCGTTGTTGTTCCTTGGTTGTCGCGGGTCAGGACTCCTTGTGAGGAAGAAAAAAAAAAACAAAAAACTCCTGACTGCGAGCGGAACAACAAACTCTTCCCCCTTCAAACGGACCTTAAATCAAAGCAGGAACAACTTTGCCAAAAAATAAAAATAAAAAAAAAGATGGGCCACTTCAGTGCTGCTGGTGTGAACGGAGTGTACTATTTGTGGAAAACAAAATAACGTGTTAATAAATGGATTTGTAATTTGAATCATGAATCCAGAGTTCTAAACCTTGAAGGGATTACATCATCAGAGCATGAGGAAGGCTCAAATCCAAAGACAAATTCTGTGCGACTACGGTTGCCTGGAAACAAAAGCGTTTCCTGTAATAGGAAAGCAAATTTGTCCACCGTGGTGATGTAACCCTTTCACGTCGTAGTTCTGGGCTGAAAACCTAAAAAAAAAAAAAAAAAAAAAGACACTTGGATGTATTATCGCTTCACTTTCTGTGTTAAAACGTCTGCAGATGTTGGGGTTAAAACTTTTGGAAGTTTCAAGGTTTGAGCCTTTTCTTGTGGCTGCGGGAACATAATAAAACACATGTTAAAGCCAAGACCAAACCTCAGTACCAAAGTGACAAAAAGAAAAACTGAATAAGATGTCATTTTGTGAGATAATTGCTGTTTTACTTGGGAGAAAGAAAATAATTGTGTTCAAGCTTGATGGAAGCTTTAAATCATCTCCACAGAGACAGTTTTATATTTATGGAGCCCGTCGGGTGACAATGGATTAAAAAAAATGCTTGGTCACAAGATAACTTATGGTGACGTGATTGTTAATGAGTGGCCACAATATAGTTAATACTTTGCCATAAGATAGTTGATGCATCACCAAAAAACAATATTCACAATATTTAATTCAAAAAACTTTATTGATCCCAAAGGGAAATTACATTAAAATATACTTGATGTGTGACCACAAGATAGTTAATGAGTGGCCATAAGATATTTGATGCATAACCACAAAATAAAGTGTTGCCACAAAACAGTTCATGCATGATTTATATACAGTTAATGCTTAACCTCAAGGTAGTTATTGTGTGACCATGAGATAGTTAATCTGTGGCCACAAGATAGTTAATGCATAGCCTCAAGATTGCACGGCCACGAGATGGTTAATCTGTGGTCACAACATTCAATTCAAAATACTTTGTTGATCCCAAATGGAAATTACATTACAATATATTTGATGCATGACCAAAATAGTTAATGCATGGCCACAAGACAGTTAATTCTTGGCCATGAGATAGTTAATGCATGGATACAAGATAGTTAATGTGTGTCCACAAGATAGTTAAAGCATTGCCACACAATTGTTAATGCATGGCCACAGGTTAGTTGATGTGTGGCCATAAAATATCTTGTGCATAGCCACAAGATAAAATGTTGGCACAAAATAGTTACTGCATGGCCAGAATATGGTTAATGTTTGGCCTCAAGATAGTTATTGCATGGCCACAAGATAGTTAATGCATGGACACAATATTGAAAATGCATGACCGCTAGATATTTAATGCATGCCACAAAATAGTTAATGCATGGCCACAATATAGTAAATTCATGACCACAAGATAGTTAAAGAATTGCCAAAAAGTTGTTAATGCCTGGCAACAAATTAGTTAATGTATGGCCACAAGACAGTTAAAGCATGGCCATGAGATAATTTAAGCATTTCTACTAATTAATAATGTGCATCCTCAAGATAGTTATTATATAACCACAAAATAGTTAATGTGTGGCTACAAGACAATTAATGCATGATCATGAGATACAAACTCGTGACCACAAGGTAGTTATTGCAGTCATTCCCATGCAGAGACTGTTGGTTGTTTACATGGACAAGTTTGAATTCATTTCATTTTATCATAGGAATGAATGACATACTTCAGTCAGTTGCCATCAGGCATGAAGTACATCTTTACATTATACAGTATGTTACAGCTACAAGACACAGGTGACAGCTGGAGTTGTCTTTGTATTAAAAGATTTATATTTTTAGCTCAATGCTTAAAACAAACCCCTCTCGCACTCTGTGCCTTTGCTGCAGAATCAGTCGGGAGTTGCATTACGTTCAGAAATACAGTAAAATAAAATGTTTCTCATTAAATACAAGAACGTATTAATACATAATCTGACTCCAGTATCTCCCACAAAGAGACACGGCTGCTCAGAATTATCTCGTGGCCACGCATTAACTAGTGCCTGGCCACAAGTTATTATCTCGTGGCCTCATTTTAATGTCTTTTATCCAGTGTCACTGGACGAGCTCCATATATTATGGATCACGTCTTTAGCAGATAGAGTGGGTTGGAGTGAGGTGATATTTCTTTGTTTAAGTGAAGTGGGGCACATCTCTTTGTCGTCGGAGACGACAGATTTACTGACTTGACTTCCGAATGTTTTTTTATTTTTTTTTCTGTGTTGGAGCTGCATCCACTCCATTCTGCTTTCTAAGTTCAGCTGTTTTCTCTCGGCCTCATTACGAGGAACCGGTCTCGGGACCTCCAGATGAACCGAATGTAAACGTCACCAGCTTCGGGAGAACTCTCCTACAACAAGTCATCCACTGCCTGCCTGCCTGGCTGACCATCAAATAACTCAGATTCTGTAATTACATCTACCTTTCATCGGTTCGGTTTCTGAGGTTGAAAACAAAGAATGGATTTTTTTCCCAACATATCTTGACTTTTTCAATTCTGCTGAGAAGGTTCGTTTTGGGAACTTTTGATGTGTTTTGAACATTATTGCATGCTTATTTTTTTCATCTGATGTGAAGGTTCTGCGGATGTGTTTTGTGTGTGAGTGTGTGTATGTGTGCGTGGGTGTATGTATGATAAGCATGTGTTGATGGTGAGAGCTCACTATTTCTTTTCAGTGTAAAAAAAACACGATTGTATTTTGTCAGGTACGGCAATAAAAGTTGCAATGTCTGTTCATTTGGTTTGGTTGTTGTGAACCAAGTCAACCACCAGGTGGCAGCAAAACCTTCATTTAGTTCAAAGACGTTTATTGGATCATTGCACAGATTAATCACTTAAACTTGAACATAAATGACATGTTTAAAACAGCACAGCATTTTTGGCATGAACCCCAATTTATTGTAAAAAAAAAAAAAACTTAAAAAAGAAAAAGTAACTAACACATTTTTATTATTTAGATCACTTTCTGAGAGTAAATTTTTTGTTAAACATTTCTACCAACATTGTATTGTTGTTTAGCATACTGGTCTTACATTTTGCTAATTTGTACAAAATGTTGCATATAAATATAAAATAATATATTTAAATTATGTAAATGCAAAATGTTGAAGTTTACATTTAAGTATTTCAGAATGTAATGCAGCCTTTGACGCTCTGCTTTCGTTATGATATCATCATCCTGAGACAACAGACAACCGCTAACGCTGCTAACAAACAGTGCTTCAAACTTGCGGTTTGACTTGCCTGAGCTGCTCTTCAAACAGCCAGACCACAGGTCCCATCATTATTGTTTTCAATGAACACGTTTTGAATTTACATTTTTGATGCTATCTTCAGCAGCATTAGCAGTATTAGCAAAGCTAGCAGCATTAGCATTGGTTTTTGTTGCAGGATAACAACAAAAGCTGCAAACCAACTGCAAAGACTGTGTTTGCACTTAACTACAATATAAGATTCATTTTTTCATTTAAATTTAGGATTTAACATTTACACACATTATTTAGCATTGAAATTTCTTTAAAAAATAGCCAAATGTATGAACAGTGAGATAAATAACAATAAAACAGTGATTTTTTTTTTTAGCATTTTCACTGTAATTTACAAAGTTCTTCCAAGGAATAGGAAAGACAGAATATACAAACCACAAAAAAAAATAAAATAGTTAATGCATGGCCACAATATAGTAAATTGTAAAAAAAAAAAAAAAAAAAAAAAAAAAAAAAAAAAAAACAAAAAAAACAAAACAAAAAAAAAACAAACACATCCCACCTAATAAACAACAACATTCCCCTAAATACTGTCACCTAAAAAAGTGTGTAGCAAAAACAAAAACTTAAAAGTTAAGAAATTACAAAAATCTGTCAAGATTTACTGAAGCAGTGCTCAACCAAAATTTCCAGGGTCAGCTATTCCAGAACCTCTGTTGAAGGTTTATTGAAAAAAATCATAAACGATTTCCATGTGTCATGAAATTTATTCTCAGAGCCTCTCATCACATATCTGATTTTCTCTAGTTTTAGGTTAAGTAGAACGTCTTTTATCCAGTTTGACACTGTGGGTGGAGCAGCATCCTTCCATCTAAGGAGAATTAGGCGGCAAAACAGTGATTTTTTTTTCTAGCTGTAGCACTGCCATTGCACCCTGCAGGAACATCAGAATGTTTCTGCTAGAAAAAGATAATAAAAAAACTGCTGAATCTCACTCTGAAAAGTTCAAACTATTCAGGAAGCATCAGATGAACATTTCAATAAAATTGGACGTTTTAACTTTTAGAAACCTCCTGTGAGTTTTTAAAAATTATATTTTTTTTAGGAAACATTAAGAAAAGCCAAAAATAGAGATGTGAGGTCATAAAAGGGGCGGAGCTGACATTATAAACTCAATAAACCAGTAATTCTTCTATCGCTTGTCGTTTTGTTTTATTTGACCCCGACCCCCAGCTTCTGCAGGACTCCCAGGCCTTTCTCCTGGTACTCCTGTCTGCTCAGCCAGAAGGAGTCCTTGTCTTTCATGATGTTGGCGAGCACCGCACCTCCCATGAACACCATGTGTTTACGCCTGGGTGGGTCCTCGATTCGGATCTTGAACTTCTGCAGAGGGGAGTAAAGTGAAGGAAAGTCATCATGTAAATATGGTGTGCGTTTTATAATGCCTTTTCTGTGCCACTATAGTTGTCTCAATAAAGCTTTTATACACTAAATATACAAATATAACCTTTAATGCTGTACTAACAATTTAAACAATCGTCTCAGGTTGAGAAATGACAGCGTTATAGCTGTTATTGTCAAGCAAAAAAATTAACGTTATGTTCAATCTTAAAAAACTTTAAAATCACGTGTGTGCTGACATCACTCAGATTATGTTTTGAGGATGGTACTCAGCTACTACCACACCAAACTTTAGATCAAAAACTGAGTTAAAGCCATTAATGTGTGCTCTAAGTTCAGTTGGCTGAGGCATCCATCTGGAATTGGGCTGAATCCAAAAGTTGATCAGTTGCAGATGCCTATCCAGTGATTACTTTCTGACAGTTTCATCAAAATATGTCCAGTGGTTCTTTAAATATTTTGCTAACAGACAAGCAGAGTTGACTTCACTAGTTAAAGGCGAGGTTTTAAGCGAAGCTTTTGCATCATAAGTTAATGCTTTAAGTACTTTTTCGGAATAACTCTCAGCTACTACCACACTAAATTCTGGCTTAATATCTGTAAAAATAAACAAGTTGTAGCTATTTTTATGATTGCTATTGTTGATTAACTGTTGTGGCCATCTTGAATTTGGTTGGTTCCAAGTGTAAATCAGTTGTAGAGGTACATCAAACAATTACTTTCTGACAGTTTCATTAAAATCTATCCAGCGGGGCCTGAAATATGTTGCTAACAGACACATTAAACACAAACAAGAAAACATAATTGACAGTGGTAATTTAAGCACATGGTAAAACATTGAAATCGGAAAGTTCATTCATGCTTTTGGAACCATCATTAGAAGACCAAAATCAGGTTCTTACTGATAGTTTCTCTGTGTCTCCGTTCAGAACCCTCTCCAGGTAGAGCTGCTTGATCTCTCTCTCCAGTCTGGATGGAAGGCCGGGGTACATGGTGGTCCCGCCCGACAGAACGATGTGCTTGTAGAAGTCAGCTCTGCTCGGGAGAAGACAGGGGAGACGTGACGTACCATAAACGCTGATGTTTGTCAGAGAGACAGCAGGGAGGAGAGACTCAGACCTGAGGTCGATGTCCGCGGCCTGGATGGTGTTGAACAGCAGCTCGGCCACCCCGACTCCCTCCACGTTGATGAGATGAGGCTGGAAAAGGGCTTCGGGGGCCCCGAAACGTTCCCCACCCACATTCACCTGACGCCCGTCGGGAAGCTGCCACAAAAACAGGGACCAGTGGAATATAAACCTCAAATTTTAAAGGGATAGTCCAGATGTTTGGCAGTGGGAATATGTGGACAGGTTATGAACAACTAATATCTTACCTGCTGTAGATAGCTCTTTGAACGACTGCAGGCAAAAAAAAATTTAAGTGAAGAGGCCAAGACCAAATTAGGTTATTTCTTTAAAGAGAACTTTGACTAACAATAGATATTATTTAATGCATATTTACTTCAGCTATAAAAACAAGACTGTAAAAATAATGTAGACTATTTAATATTATGAATTTAAAAGGTATATTGTCTATCTCTTAAACATAAGACTGACGTTCAGCCCTTTTAAGTGAAAACAGTCGCGCATTGACAGAGAGGAGAATGTTGAAATGATTCAGCCTGAAACTGACCATGGACAACAGCAGAGCTGGTTCATGGAAGAACCTCAGTTTAGCCTGTTAGCTTTCACGTTAGCTCCTGAGCCACCAGCAATATATGGTGTTAGCTCCTAAGCTAAAAATATTAGCTCAGCAGTTAATGTCACATATAAATTAGTAATATGGCAACAACTTCAGAGCAAATATGTATGGCAATATAGCTCCTGAGCTAATAATATTAGCTCATGTGCTAATGCCACATATATTTTAGTAATTTCTATACAGTATGGTGTTAGCTCCCAAGCTAATTTACTGAACATTGTGTTTGAATCTTTTAACCCATATTAGGTAAGAAACTAATACAAAATATAGCTTTATTATCACACATTGTAGCTTTTTGGCCATGACTCTTTGTGTTTTCGTCTCAATTGTAATCTATCATCATCATCATCCCCAGTTTGTGTTGCATCAGTAACAAAGTGGCAATTTGCGCAAGCGAAATAAACAGACATTTTTTAATTATTAAATTTTTTCACGTGTCACAAATAACATTTAGTAGAATAGAGAAATAACAACATATTAAAGCCAACATGCAAGAAGTCAGAGGTCTTTTTTTAAAATATCCCAATTCCTAACTTTTCAAAAATCATTCAAAAATGGTTTTAACTCCATCATTTTTACAACTGCTAAGCTCTGAGATTTGATACTTTCAGTGCTAACAGATCACTGTTAGCACTGTCATCATGTTAGTTTTTAAGATTTAACCTAAGGGGCCGTAAACTCAAACAGGAAGCCAGTGTATGGAGTGTTAAAGGTGACAAAATTTAATAAATATACCATAAAATAACTAATAATAAATTCCCATTCATTATTTAAATATATCATTAAGTTATTAAATACATTATTAAACAATTAACTATATCATATTAATAAATACATAATTAAATAATATCTTTAGTTGTTCCAGCAGAAATACTATAATATTCTTGCAAGCAATGCCCCAAGGAAGTGATACACCTAGCCGCTAGCTGTTTTTGAAAATGACCAAAATAATTGTATAGAAATCCAATGTAGTCTTGTTCAGACTAGTCGTTAGCTTGTGAATCTGGTCAAATTATTTTTTATTTCTTCAAACTATTGTCGTCCAAAGAGCTTAAAACCCACTTCTAAAGACCTAAATGATGTTATTTCTGTAAACCTGCGCTGACGTTGCTCCTAAACGTACCGTGAAGGACTCAACCAGGTAGGTGGTCTCTGTGGCCAGACGCTGCTCCTGATCAATGTTGTACCCCACGTAGCAGAGCTTCTCCTTCAGCAGACGCACGGTCTCAAAGTCGGCCGTGTGGTTGAAGGCGTAGCCGCGCAGCAGCAGGAGCTGACAGGAAGAATAAAAAAATGACTTCCTATATCAAAATAAAAAAAAAAAGAAAAGCTTTCTGGTTTGACACACGCTTGTCCTTTTCAGCACACCTTAATCAGGTAACGAGTGATCTCACGTCCTGCGATGTCCAGCCTGCGGGTGAGGTGCGGTAAAGAGAAGCCCTCGTAAACTGGACAGATGTGGGTGACGCCGTCTCCCGAGTCGACAACCACGCCAGTGAGCAAACCTGTAGGTGCAGATGAGGCATTTGTCAACCGGATACTCACGGAACACGGTGCTGAAACCTCAAAACAAACTGAAAAGCTCCTTACCCTGGGCGTACAGAGTGAGCACAGCCTGAATGGCCACATAAATGCCTTGGAACTGGTACTTTTCAAACATGACCTCGGTTATTTTCTCGCGGTTTTTAGTTGGGTTCATGGGCGGTTCTGTCAGTAAGATCTTCACAAACACAAGAAAAAAAAACAATGAATATGTCAAGTTGTATGGATTGTCCATAGATTTTCCTCCATTTTACAGGTTTACAGACGTATAGAGAAAATCTCCCATTTTTTTCTCACAAATCTTACGAAATGTGGCCAGCAAGAACTTCAAAGATGCATTAACATCTTAAAAGAAGCATATGCTGTTTTAAAGCCAGGATTGACCGTAAACTACATCTCCCATGATGCATGTTGATTATTTTACCCGCAAAATGATGGTGGAGGTGCACAGGGTTCAAAAGTAGCTGGCAGCCATTTTTGCCAGCTACTTTTGCTTTGGTCCAGTTGTACTGGGAAGTGGGAATTTCTCTCTTACAAGTCGTACATTTAAAGTGGAACACCCTCCACACCTTCTCTGCTGGAAAGTGGGAAAGTTCAGTTTTCAATTTGGTAGAAGTGAATAAAACTCTCTAACTTTTATTTTTAATAGTATTTCTGCATTTATTTCACATTTAATCAGTCAAACACATAATTACTTTCAGTGTTTATAAAAAGACGTAACATTGTTTGTATGCAGGAAATACCATGTAGAGCTCAGTTATTGTTTGTTAGCAGTGCTCAGCACTGAGACCAGGAAAGGGACATTTGGTGCTTAGTCGAAGTTAAATGTGAAATGTTGAAGGTAAAGACAATAGGTCCTTTGAGGGCCACCATAACGTTGTGGCCCTCGGGTCCCGTAGACTGTACCGGCTCCACTGCAGACACCATTATCCCACAAACCAACGCTAGACATTCATATGTTTTCATGGTTAGCTCAATTTTTACACTTAGAATAGGAAGTTGTATTTGAATCCTGTGAATAGATGCAAATAAAATGCTGATTTATTTTTGAATGATGTTCTGTAAAACCCATAAGGGTCAGGCTTTGGGCACACCTTGCACTCTGGTGGGTTGATGTTGAGGCGTTGTGGGCCGAAGGTGTGGTCCCACAAGTGCAGCATGTCCTCCCAGGAGCGCACCATGCCGTTCTCCATAGGGTAGGACACCTCCAGCATGGAGCGGCACTCGCTGGCCTCGTCCCCGACCATCAGGTCCTGATGGAAGAGATCAAACTTAATAAATACCTCTCTACCTCTCCAGGCTCTCTTCTACCTGCTCCCTACTTTCACTACAGGTTACTACAAACTGTACTGTTGAAGTTCTGAAGTCCTAAGTTATCAGACCACGATTCCCACCTTAATCTCGATGTCGCCCACTTTGGTGGTGGATCGTATGATTGGTCGACCCACCAAGGCGGGGAAGATGTGCTCGGGGAAGTTGGAGCCAGCGAAGCCACACTTGACGAACTGTGCGGGGAAGTGAAAGAGAAGCGCTTGAAGGATGTTTTTGCAGAAAAACGTTCTCATTTCCACATGCTGACTGAAACCAAGACTTTTCCCAGCCCCAAACTGAAACTCACACACAAAGCTGTTCTGTTCATTTTATTGTTGTGCAGAGTTTACCAAGCAGAAAACTTTTGTAAAAATTGCCCCAAACAGTGTTTCAGCAAATTATTGCATATTAAAAATTTTCATTTTACAGTTTAAAACTGACATCATCTTATGTTGAGAATTGATGGCGTTATAACAATTTAGACCAAACCTTGAAAATAATGCCATCCAGAATCTCATGCAGTACTGCAAGCTGCCATTCTCAGAGTATGTCTTGTGGATGACTCTCAGCTACCACCACGTAAAATCTGAGCTCAGTATCTGTAAATTTGACTGAATTGCAGTCATTTTTGTGTTAGCTAAATTTGACTAACTGCAGCAGTCATCTTAAATTAGATTGGCTCCAAAATGTAATCAGTTGTAGATGTGTATCTAATGATTACTTTCTGAACGTTTCATTAAAATATGTTTAAAGGTTATTGAGATGCGTTGCTAACAAACAGGGTTGACTCCTATAGTTATTGCCAATGTTTTTCACAAAGATTTTGCACATGTGTGGAGCTTAAAGTATATGTTATAAATGACTTTCAGCTACTATGACCCTAGATTTTAGCTCAATACCCATAAGTTTGACTCTATTAGAGCCATTTTTGTGTTTTTTACAGTTAGTTAACTGTGATGGTTATCTTGAACTGCACTGGTTCCAAAACTTAATCAGTCGTAGACATGCACCCCATGATTACTGGCTCAGAGTTTCATTAAAATCCAGCCTGTGTTTCATAAAAAAGTTTGCTAACAGACACACAAAAACAGAAAATTACTTAAACTGTACATCTGCCTGCCAAGACCACACCTCCTACTTCCCTGTCTCAACTTGTCTGTGGCTCTGCACACATTCCTTAGCCTGAAGCAACGCTATGCATTCCTCACTACAAAAGATAAATAATAATAAAAATAGATGGGTGAGTGTGTTTTGCCGTTTTGTAAAGTTGTCAACTTAAATGCTGCAGAATCATCCTGAACAGACTGTTCTGATGTTTGAGCATCTCGATCATCTCTTCCTGTTTTTCATCCAATGGATTCACTTCAAAGCATCATAACCATTTATGGATGTTTTGTTTAAAAAAAACAGTTGTGACAAGCCCAGACTCATGGAGATACGATAAGACAGTTTCACACCCTGTAGCTCACTGTACAATCCTGATGGGATTATATCAGTTTTAAAAAATGACAAAATATTTAAGTAATCTGTGATTTATGCAGCTGTTACAGGTGGAAAAGAAAAGCAGAGAATAAGCTGTTAATGTAGAATAAAACAGACACAGTGCTGGACTCTTAAACTTACCCCTGTCCCATTGTCACACACCACCACCTTCCTCCCCTGGTTGTCCATGCTTTATGTTGCAAACAGCTCCAATACTTACTCCCAGCTGCCTGAACAGGAGTCAGACTAACCACTTCAGAAAAATAAGATTAGAGCACATGAGTTCAGCAGTGACGGCAGCTGGTTGACAGGTAGGGAGAAGTCCTCTTGCTGCTGCTCCTTCAAGTCTGGGCGGGATTACGAAATGTGCAGACACCCATTTGGGTTAGGGAGGAGGGAAAACAGAGATGAAGAAAGGTATTTACAGGTGAGCCTGGCGTTTCTTCAGACTTTGCTTACTCTGAAAGGGCTTTACTGTGATTATGTTTGCTACAGTTTCCCAAAATAGATGAACTTCACTGTGCCTTTTATTTTCAAATGTCCAGAAATTGTACCATCTGATTATACAATGAGGTTAAGTTGAATAAACTTAAACATTTTAAAAGACATCACAGCAGCAATCACTATTTACTGTTATAAGTATGCAAATGAGCTGTTGTCAGATATAAAGTGAGGAACATTTGTCTTTGCATAAGTTAAAAACTCAGCCAGCAGTGACATTAAAATGTCCCTAAGATCAGAAAGTCCGCCTTTACTTTATTTATGTGTATATTAAAGCAAGGCCAATGCATCATTTCAATGTAATTTTAAACTGAACTGAGCTAAAACAAGTAGAGCCCCCTGCTGGTAGGAAACATTATTGCAATGCAGCGTCACTGGTCACTACAAATGGTAATGAGATATTTTTTGTAATTAAATTAAAAACTATTTATGTCTGTAAAGAAAATATTATGTAGCCTCAAAAGCAAGTTACGTACCTTACAAACGGATTATCTATCTAGGATAACTTGGTGTGGTAACTACAGCAAACTTTGTTGATTATATTAGCAGCGTTAGCTGTTAGCTCTCCAACCTGTGGGTGACTATTAACTACTGACGAGTTAGGAAGAGTGTCTAATTTTCATTTTTACTAGGATATTTTTATTTTTTCATATAAGAACAGTAACTTTGTTCTATTTTGTATTTTACATGTTTTTTGTTTTTTGTTTTGATAGTTTTTTTTCCATGGGAAGGTAACCCAGGCGCCATCTTTTTATTTATTTACCGTTATTTAACCAGGCAAATCCCGTTGAGATCTCAGATCTCATTTTCAAGGGCGGCCTGGGC
>JAUBOC010000170.1:11894600-11907817 GCA_032275365.1 Anablepsoides cearensis | reverse complement strand
GCCTTTACACGATAAAGCATGCAGTTATCACTGCATTAAAATGAGGAATGTTGAGCAACTTGTCAAGTTGTTCTTTAATATTACTATAAATACAGTTAATATTATAGCACATTAGCATCAAATTATCTGTAGCAGGACTTGGAGGTTGTGCAAACGACTATAAACTGAAGCCGTATTGTAATGGCTGAATGGACAGATAGTCGTCACGTAGCTAATTTGGATGAAAGCGTATTACACTACACTGACCCAAGTCATCACAGACTATTTTATAAACACAGACATGGCTGTAAACAGTGGGTAAAATAAGGAGAAAATGAGGAACGGGAAATACACACGTCATGATTACAAATTTAATCTCGTAATATTATGACTTTATTCTCATAATATTATGACTTTATTCTCGTAAAATTATGACACAATTTCTTAATTGACCCTTCAAATGACAAATATAGTGACATCATTTAAGATACCTTAACTTACATTTTGACTAGTTAAAATTTTTAATATATCTAACATTACCATTCAGGATAGTCAAAATGTAGTTGTTCCTAGTCAAAACTAATTTTTAGATAGTTTGAATGTAAATACAGAGCGTCAGATGAAGCCAATCCTATGTTAACATGGCCTGCCATACCCGGACATGTTTAGCAATTTCATTTTTCCTGGTCTAGCTGGAGCATAAATGTTTCCTGGTTCTGCAGGGGTAACTCAGTCCTCGTCAAACCGAAGCTTTACTGAGAACTTCCTAAAGTCCACTTTAATACAGATCTTAATTACTAAGTAGGAGCTTTTAATTGGATACTGGACCTGGGTAAACTTATAATCACCCGTCACACTGACCGATGCCGGGATGCCTTTAAATTTGAACCTTGTGTCAAGTTACGCCACAGTCGGGTCAGTTGTCTAACGTCTAATTCTTTCCTCACTTATAACACTGTTTAAATCTAAATTACTAAATAATCACTGTTAGGAGCAAGATACTTTGGAATTCATAGTTTTCAGAGTCCGTCCCTTCTCTTTTTTCCATTTCCCATTTAAGCAATACTTCCAGAAACGCAGATCCCTCGGCTGAAGTTAATTGATTGGATTTGTCTATTTCCACCTGCTCACAGAGCTTTCTAAAGACCGTGGCTGTGGTTCACCGGCTGCCATGACTGTGTTGTAACAGCTAAAGCTACGATGAAAGCGCTGCTATAAAAATTGTCCAGAGAATTTATTAGCAGGTGAAACAACACAAATCAGGCATTTTATTCCATAAGCACAAAACAAAACAAAAAAATAAACATACCTTTTTAAATGAAAATAAATTGACCAACATAAGCACAAAATATTTTTTTTTTTTACATCTGAAGTATGACAAATCATTTTACAGTGTTTGAAAAGCTCAAAATATTTAACACAATTTCATGCTACTTTTTTTTTGCTTCGGATTGTTCAAAAGTACCCATTTAAAAAGTGAAAACATAGTTACAAAACCATATACTTGTACATGTAAATAAATATTACACAACAATCTGAACTTAAGTAATCAAACTGGATCATTTGTGCGGTCGTTGTAGTGTTTAAGAATATAAGTTATCTTTACTCTGTATACAGTATATTTAATGTACTGCAGAGTTTTATTATTGGCTTAACAAAGCCTTAAATAACAGACTGTTTCTGCTTCATGTTTGGAATTTACATTATTTACATGATTTAATTCCTGAGGTTAAAAAAAAAATACAACATATAGGACCGAAAATGTCTGACCTTAAGTGTTACAGTACAGTTTTCTACCGTTAGCACAAAGCTACGTGTTTAAAAAAGTAAGAAATATCTCCAGTGTTTTCTGTCAAGAATCATAATTAGAGTAGCAGATAAGACAATAAAAGAAAGGATTTGAAATGTACCGACAGCTGAGGTTTACAATAAATTCTAATTCTTCTGAGCCAAAAGTTCATCTCTAAATACTACTTAGACTGTGCGATGAGAACGTCTATCAAGGAACGGTATCACGTTTTCCAAATGTTAACAAAAAATGGAGAACGTATTAACTATCCATCCAATTAGCTTTTTAAGATTGAACTTTCATAACAACTTCAATGTTGGCACTTTTTTGGCTAAGTCAACACTGAAACAACTGACCATGTTGTGTTCATCTGTGCATATTCACTGATATTCAGAAAACTGGTTGTCTTCCAAACTTGTGCTACAAGCCCCTCAATAGAGCAATAATGAGAATAACACCTGACAACAAACATAATTTAACACTCTGAGCAAAGTTGTTTCTAATTATTCTCTGCCATATGGAGAAAAATAACACCCTCCGTTTTTTTTATACATTATAATCATATTAAAACTGAAATGTATGAAGAGAGGCTACATCTCTTCTTCAGGCTTAAAACACACACACACACACAAATCAATCCTGTATGCAGCTACAGTTCACTTAATTCTGAAGCGACTACTGCCATCTAGTAGTCAAAACTCATTACTGACATAATCTGATTATTATGACTGTTTCCCATCAGAGTTTATAAATTTGTGGAAAACTAGAAAAGTATGGATCAGATAATTAGGAAAACAAAACCTTCCTAAAATAAACGCGTGTATATTTTTTAAAAGTTTGTCAGGAAACAAAAAAACCTAACCAAGAATTAATCATATGACATTTTTTTGAAATTCCTGACAAAAAAAAAATGATTTGGGTGATTATTTTAGGTCGATGTTATGTTGCATTTACAGGTAAATGTAGAAATGTATCCAATCAGAAACACATCAACACCTTCATAAAATAACAGCTTATGTTTGTCGGGAATCTCAAAACATGTCATCAGGTCTTTGTAAAGGTGTTTGTGTTCGCATAAAAACTTGCCCATTGACTTAAACGTCGAAAGGGACCTTCCTTATCCATGGTGTCGATAAGGAAGAAGGAACCCCTCAGTCAGGTGAAGTGAAGTATAAAAATGTATTTTCTTTAACTTTATCAGACTTTCTCACATTCCCTCTGTTGTGTCTGTTTTTCCAGACAAGTTTATGATAATAAATTAAAAAGCACGATCCAGTTAGTGTTTGTTCATTTGAAAAATAATTTTTAAAAAGTTGACCAAAACGTTTCCACTTCACAGTTCACACCAGTTTCCAAACAAGTTTTTGGTGCATCTAATAATCTAATAAAACATAAGCCGTGCTGACTTTGAAAGTTGTATAAGAAGACTTTGTCTCCTTTTTGTTCAGCAGCGTTTGGTAGAGGATGGGTATTTGGTCTTTAGGCCCTCCTTAAAGCTGCGAAACAGAAGCCGGTTCTGTTTGTTCTCCTCCTCTTTCTTGGCGTGGAACTCTCCTTGGAGCTTAAAGCCCAGGTGCACGACGAAACCCGAGCTCAGGACGGAGAACCTGAATCCAGCCACATGGAGCTCACAGGCCTGGAGGGAGATGGAACATGTTAAACACGCACAAACACAAGGAGAACATACAAAGCAAGCCCAACTTAGGAATTGTACCCAGGATCTTTTAACCGTGACGTAACAGTGCTAACCACTAAACCACCGTGGTTCACAGTTATCAGGAAGAACTTGGCACCTCACACTTGAACGATACCAACCTGGCTAATCCGATTGAAGCCGTACTGCTTGAAGTTCTCATCGTAGAGGGGCACAGTGCGAGGGCCGATGTAGAATGGCTCCCAGGGGTCAACCCAGTTGAGCGTGTAGGCAACCTCCAGAGTGCCCGTCTCCCTAACGTGACTGTTGACCCACTGCGAGTAGTTGGTGGGGGCTTGACAGCGAGGACACAGCTCTTCGTAGAACGGGCGGACCTCCCCCACCTGGTAAAGCTGCACCAGCTGGGCCTTGGTGGCGGGCACCTTCCTGGAGTGGCGGATCTCGAAAGCCGGCAAGACGAACACCTCGTCGCTGGCTGGCTGGCGCCCGGCGGTCATGGCGAGGAACTGCTGGGGCAGGTCGGCGCTCGGCATCATGTCGATGTCGAGGACCAGGACGTAGGAGGACTCCGTGCCGCTGCGGGCGACGTTGCGGAGGAGGTTGTTCGGGTAGGAGACGTTCCCGTTGATGGCGTAGTTTTTGTGTTTGTCTCGGTGGGTTTCCAGCCTGGCGAACACGGAGGCGCAGTCCTCCAGTCCTGCAAAGTGCTCACGGTCCTGCTCGGGGAAACTGGCTGTCTCTCCTGACAGGCAGACCAGATGAAAGTCCACCAGGGCTTGGATCTGAGGGCAGAAGAAGCTGAGAGCATAAACCAAGGCTGTGGCGAATTTAACATCTTCCCCGTGTGCAAATATAGCCACAGACAGGGGGTTCTGCCACCTTTCCAGTAGATACTCCAGGTGATGCAGGTTGTTGATAGTAGTATGTGTGGCTAAAGTCAGTCCACTAGAGTCTGGACCTGCTATCTGATTTGTGGTGAAATCACTTTTGATCAGGTTTTTGTACACTCGGTACTGGCCGCTGTTGTCGAAGATCCCTCCGGTGGACAGGGAGTACCTCAGCCGCTCTTTGCGCGTGTTTTTCTCGGACTGGGCATTTTTCTTGGCCGCAGAGCCTCCAAAGAGCTCCGAGTAGCGGTACCGCTGCTGCTTACCGTGAAACTTGGACAGGAATGACAGATAGATGAGCTGCAGCAGCGCCACTATCAGCAGGGCACTCAGCACCACTTTGAAGACGGAACATTTCTTAGACAGATGCATTCCAGAGAACCTAACAGAGACTGTCCGATCAGATGTAAAACCCGCCGGTGGATACCTCTTTTATGACTGTTTGTGTCCAGGGCTAACCGTGACTACATCGCAGCTACAATGCTAACACTACATGCTAACACTACAGCCCACAAGGCTGGACGCATTATCCTTGATGGCATGTTTTGCTAAAGTCGTTCTAAATCAGATCCTCATACGGTTCGAGACACCATAAAATAGGAAGCAAAAGTGATGAAAGTCTCTACGATCGCCATGAAATCACAGTCGGCTGTCTGCTGCTGCGACAGCGGCGCATGTTGACGCAACAACCGTAATGTCAGGACGAGAGGCGCAGCTGAATTTAATCCTGTAACACTGGTGGCTTTAGCGGTGCTATCAACACATTTCACGATGGATCAAACACAAAAAAAAAAAATAATTAAAATCGACTCCGTTTTTCCAGTTGACACTAAAATACAGTGTTCAGGCCAGCTAGGCTGTGGATGTATCCACAAAATGTTCTGCGCACCGTATAGGGTTCATTCAGACGAGTGTCTTAGCCAGGAGCCCTGAAGTGGTTTATCAGAATCCGCCACAGTTTTGCCCTCTTCCTCTTGCACAGTGGTTTGAGACTGTCCATGCCAACGAAATACTCAGTCACTTGTCCGAGATGAAGGGGGTCATCACCTCAACATATGGCAGGATTTTAAAGCTTGACTCAACCAAAAAGGTATAGTAAAGCACCCCTAAAATATTTTTAGTTCTAATTTTTATTTACATTCTGATGTTCTTGCGTTTCCTTTTATTTACACCAAACAGATCACAAAAAAACTTGCTGGTGGCATTTCTGAGACGGCTACATGGATGACAAACATCACTAATGAATATGGCCAGGTACTGAACTGTGTGCTGACCACAGGTGAGGGAGCAGGCTTGGAGGAACTGTGCCAAGGGATTGTCCTGCGTTACCATAATGCTGGAGAACCAGAGCCACAAGTTATTTACGTTGACAGAGACTGCTGTAGTGCATCAGGTTTGTGATCTTAAGACTTTCTTGGACTTCATTGTTCAAGTTCATTTGCCATTTGCAGTAGAGAAACTACATTGGAAAACAGTGGCAAGAGCTCACATCCACACCATGTACACATAGACAATATAAAGGTTATAAAATAAAATAAAAAATCAAAGTAAAAAAGAAATTAAAAAAAACACAGAACCCCTCATCTGCAGCCAACTATCAATTCATAAAACACATTGCAAATTACATTCCATGTTACTTGACAAAGTTAATGTGTGTTATTTAAAACCCTCAGAGCCTGTAGCATTAGTTTACAGTTCAAGGTTTAAAATGTTTTAAGGTCATTTCAATTACTGAAAACCCAATTTAAAAGAAATGTATTTTTTACAAGGTATTATAATCTGTGTTACAGTTAGGGCTGATATGTTTCATGTCACAACATTAATACTGAGTCATCAGGAAAAAGAAATACTGTGGATTATATTTGTGTATTTATTTTCTTTTTTTTGTCTAAACAGGTGCGCCTCCAGTGCTTGAGTGGTTTCGGCCGTGGAAGACTACAGTGAGACTGGACATCTTTCATTACATGAGGCGATTTACAACCGGTCTCACCACAGAGCATCATCCTCTTTATGGAACTTTCTGCTCCAAGTTGTCCTGTTGCATTTTTGAATGGGACCAAGATGATGTCAGCCACCTTAAAGAAGCCAAGATCTCAGAGCTAAAGAAAAAGTATCCTGGTTATGCTCCCACAGAAGCACAAGTTTTGGCTAACATTAGCTCCAGTGAGCTTGCTAAACATTGCAGAAGAAGAACCAGAGGGGTGGAAGAAACCCGGAACCTCATTCAGGGATTATTAAAGTCCATGTGGGACCTAACTGACACCTCAGGTTTACGCCTGATCAGCCCTGAGAGCATGAGTCATGTGTGGCAAGTGCAGCAGAAGCACTTACCGTGCATTCAAGATCCAGCTGGTATGGAACTGTATACAAAGCTTGGCTCAACACAAAAGGGAGACAAAGAAGTTCAAACCTTCAGATGTGGCAGGGGGTCATCTTCAGTTGAAAGCTTTCATCGACATCAGTGCTCCTTCATCCCAGGTAAACAGTAAATTGCTCCATTTGATGTTATTGATTTCTGTCGCACCTTCCAGGTTTTTATCTGTTCATCTACAAATGGTAATCAGCATAATTTCTGAAAAGAGTGCAAAGAAGAGCTAGCTTTGTAATTTCATAAATGCAGCCAATTTTTGCAACTTTTTTTTTTTTTAAGGATGGAGAAGCAATGCCATGCACACTCAAATGTATATGCTTGAGGGTGGATCCAGATGGAACATGAAAAGAACCCAAGAAGCTTTAGATACAAGTCGCAGATCACACACTAAACTCTATGATGTTCGTCTGATGTCTAACATCAACACCATGAGCAATAGAGTGCTAGGTCATGCCCTCTTGCCAGAGTTCGTTCCCCCAAGCTGTCCCACTGGTATTGGACCTTTTACATCACAAATTCCACAACAATACTCATTTGTGTACAGCAAACTTGTAAATTTAAAAGATGGTTGTAAGTGCCCTTTATGACTAACTTTGTAGGTGAGCGGATTGCTGTGGAGTATCTTCTTGCTCAGTCAGACAGGGGAGATCTTTTAGGTCTGCAGCAGGACAGCGAACTGGGAGTTGTTTTGCCAGAGATGCAAGTCAATGTTCCGGAGGAGGACAGTCCGGATGTTGCCATCACTGATATTGTCTTGGAGAGCCCCCCCAGGGTGCTGCAACATGACCAGTTGGAGATGTCAGCCCCTAATACTCCTTTTCTTCAAGAGGATTCATCTTCCATGTCATCTCAGGTAATTTCATCTTTTCATTAGAAAAATTTTATATATTTTAATTACAAATATTCACTTGTATGTATTGTGAGTAATTTGTCTTATTAACAGAACTAATAAGCATCATGTGTTGCATGCTTATACATGGCCCCTGTTCTAATTAACCAGATTGTGATGGCTGGCTGTCATCATGCACTGAAGATGACTATTAATGTACAGTTTATGGTGATCATTTCAAAGATAAAAAAAAGACAGATCTAAGGGACTAAAATCTGAAATGAATATCATTGTCATAGTCTGTGTCTTTCTGGGGGTTTTTTTCCCCTGTGTTTCAGTGTTTTTTCTCTGTTTCAGTGTGTTTTCCTCTACCTCAGCCCTCCTGTCATTCATGTTTCCAGCCCCACCCCTGCTCACCTGTTTCCTCTTGTGTCACCTCCAGGTGTTTCTTGTTGTCCCTCCATTAGTTTGCCTTTTTATATTCTGTGTCCTGTCTTCAGTGTTTGTACGATCATTGTTGCTGTTTCCCCAGCCTGTGTGGATGGTCTTGTACCCTCGTGTCTCATGTGCTGCTTGTGATCGCTCTGAGTGAGTTTTGGCTGCTTCTGCAGTGTTTTTGTTTTTTAAAATCAAACTTTTGTTACATTTTTGGATCCTGCCTCTGCCCGGGGTCTTTCTCCAGCAATTCTCACAATCATGAATACAGAGAAAGTGTTTTTGGCAGTCCAAGCATAAGGAATCTTTGCTGTCTTTTCTGTATGTTTTCAGGAAACCAGTCTCGGTGAAAGCCCTGCTTCTTCCACTCGCACTGTTAGTCCAGTCAGTGAGCTGCTTACTCATGACACCTCCTTTAGTGGCCCAAGCGGCAGTTCATCCCAGGTAAAGTGAGAACTATTTTGCTTGGTTCGAGTATGCACCACTTTGTTTATTAGCTGGTTTAGGTTATTAAGGGCAATTTGGGGATGTTTTTTCTTAGTCTCGTTATGAAATCAGACTTTGGCTTAGCTTTAACCTACAGGTCCTGTTCCACTTTTATTATCTAGGTTAGTGTCTGTTGGCTTGTTTGCTGTTCTCAGCATCTACACCTGCATACTTCATACACACCACAAACAGCACTTGATGTTATGCTTTAATTTACTTTATTTTGACTGAGCAAGTTTTTTCCTTTTTGTTTCCTGTGGTATGTTGGCTTTTTTCTTTGATACAAATATGGATTATCCAGTCTGATACCAGCGGTGAAATCACAGAAGGTGACTTGTCCAGCAATCCCAAGAATTTGTTTCAGGTAACATAAAAAAAGTGTTTTTAAAGTGTGTGTGTGTGTGTGTGTGTGTGTGTGTGTGTGTGTGTGTTAATTAATTTTTTTTTTTTTAAGGAGACCCGGTGTGACTCCAGAGGTTTCCCCGGATGGGAGGCTGTTGACAACTTGGCTGAGTATCTTCTGAACCTCAATCGCACAATAACTGCGCTGTCAACCACAGAGATAAAAGAAATTATGCAGCTGTATTCTGCTTTACACACCATGGACAAGCAACCCTCCAAATACACCCTAAAAAGTAAGAAGAGCACGTTGCCAGGACCATGGAGAGCTTCTCGGAAACGCAGCGGGTCTGCACCTGGTCAGCAAGCAGCTGAAAGGTAACCTGTCTGATAATTGACAAAATGCATAATTTGTTTGCCCTACTAATCAGTACATGCAAGTCATACTTTGCAATGGCTTTTTTTTTTATGTCTTAGCATTTTAAAGTTTTACAATTAGAAGATTGGTACAGGTTTACTGAGCTGATCTAAATAAAAGTAATTATCTTGCATTTTGTAGCTGTTTCATTCAAATTATTGTAAATGAACTTGCATTTTAATAAACTGTTTTTCATACAGACTGTTCATGACCCATGGTCAGGCTGCCCAAAAACCTGACACCAACAGAATCTCTGAGTGCATTTGTCTCAAGCTGTTAAAAGAATACCAACAAGTGAGAAACCGACCAAAAGACAGCAAGGGAAAAGTTATGCCCATTCCACAGTCAATCGTGCAAACCTACTGCCATGTCAAACAGCTGCTTGAAGACTCCAAGCCCATACAAGACCAGACCAACTTGTTGTTAGTCACCATCAACAACACCACTGTGTGTGCTTGGTAAGATGTCGAGAGATAAATAAAATTTTATTAGATTTTGCACTTTAGAGATGAAATTGTCTTTGAAAAGTAAATCGTTTCTATTGTACTATTTTTCAGGTTACATGAGCGACAGAAAAGAACAGACCGGGATACTCTACTCCAAGGTGTGCAGCTTCCTCAGGTCACGGTGTCTGAAAATCTCCTGCCAGAAGCAAGACCGCTTCCCTCCATTCCTGTGGAACATGGACACAAACGCATGGAGTTTCAGGAACCTGAAAATAGAGAAGGCGAGGCACTGATCCGTCCACGCGTTGGTGGTAGAACTGAATCTGCACAGCAGTTTCCTCATTCTAACTTTGTTCCATCATACTCACACCAGTCAGGTCACTTTTCTCAGGCCCCAGCTTCTGACTGCTATTTGTATGCACAGAGTCAGCAGCCACCATTACCTGCTTGGTCCTACTACGAGCAGAATCCGATGCCACAGACTCTATCCACTTCTTTGGGTTTCAGCTACAGTCCATCAGCCCCAGTCTTGTCCTCATTTAGACAAGAACAGTTCCCACCACCATCACATCTGGCTCCATTTCATCAGCACTATACACCACTTCATGCAGCAGCATCATCATCAGATTCAGCGAACATGAATCGATACAGGAGGTGGAGACAGAATAAGGCAGCACTAGAAGACGAGGAACGCCTGGCAAGAGGAGAGCCTCCCAAAAAGCGGCAGTGGAAACCGGACTACCACTATCAGTGTTCAGTTTGTGGTCAGGCCAAAAATAAAACTACTGGCCATACACAGACTAAAGGGAAATGGTACTGTCCAACCTCTGGACAGACCATTTTGGAATGGAAAGAGTCTCTTACAAAGCAATGAAAGTTTGACAGATTTTCTTTGTTAAAGTTTGTTTGGTACTCTGTTTTAACGTAAAACTTGTTTTAATTAATATGTTTGCCGCTATTTCAATTTAACACTGGTTTGCACTTGATGTGAGCAGTCTGAAGGAAAAATGTTTGATTTTCAGTATTTTCTTCCAGTTTTGTTTCAGCCAGCCTTTAGACGCTGCTTTACACATGTTCAGACGAAATGACATATGTAGCTGTGTAAGACTAAATAAATGTCACTGATCATATTTTGTTTGTGTTGTATCATCCCTCTTCCCCCTCCTCTAGCAGTCCCTTTTGCCCCTTTTTTGGCCGAGTGGTTAAGGCGATGGACTGCTAATCCATTGTGCTCTGCACGCGTGGGTTCGAATCCCATCCTCGTCGAAAAGTGTTTTTTTTTTTTTCCCATTCTAAGAATATAATTTAACTGGGACCACGCTGGAACATTTTCACTATATTCTCCATTATGTGCCTGGGCAGGGATTTGACCCAGCTACGCTATGGCTGCAAAATAGCTTTAAGTTGAGCCCACAGATGACCTGTTAAGAGTCGTTCTCGTGTACAGCAACACCAGAAATACAAAAACTACTCTCCTTACAACCAGTTTAAAGCTCATCAACAGCTACTACTCTATAGGGGCGGCAACAAGTCCAGGAGAGAAACCCAGACCTCCCTCTCCACAGCTTGTCCTGAGAGGATACATAATCCCTCTGAGTCCCGAGTCTTTCTCAGGACCTCCTGCCAATATGATGTGTCTCGATCACCTCTGGGAGGCGTCCTAATCAGATGCTTAGGGTAATAAATTAATAACCTTTCTAAGACAGCTGAGAAATCTCCTTCTACAGGTGTGTGGCAAAGATGGTGAAGGCTGCTCAAAACGTTTCCCACCCACCATGTATGTTTTCACCTCCAGAGGCAGTAAAAGGGCCACCTGTATCATCAGGTCTACACCAGAATGGTATTAAAACAAATATTTATAAAAATTAAAAAAATGTTTGACAAAATAAGTACAATTTCTACTATATATAATACATTCTGTGTAATTTTCAGTCATTTTGTTTTAGCTCTTTGTGTAAATTGGTTGGTAGTGTTTTTTACCTCAATGTGCATCAGCATCTTACATCCATGCTTGTTGATATCCAGTAAAAATCATTTTTAACACAAGCATAAGTTTGAAATTTTTATTTCATGATCATTATCCAAAACACACACACAAAAAAAGAGCGTGGTGACAGCGCCCGTCTGATCATGGAAGGCATATTCTGTTTCAAACCTTTTCCAAACGTCAATCCGAGTCACAGGTATTGACCAGAAAATTAAATTGTATTACTGATAACATCCCGACAGGTGCTTTAGTTACCATTTAACACAAATCTTATATTCAGGAAGCTTATTCCCAGACCTAATAGTTCTGTCTGATGATGATTTCATAATTAAACAAAATAAACTCACCCAAAATTGACACTTATCTATTCTAAGGCATTTATGAGACAGTCACTTGTTCATGATCAACCTGTTCATGCTGAACATAAAAATAACTTTGACCCTCAAGAAATCTAAAATTTGAAGTTTAAAAAAAAAAGTGTTTTTATAATATTGATCAAATTGTTTATTTAGCAGCTCTGGATATTAATATGCAACGTCTGCTCGAAGTTGTAAATAATTTCAACCAATATTTCCGACATGATACAGAAACGTTTTCTTCAATTTGAAACATTAACCTGTTGGTGCACAAGTCAATAAAGTCATGATTGAGTATTCTGGACATTGAATTTATTTGTTGAATATATGACAGTATTGTGAGATAAAATAAAAACAAACGGCAGAGAAAAGATAAAAAACCTTTTTGAGGATACAACTGTCAGGTGTTGAAGCCTGTTGCAAATAAACGAGTGTAATGTTTCTGCAAAAATTACAGTAAATCACCAAATCCAAAAAAGGTATGTCATGAGTTCAGATTTTCTGACTTGAGTTTTTGTTTTGTTTTGTTTTCAGTGCTGCAGAAATCCAAGGGCCCTACTGTCACTGTCCATCCTTACAGAACTATGAGACCAGAACTCCAGCTCCGCTTTTGGATCCGCCTCCTTCGCTGTCTCTTGAGTTCGTCGCCGACTGGCCCTGCCCCTCTCCTTCGCCTTCTCCAACCAGACGGATGTTGTAACGTTCTCTGTACTCCGTGAGCTCCCGTCCCTTCGTCTGCATTTGTGTGCTGATGCTCTCAATTATTTTGGAGATCTAAAAATAGAACAATAATTAAATCAGTAAAAAAAAAAAAAAACACACACAGCGGTCATTTGCAGGGACTTGTGTAGTTAACTGCAGATTTTGAATCAGAGCCTTTCCCTTTTGAGAAGGTGGAATTCTGGGTAACCAAACATGTTAAGATAATCAGCCAGTAAAATATCAAAAGACAAGTCTACATTTCAGAATAATTCCAAGGCCCTGTTTACATGAGACCGGTCCCAAAAAATGCTAATGTTTACTGGGGTGAATACACAAAAAAAAATCACCCATTTACATGGAACCACTGCAGTAATCTACCTGACAGGGTTGCCAAATGAAACATAGTAAGGCGTTTTATTATTCCTTTAAAGTCATCATATTTTGAGTCAAACAGCGGATTTGCTGTATATACAGTTGTGGTCAAAAGTTTACATACACTTGTAAAGAAACATAATGTTATGGCTGTCTTGAGTTTTCAA
>JAUBOC010000170.1:11870202-11880225 GCA_032275365.1 Anablepsoides cearensis | reverse complement strand
TTGAATTTACATGATATTAAACCTGTTTATTGGTAACATTCTGTGATAGCAGTAGGTAATTGCCGTTGCGCGTGGTTTGTGAATTTGAGGAAATTGGTACAGGAAAGTCCTTGAAAGGTCCTTGAATTTGATGTTGACCAAGGTGTGGGAACCCTGGGATGGAACAGTTTATAAGCCTTTTAAAAATGGCAGAAAAAATCTTATGCTTTTATCATAGCAAAAAAGCTAGTTTTGATGTTTTGGAAGAAAGCAGAGGTTCCATCTGTTAAGTTGTGGCTGGAGGAACTGGTAAGGCTCTCTCATTTGGAAAGAATACGGTTTTCGTTAGTTAATAAATTAAAGCGATTTAATAAAACGTGGCAACCCCTTCGACAATATATTAATAACTCTACTTGAAACCTCGAGGTGATAAGATATAAGTCCTAAGGAAAGGGGGGGGGGGGGTTATAGGAATGTTCTTGTTTATTATATTATTTCTGTTTTTTTTTTGTAATGTCTTTTTATGTTTTATGTTCATATAAGAAAATGAGGACAAATTTGTATTGTTGTTGTTACAATATTCATGTCTGATCCCTCAATAAAACTGTTGATAACCAAAAATGGCAGAAAAATTCTACAAACTCTTGGAAACCATAAATCCACATGTGGACATTACCTGTGCAAAGATTCATCCTAGAGGTCGACCGATACATCGGCCAGACTAAATTTGTGGGTTTTTTTTGTATCGGCATCGGCCGATATGTGCATGTGTTAGAGTTGGGCAATATTGGCAAAAAATTAATCTTGAATAATTGTGGTATTTATCCGATAACGATTAATATGGCGATTAATCACCTGGAGTCCCTAGACCTAGGGATGCACGATATATCGGTATCGGCCGAAATTGGTCATTTTTTAGAATATCGGTATCGGTCCGATATTTAAAACTGGGCCGATATTAACTTCCGATATTGATTTCCCACTTTTTAGTTTTAGTTTCTGTTTTGGGAGGGGAGATGGTTGGTTGAGCGACAACTGTTAGTGATATTGATGCTGTGCAGCCAGGAATAACTGAAGTAAGGAGCCATGTCAGAGGTCTAGTCATTTATTTACAGTATAAAAAAAGACCCAAGTGTGTTTGTGTGTATATGTATAATATAATTTGTGTGTTTGTGTAATATCGGTAAATATCTGTTATTGGCCATAACAGCAATAATTATATTGGACATCGATATTGGCTGAAATTTTCATATCGGTGCATCCCTACCTAGACCTCTTAATACCCTAGTCATATGACCAATTTAAATCACTCTAGTGGGAAAGAATTGCTCTCCGTAAGAATTTATTTCAAATTGTGTCAAAAGTACAGACTTCGAGCTATACATCAGTTTTTAAATTGTGTTGATAGACCAAGTAAAACACGAGTTATGATAAATAAATTAAAGATTTTTTTTTTTTAATGGTCGTCATATTTGAAGCGGAGAGGAGCACCAATTGGACTGACTGTGGAAATCTCCAGTGCCTGGTGGCATTTAATTGTCAAGTGCCAAAAACCAATCAATTAAGGTTTTTCAGACAATTAATTGCACACGATACGATTTTGCCCAACCCTAGCATGCGTCCCTCATTGGCAGAGAGCGGCTGGGGTAAGTTTTCAACTATAATGTAAATGGAGGAAGAAAACGCAAAATTGGCTTAAAATATCGTGGCTCGAATAAACTGATGCCAAAATAATCCGTATCGGCATTGCCTGTTTCAGTCGACTCTAATTCATTCAGCTGAAACAAAAACTCAGGTTTTGTGAAACAAATAAAACTGCCTGCCTGGTCAGTTCACCACTGTGATGCAATGTCCTGAACTTTCACACTGAGAAAACTGACTTTGAACAAGCTTTATGTGGAAACTGCTCAGAAAATAACGTTGTTTCTAGCCCTGCAACATGTGAAGTGAAAGAAAGAAGTGAGGAGAGCTGACTAAGGATGTCTTACTAACAGATGGTCAAGCGTACACAGGAAACACACAGGCCTAATATCTGTTGTACATCAGCTTAAATCTACTTTTCTTCCTCTTCTGAGTTGGCCACTTTTTAAATCCAAACATTAACGAAAACTTCATTATTTCACAGCAGGGAAACATTGTGCAGCTTTAGCACTTTTTACAAATCTTCAACCAACTGAGCAGAAACCACTTCTGTTTTTTTCATATTCTCATGGCCTTCACAGATCATCACCTCTGAAAGTCTAAAACAGAGATTTTGGATGAATATGGGCTGGCTGTTTGTATCTCTTCTAATCTTTCTGATGTGTTTCTCATCAGTGTCTGAGTGTGATTGGGTAAATGAGGAGACAGACTGTAGTATGAAGTGCTTTGAATATCTTTGTTGAACAGAAGTACAGTTACAATATGAGTCTCATCCTGACTATAAATATGTAACAAAAGTATTTTCTATCATTGCTTTCTGACTTGTTGCGTCTCCACTCTCCAGGCTACTCTTCAGTATTTCCAGGTTGTTAATGTTCAGTTATTTTCCATCCCTGTGTAGTTTCATATTGTTATTCCCATCTTGTCCACAGGGGAGTGCTGTATGTGAGCGTTTGATCCAGCAGCTGTATCGACGTTGTTCTAATTTTTGTTGTTGTGTTGTTTTAACGCCCTGTCTAAATTTATGTTACTTAATAAGTCTTCCAAATGTCTCAGTGTGGATAATTTAAATGCTTATTAGATATTTCTAAAAGGAATTTTGGCATCTTGCATAAAATCTGATTGCTTAATACAGAAATCTAAATTCTAGATGTAAGTTTGTTCATTGTACATTTGTTCAAGACAGTTACTCAAATTTCTGAAAATCTTTACAATATGTCAATGATGTACTCAGTAGGGTTGGGCAATATTGGCAAAAAAAATTAATGACTATTAATCGTAAGTAAGTAAAATTTTATTTATATAGCACTTTTCTTAGAAATAGGATTCACAAAGTGCTGTACAGTACATGAAATACATGAATGCAAACCAATTTATGAGGATCGAAATTGAATAACAGACAGTAAAAGTAACAGTAAATGTAAAAAACCAATGTAAATCAAAAAACAATCAACCCAAAGCATAAATATATACAATAAAACCTGAGAGTAGTCCTAGCCACCACGTAGGCACTGGGTTCAGCAACAATAAGGGGGGCACATAATCGTGGTATTTAGCCGATAATGGTTAATGCCCTGGAGTCCCTGGACACTCTTATGTCCTATAGTCACATGACCGATTTTGTGGGAAAGATTTGCTCTTCGTAAAAATCTGTTCCAAATTGTGTCAAAATTACAGACTTCAGGCTATAAATCAAATTTTAAATTGTGTTGATAGATAAACAGAACTTTACAGAACTTTTTTGAATGTTCTTCCTATTTGAAGCGGAGAGGAGCACCAGGCAAACTGACCGGAGTAATCCTTAGTCAGTCTGCCTGGTGGCATTAATCCTCTTTATCGTCAAGTGCCAAAAAATATTGTTTTGCTGACGATTAATTGCACACGATACGATTATGCCCAACCCTAGTACTCAAATATAAAAGTGAAGATACCTTTTCTTTATAGGAAAATATTTTAGAAAAAAATCCCCCAAAAATTTGAGTCATGTTGAAATAACAGTTGAAGCTCTTCCAACACGTTTATTCTGCTGATGTCACAGTTTAGATTTTCTAAACCGTATAAAACGCAAAGTTAACCTGCTAAAGTAACCAGCGAGCACTTTAAAAACCCCTCTCCTCCTATCTGTGTACCTGACGGACTCGCGCCACTTTCCAAACTCGGCTCTGTCCTCACAGCACCCTCTATATCTCCACCACTCCCCCTCCCTCCTTATCACTCAGGGTAACGGCGTGTTGCTAAATGGAGTCGGAGCAGCTGTACCACAGAGGCTACTGCAGGAACAGCTACAACAGCATCGCCAGCGCCAGCAGCGACGAGGAGCTGCTGGATGGAGCCGGCGTCATCATGGACTTCCACACCACCGAGGATGACAACCTGCTCGACGGGGACGCTGCCTCCCCAGGTAGGTGAAGACGAGATGTCTCCGAAGTCGTCTCCAAGCGTCTTTTTGTTTGGTCAATGTCTGGACATCCTTCTCATCAAACCCCACCACCAAGCTTGTCTGTCAAAACTTCATCATGCTGTAGATTAAAGTTCAAGCTCTTCTCTGGTGAATTTGAGATGCATCTCGTAGTCCCCGCTTACGTGTTTTACTGACGGAAGCATCAACAAAAACAACAAGGAGCTAATGTTTCTGAAAGGGATTCATATCACCCTCCATCTTTCATATCAGAGTTGTAAACTAAGATCATATAATGTTGAGAAATGACAGAATCATAGCCATTTTGTTTAAACTTTGGAAAAATAAACATTAAGC
The DNA here is from genome assembly GCA_032275365.1 of Anablepsoides cearensis. Taxonomy (NCBI): domain Eukaryota; kingdom Metazoa; phylum Chordata; class Actinopteri; order Cyprinodontiformes; family Rivulidae; genus Anablepsoides; species Anablepsoides cearensis. Next base: position 11,875,850 of record JAUBOC010000170.1, on the reverse strand, counting down.
AGCTCAGTCTCTTGATATTGTGAGTTGTTACGTTCAGAGTACAGGGGTGCCACCGAGGAGGGGCCAAGGGCGGCAATGGCCAGCTCTAAAAGAAATCGGTAGCCTCCCATTGGCACCCCTATTGACCAGAAAGTTTCAAGCTTTTTCTTTGTGTGTGTTTTTTAATTTCCCATAGCTATTTTAGGATTGGTAGAAACGCTATAAACAAAAACATTGTTTTTGAACAATTAGGAGTAGGGATGTCCCGATCCGATACTCAGTATCGATATCGGTGGCCATTTTTTGAAAATCGGGTAGTATCGGATTTAGTCATGTTATCGGGCCGATCCAGTTTTCAGCATCATCATGCTTTACAACTGCTGTTAAGAAGTCAAGACACACACAAGTATGCAGCCATGTCCACAGTGTGGGAACACTTTTCAATGGAAAACAATGATGCTGAAACTGCATCTTGCAAAATCTGCAAACTGGATGTTTCTCGTGGTGGAACAGCAGGGCTCACTTTAATACTACCAACCTTGTTACTTGGAAAGAAATAAAGAAATAAAGGTATCTGATCGTTATCGGAAAGACTAATCATTAGAAAAATCTGGATCGGGACATCCCTAATTAGGAGTTACAGTTATGGCTGTCCCCTATACCAGTTTTTTCTTATGGTACTAGTACTTCAGTTTGGGTACTTCCCAATACTGATACAGAGTACTTGCTGAGTTAGAACTTAATGTTACACAATCACTTGAAAAACAAATCTAATGTATTTAGAACAAGGTGGCTCGCCTTCCTCTGGCCATGGTGAGCACAGCCCTGTTCATCCACTAATTCAGAGGTTCTCAAACTGGGGTCCCAGGACCCCCAGGTGTCTGTGAGCTGTAGCTTGGGTGTCCTCAAAAATTACAATAAGTTGTTGATATTGGTTTTTGTTTTTATTTTTTAGCATTATTTGGGAAACATTATACAAGTAAAGGAAACATACTAAACTAAAAAAAATATATATTATTCTCATGGCATTTAGGTTAAAATGGCAGTGAATTATTTTTAAATCATCATGAGGTTTATGAGGGGGTCCCTGGAAATGTTTCATCTTTCTAAGGGGTCCTCAGACCCAGAACATTTGAGAACCCCTGCACTAATTAACCCGCTATTGACGAACTAATATTTTGCTGAGTGGTTTAGCATTAACTAATCGCATTAACTTTATAACTAAGTACTGGACATAAGGTCTGCTATAATATTATTGTTTATTTCCCCACTGCTAATCTTAAAATTCATGTCTTTTCTAATGGCTTTAGTGATAATTCCTTTCACATGAAACAGTGACGTGTTTCTAGAGTTCTATGAGCAAAACTGAGCAGTCACTGTCTGGAGTCACCCAGTAGCTTTAACAGTCAAGGTCAGAGTTTTATTTTATCTTCTTTGTGATGTGACAAGTTTATTAAGTTTAGGTCATTTTGTTCCCCCGTCAAATGGATCCCTCAGAATAAATACATAATTATAGCTGTGCTTGAAGTGAACTCTGTCAGGCTGCTGTGTTTCATACCAATCTTATTTATGTTAGTCATTTGTTTTTCATTCATTCAACAGTTTAGTTAGATTTTGCTTCCAGACTGGTGGATCTGGTTTGCTCTGGGGTTAGGTTTAAGGTAAGGGTCAGGATTAGTTCACAGAAATGACTGGGAGTGAGTGGAAGTCATAACACGGTCCTAATAAGTATAGAAATACAAACTCGTGCGTGTGCTTTGCTCAGCAAACATAAACATGTTTTAATGGCTTAGTGAGGTGAGCTAGCTGTAAATAAACAGCAATCTAGTGTTCTCATTCAACTCAACACTAGAGATGAACATTTTTCTTTTGCTTAAACTTTTACACTCATAACTGAACTACAGTGACCATTAAATTTGACTCCCCTCTGGGGCTTTTGGAGGAGCTCACATGACATCAAGTGTTTTTTTTTTTTTTGTGTGTGTGTGTTTGACACGTCAGCAAACAATGGAAAAGTAGAGGATATCCATCTTTTCTGTCCTGGTCTGTAGGTTTCTGTGTCATTACGTTAGATCTCCAAAACTAAATGTCACAAAACCTGTTGGAAGAGGTTAACTAAAGTTTATTTAAAAATCATTTCCTCATATGATGAAAAGTTAAATAATGAGTTAAAGTTTTAATGAGTTAAAGTTAAATAATTATTATTAAATAATAATTCTAAAGACACTACTCATGCTTTTTATTAAGTTGTATTAATTATACAAGTTTTTTTTCAGTAATTGTGCAATTTCGATTAAAGTGTAGCTTTTTGTGTTTCTGTTCTGGATGAGAGAAATTGTAAAGTGATGTTTGTCCTGAGAAACCCTGAATGCAGCTCTAATTAATGCAGCTCTAATTACTTTATTAAATCTAAGGAAGGCTAATCTCAGTGAACGCTTCATGAAAACAGAAGACTTGGTGAATACACAATAATTCATTTACCACAGATTCTGTCACTGAACGATGATGGAACAGAACACAAACAAATGTCTTTGCTAATGCTGCTGGTCTGAGATTTTTATATTTCTCATTTTTTCCCCACCTAATCAGTGGACGGGTGTGAGCAAATTCTGTCTGTAAAAGTGCCGCTATGGTATTGTCATATTTTATGACCTCGCAGTTAGTGTTGGGAATTTTAAGCTCTTGAATTTGTCTTTAAATGTTTGATTTTTCTTTTAATGTTTAATGAGCTCACTTAGTTTACACTTTATAGTTGTTTCAAAATAAACTTGAGTGGTGCCATAAATTTGTTGTAAGTTGCTGCTTTACTCTAGGAAATTTGGTGTTTTTTATTTTACATATTACTTCCTTTAAATAAGTAACTAGAGGCTGTATTTATATTTTTGTGTTTGTGTGAGTTTTAGTATCTTTGGTCTCAGCCTGCTGTGAGATGAAAACTTAAATTTAGGCTTGACTTTCACATTTAGTATTTATTGACTGCATGGGTTCTTGTTAAGTTAATGTGTACAGTTACACATCAGGTTTCAGTAAAACATTTTAAACAAATGCTAAAATTACATTAAGATCCATTACAAACTTTTCTTTGGCCCACTTTTTTTTTAAATTGTTGAATTTCTTTATTTGCAATCCTGTGAACCAGTTTGGGGACCAGCTGGTGTAAGCAAGTTTTTCTTGAAATTTATATGTAGTGCCATGTCTGTGTTTCTTTTGTGTTGCTGTGTCCGCCTCCTTTTGTTATTTTTTATGTAGTTGTAACTTGTGAGGGGTGTGTTCAGAGACACCTGTGTGAATCATTTTTACTAAGGTTGCAGTTTGATTAAAAGGCTCAGTGTAGTGTTACTAGAAGGTTTTCCGCTGGATGTTCATGTTAGCTCTGAAGAAACACAGAAAACCTACTTGATTCTGCTTATATAAGGAAAGAAGGGATCTCTCTGGCTGCATCAAATTTGATGGAAACTAAAAAAAACTCTTGTGTTTTCCACACTTCTTGTGGTTTTGCTGCTGTTCACTTGTTTTCCTTGTGGAAGAAGATGGAAAAACTATGATTGAAATTTCCTCAGATGCTGCCAAAAGGTAAGGTTTGGTGGTATAAATTTGACAAACTATTTTTTTTACACTAATAACCGTCGGCAAACAAATCTAAAAAAATTCACTTTAGGTATGGGAACCTCAAACAGTGTGTAAACCCATGTGATAACACACCATTATGCAGAATTTACTAAACACTGTGGAAATTCTCGGAACGGGTTTGTTTTTGACTTTACTTTAGTCACAATGTCACAACTTTAATCTCGTCAAAAAGATTGTCTACATTAACTTTTTAACTTCAGTGATTTTTGTTTTGACTTACTGACTTCAGCCGCAATATATCAACTCCGGCTGTGATTCAATGTAGGGATGTCCCGATAAGATTTTTCTGCCCCCGAGTCCGAGTCCTTTGATTTGAGTATCGGCCGATATCGAGTCCCGATCCGATACTTCTAAAATACATTTTTTAAATAAAGAAAAGCAAACAAACATATCCAGGATGTCCCTTATTTTTTATTTTATTCACCTCATTATTTAACAGAGCACTTTTTTGAGGTAGCTTGAACAATCAACAACAGTATAAAATAAATTCTTCACATTCAACTTTGTGCTATTTTGGCTGTGGTGCCTTGCGCTTTCTCACTGTTGTGGGACATTTTTCTCTACTCTTTAAAGTCTCTTGCAGCGTGGGCTGACTCGTCTTCAACTGGGTTGTCTGGGTAAACTCTGTGTATTGTGTTGGCTGTTTGTTTTTGAGGTGCCTTATCAGGTTTGTTGCGTTAAATGAAGCCCTTTCCTTACCTCCTCTTGAAATTTGAAGCTTACATATCTCATAGTTTGCAAACGCAATGTCTTTGAAATATCTCCACACGACAAACATGCCTGCCTCCACTTCAAGCTAATGCTGGGTTCTGCTTTGCGTTACGGCAATTACTGCTGCAAAATGCCATGCATGTGTTGCTATGACAAAAGTTGACTTTGTAACACCAAACACCACGCATTGTATACTAACGGTTATTATTCCCGTTTGTGTTTAAAATAAATATAAACACATATCCGATCCCTGATCGGGGTGTAACGCCAGATTCCGATCGAGTCTGAAACCTTGTGATCGGGACCGATTTCCGACCACGTGATCGGATCGGGACATTCGTAATTTAATGACTTCAGATGTGATGTAATGACTTCAGCCGTGACATAACAACATCAGCCACAATGTATCAAATTCAGCTGTGATGTAAGGACTTTGGCCTGGATATGGTGACTATGGCCTGGACATAGCGACTTGGGCTGAGACGTAACAACTCTAGCTGCAACATAACTTTTGCTGTGATGTAACAGCTTTGGCTGGAACGTAACGACTTTGGCCATGACGTAACAACTTTAGCCACGATGTAACGGGTTTGGCTGCGACGTAACGGCTTTGACTGCGACGTAACGGCTTTGGCTGCGACGTAACAGCTTTGGCTGCGACGTAACAGCTTTGGCTGCGACGTAACAACTTTGGCTGCAACGTAGCGGCTTTGGCTGCAACGTAGCGGCTTTGGCCGCGAAGTAACAACTTCGGCCGCGACGTAACGGCTTTGGCCGCTACGTAACGCTTTGACTGCTACGTAAAACAACTTTGGCCGTGACAACTTTGGCTGGGATGACTTTTGCCGCGACGTAACAACTTTGGCCACAATGTAACGGCTTTGGCCTCTACGTAACGGCTTTGGCTATGACAACTTTGGCTGGAACGACTTTGGCCGCAACGTAACAACTTTGGCCGCAACATAACGGCTTTGGCCGCTACGTAACGTCTTTGGCCGCTACGTAACAACTTTGGCTATGACAACTTTGGCTGGAACGACTTTGGCCGCAACGTAACAACTTTGGCCATGATGTAATTGCTGTGGCTGCAATGTAACGGCTTTGGCTATGACAACTTTGACTGGGACGACTTTGGCCTAGGGATGGGAAATCGTCCCTATTTCAAGATCATAAGATCGTGGTCACTGGCATTCGGCGATAGACGATCCGATCGGCTGATAAGGCACGCGCATTTACGTCGTTTAAAAACATATATATATATAATTTATTCGCGCACATTCGAGTCCATCACCCCGCTGAGGCCGCAAAACTGCCTCCAACCAGTTTTT
>JAUBOC010000170.1:11838436-11850206 GCA_032275365.1 Anablepsoides cearensis | reverse complement strand
CACATAGTGAAGAGTTACAGCAGTCCAGCCTAGAAGTGATAAACGCATGGATCAGATTTTCTGCACTGTTGAAGTGATATTGTTCAAGTGGAAGAATGGTAGGGGAAATGCTGAGTTAACAAGTGAAGCCACTGATGTTGTCATTTTTGTCTGAAAGGGGCTCAGAAAAAGATTCAGTTCAACTTTGTGCCTCATTTGTTTTATTGCTACCACCTGTAGTTCTGCAGCTTCATGTTAGCATCCCAACATGTGCTACGTTTTCACACCTTTCCACTCACGGCGCCCAAAAATATTAACTCAGTTTTAAGTGAACTTTTATTTGCAGTGTTTGGGTTTATCTGGATGGAATAAACGAGTGAAAAGAAGCAGAAAAAGTTAAAAATAGAGTAATGTTGAATTCTTATACAAAATGTACAAGACATTTGAAGCACATTTTTAGCTTTTTTTCACTTGTTGCTTCCGGCCCAAAGACACCGATCTGTTGGTAAAAATTCACCATAAATCAAGGCTTACAGTGAATATTTTTGGACTGCCCTGCAATAATCCTGTAACTAGTTCTTTTGAATTGAAGGATTCAGTCAGAGATAAAAACTCAACATGTCTGCAGGCATGTATTCATGTTGTGCTCCGTTTTTCCAGTCATTTCACTTTCAGATTCCCTCACTTGTGGGTTTCTTTTTTCATTAACAGCTGCTTTTCTCTGTTTTATTTCTGTTAAACTGCTCGACCCCACCATTTTACCCTGGGTCTCTCCAGATCAACGACGTCAGACCCGTCAACTAAGCAACAACTTGGCGAGTAGTTAGCCGCTTTGGGGAAAGCGGGCCACGGTTATTTAAATATTTTGTTTTTTATTAGAAGGGAGGGCAATGATCTGTAACATTCTGATTCATCTCCCTCAGCTTGTAGTTTTGGTGCGTGTCGATGTGTCGAGTGGTGCCAGTTGTTAACCTGCCAGTGTTTCCATCGACCAGCAGAGTCCCGCCTTTCTCAGACTGATCTGTGTTTGAAGTCAAGCACACAGCAGGTGTTCAGATTGTTTTAAAAAACATACTGAGCTGTTAAAAGAAGCTTTGTTGATTTATAACAAGTTGTTGCTCATGATGGCTTTCTATCAGGTTTTCTTGGTCAGACTGATTTGAATAAAACGCGTCAGACGACTGATGCACTTGATGACTGACAAACACTTTTGAACAAAAAGGATTGCGGCCACTGTGAAAGACTTTTTCTTTCTTGTTTTTTTTTTTTAGAAAAATAATTTTAATTTCAGAATTGTAAATTTGAGCTTGGAATTCTTTTCCCAGGTTTTTGAGAAAACAGTCCTGAAAAAAAAAAACCTTGGGTGTGTTTGGCTAAGTCAGGGGTCTGCAACCTTTACGCACTAATGAAATGTGTCCAGAGCCACAAAACAAGCTACAACTGTGATTATGAACTGGTGGTCCGTGGGCCTTTTCAGGGCCTTTTTGGGAACCTTTATGGCCAGTGGAGGTGACATTATAAAACCAAAAAAAATATATTGTGAATTTTATTATTTATTATTATTTTTACACATCAGGACAAATGAAAAGACTAAATTCATGTAAACAAGAAAAATTCTGTATATAGTTTATACCGAATTTCATAAAAACTACTGCAACTGAACTATTTAAGGCTGTTTTTTTCTAATTCTTATTATGTATAGAGATAAACAGAAAAACAATCGATTATTTTTTGGCACTCAACAATTAATACGATTAATGCCACCAGGCAGACTGACTGGAGATTTCTCCAATTTTTAACCCTATTTGTAATTTCCAACAGAACTGATAAAACATCAGAGATATTAAACACATTTATTTCAACCTGGAGATAGCATAAAATTAAAAAATCAAAATTAGCATGTTTTAGAAAGATCAGAGCTTACAGGTTCTGCAGTGATGGGGAACCTCCTGGCTGAGGTTACCTGGTTTAGGACCCTGAATGTGGGCCGTACTCTGCTGGTGCCGGTGGGAACACTGTGTTCACACCTTCACCTGGTCACTCTCTGATCTGCTGCTGTTGTCCCAAAGAGTCTGACAGCAACGCTCAGAGAAACCTGGGTCTGATCTGTCAGGTGTTCCCAGTCTGTCACCCCCACCTTCACCTCCTCCCCCCAGAGACCATCTGAGCCCTGCTCACTCAGATTTGGGTTCTGATGTTTGATTCTACTCATTACCACTGTGTTGTATTTTCACTCTAGGGTTTGAATGATTAAATCCACAAAAAACCCAAACTCCCTGAGTTAACCTGTTGGACCAGGCTCTTCAGCTCTGTAGCAGCACTGCTAGTTTTGGCTCCAGATGATCCTCTTCACCCAGCATCGAATCCAAGAACATTTTGTGTCCATTACTAATGTTTCAACACATAACAGCCGCTCTTTTTAATCAGCTGGAATGTCTTTTTATTTACTGACGAAGTAGAAAAAAACACCAGAGGATGAATGCTCTCAACCGTAGAGTTAGAAGAGACGTTTTTATCACAGGAGTCTGAACACAATGAAACCTTCACATGAATGTGACTGATATCGTTTATCTAAATTTGAACCTAGTTTCAAGGTCATGACGAAAATTCCTGATTTAAAATATCTACATGAAGATAAACACAGAGAGGAGTCATCATTAGCTGTCAGATCTTCACCACCATAAAGGCCAATAAAAAAGCAGGTAGTTATGGATGTATGTGACGGGGTGGTGGCTGATTTATGCATTAGAAACTGTAAAAAGTCAATGTGGGGTCTCCACACTCTGCTGTGGTCTTTGTTATGGATAAACTTGAAGCAGGGTTTGCCTTGCTGAAAAGTTACATCTGACTAGATTGCTGGAGACTTGTTGGCAAATCAGAATTGGCAAATTTTCAGTCAATCTTGTTGATTTTTGAGTTTGCAACTAAAGGCTGGTTTATACTTCAAGACGTGAGGCAGCGAATCACTAGCTGCGTTTGCATTGACCATGAAAATGCGCAAATTAGAAATTCGAAAATAAATTTGCTCAATGGAAACATGTCAATTTCGAGGAAAATTACGTTTTTGAGGTGGTTTTTTAGTCGTATCAAAATTGGTGTATTTTGCAAAACTGCAATGGAAACAACAAGCCCTATTGTTTGGCTGATGGCCCTCTTTTGCATGTGACTAACCTGTTAGTCCACCATGTGGAGGCAGTGCTTAAGGCTGAGTTCACCTGAAGTTCCTCAGACTAAAGAAGTCTCTTGGAGGAGAGACGAAACGTTTCACTAAAGAAGAACCCGTCCAGAGGACCTACTTATTCGCATCACGGGAGTCACATGATCAACAACCAGATGTTTCTACTGACAAAAAAGAAGACAACAGGAAGTAGAAGTAGTAGGAAAATCACCAAAGTAGTAAAATCACCGAGTACAATTTCCCAAAAACGCAGCATACATAGCTGCTCCCAAGTATAAGGGGCTTGTCGCTCGAAAGCCTCGATAAGACGCCGACGTCTCCTCTGATGGCTGATGATGAGAGCTAGTGTTGTGGTAGCAATATGCATGTGTTTACATCTATTGCCGCCATGTTTGTAATGACTTATCGCGAGAACAAATGAATTCACGCGTGACTTTAATAGCATTTCTTACGTAATGGAAACCGTAATTGCGAAACTGTGTTTTTTCGACATTAACAGAATATCGACAAAGTTTTGCGCACATTTGCAATGGAAACGCAGATCATGATGACGTCATTTCGGACGTCTTTGTCTCGAAGTGTTCATTATTTAGCAGTCAAAGTGCGGTCACGCGGTCGCTCGACATTCGTTTTCTTACACACCTCTCATATCACGAGGCGCACTGCGCCAAGCTCTTTGATTCTTAATAAATGTCTACTTTCTGCAACAGCAGCCCTCTGGAAGCAGGGAAGTTGGAGCAAAATGCGAGCAAAGGCGAGTTCAGCCTGTTGGTCAAACAGAAGCAGGAGATAGGTGGCCAGAGGCACTTCCTGTATGTCCATCGCATCACCGGTTACATTCAGCACGCACTGACGCACATCATGCTGATCTCAGTCCCAAAGAGACTCAGAGTCCCACTTAAGGTTTTGACTTTGCCGAACTCCGATGCCGTCGTTGACACTTTTTACAAAACGGGAACGATAATGTTGCTACTAATTTAAAAACCGTCTTCTAGAAGCTGACCATTTTAGACGAAGTATAAACATAAACACGCCCACAAAGTTCTGCCCAATCACACACTTCGAGTCACAAAGGGCTGCAGGACTGAGTTCTAAGTAGTGATGTTTGATACTTTACAGTTTACTTTCTGATCTGATACACAGTAAAACTCAGGCCAGTGTTGGTAGACCTAAAATAAGTTGTGTATTTCAAGAGTCATTTATTTATTCATTTTAAACACATCCTCATTTACAGCATAGCCGAGCTAATACAACAGAAAACCCAAATCTGAGGAAACATTTATAGAAAATATGTGAAATGGTGTTTTAACCAAAAAAATAAAGTTAAACAACAAAACCATTAAATAAATTATTGTTTTATTATCAAGAACTACTGTATTTTAATTTACGTTACACGAACCTAGCATAAAAATAATGAACATCTACAGACACTTACCCAAGCTGAAGTAAAGGTAGTTGACACCAACCAAGTATGGTTTAGACAAGATTTCCATATTTTAGTTACTTTCCACTGTGTTCCTGTTTTTGGTCGACTGTTTAAAGCATAAAGTTCTGATATTGGTGGTATCAGTATTGATCCATACGTCACTAGCTTGAATTAAAACCAGCCGTAGCAAACCGCGCCCAAGAACACAACTTTCAGGGTTGTATTCTTGGGCGTGCACATTATTTTGTTGCCCACCTTCATGTTTCAAGTTAATCCATTGGAATACACTTTAGAAATCAAATTAACAGTTTGTTTTAAGCATTAATATTACTCATCAGCATGATTTTAGACCTGGACACGATCGCCAAAGAAAATGAGTTTGCAGTGTCCGACTCCTGTGATGGTAGCGCCCGTCTCCTAGTTTCCTGCTTCTGTAAAGACCTAACCTCTTTAACTTCCTCTCTCCTGCCTGTAGGATCCTGTTCTTCTTTCTCTCGCTACCTTTGTGAACTCAAACGCTTAAAAATAAATTTAAAAAAAAGGGGCGAGACGGTGTTTGAAATGACCCCCTGCTCTGTAGTAGATGCTGTTTCTGATCTGCTTTCACTTCCCTCCCCCTCCTCCTCCTGTAGCCTCTCCGGGGGGGTCTCTGTGTTTTTGTTGGCATTGATTTTATTTGATTTAACTTTTTAAACCAAACACTAAATAATTATGATTTCGTTGAAAGGCTGCCAACAAAAATACGGTGTTTTTCGTGGTTTCACTGCAGATTGAGCCTCCTCGCTCCTGCATTAATTGTTCCCGTCTCCTCCTCTCTGTCTCCCCCTGCAGGCGCCTTCTTGGTATTATCACAAAAAAAGATATCCTTCGTCACATGGCTCAAATGGCAAACCAAGATCCAGAGTCCATCATGTTCAACTGATCCGCTCCTTCCAGGAGAGCGTGGAGGAGGGAGGAGACGACAGCGAGGAGGAGGGGGTGTGCCTCCTGAACGGCTCCAGTCTATGACGAACGGACCCCCCTGTTAGGTTTCTGTTTCTTCTCTTTCTGTTTTAGTGTTCTGTGGACCCTCAACCTGACTGACTGACTGTGGCCCTCAGAGACTTATCGGCCACAAGTAGAGAGAAAACAAAAATAAAAGGATGAAAGACTTTTTATTATCATCCGGCTGCTGAGGACACACAGAAAGGTCAAGTGTTGATGACACACACACAGGAGGGATGCACTTTCTACACACTAACACACACTTTTGCACTTGCAGACACTTCATACATGCATGTTATCCCCTCACACACACACACACACACACCTCCCTGACCTGTAAAGCTTCACCCTCTCTTTGTTGTGCCTCGCCTGTCAGGGGGGGTCGGAGGTCAGAATGAACCGCTAACGACGAAGGACGCGATGAAGAACAACACCTCCAGGTTCCCCCTCACCTACACACAAACACACACACACAAACACCTACCTACACACACACCTCTGACCTGTCCGTCCTCTGGAAAACCACTATGTTTACCTGTGAATAATGTGTGTGTGTGTGTGAATGAGTGTGTGTCTGTGGCGCTCTGACATTCCAGGCTGGTTACCATGAGAATGGAGAGGACGATCACCTGGTCCTGACACACAGCTTCTCCCCCAGGTGTGTGTGTGTGTGTGTGTGTGTGTGTGCGTGTGTGTGTGTGATACAGAGAGGTACTGAAGTAAAGTTGGTACTGTATTTCAAGAACAAACAAGTTCTCTCTAATGGAAAGAAGTTAATTAAAGCGTGTTTTCATTTTTGAGCCAATTTCAGCTGTGTGTGTGTGTTTGTGTGTATGTATGTGTGTGTGTTTGTGGTCCGTTTAATATGAAGGCAACTAAAACTAGTTTTTAAAAACTTGCCCAGGTTTAGTTCTACTGTTAAACAAAACCATTCTTCTCCGTCTCAAACTTGTTCCTCCCTTTAAATAATCTCGCCTCGACTAGATTTAAAAAAACTTCATCTGTGGTTTTGTTTTATCCTTTCTGCTTGGAATGTTACCTTTTTATTTTCATTTTGTGATTCTGTTATCGTGACGCCTTCGCTTTGACGTAAGACTAATCTGGACGTCTGTTTTAGTTGATCAAAGAACAAGATCAAAGGCGAGGATAAAGAGACACTTTATTGTTTTCAAGTCCAAGTTTTACATTTGAAAAAGAAAAAAAAAGATTTATTCTGCTGGTTTTGATCCACATTTCAAAATATGTCCTTTGACTGATCACACAACGAATGTTCTTTAATGTAAAGATTAGTCATTACACTGTTTTTAATGGGATAATCTGAAATACTAAGCCTGTAAAATTAACTATATTTCATGTAGTTATTATTTTTGCAAAAAATTCGGTGAGTTTTGGAAAAAACCTGAGCAACCAACAATATAAATGTCAGTGATTTAGGACCCTACACACGTTCTGTTTGATCCCCTCTTAAGCGTAGTTTAAGAGCCTGAAACATCTGGAAAAAGAAAATCATTTTTTCCTGCAGTTCTGGAAGTAACGGAACTGTTTGATCAAATGTTCAGGCTGATTTAAAAAAAAATAACACAAAGTTTAAACCCAACATGCTGCTGATGACGATTTTCAGGCTCTTTTTAGTCTTTTCTGCTCATTTCTTTTCTTTGCTTTATCATCAAAAGTTTGACTCATTAAATGAAAACGATGAAGAGCAATGAGGCAACTTGTCAGACGAGGGGGGAGAGACAAGCTGTAGCATCGTTATCAGCTGTGTGTGTGTGTGTGAGAGAGAGGGGGTGATTGTCGTCCTCGCGTTGCGGTGACTGTCCTGCAGTTCGACAGGAAGCGGAGCATCATCGTGGTGTTGCCTAACGTCGTGTTTCCTACCGATCTCGATGTTTTTTTCTCCTTTACTTTCTGATTTATGGGTAGTGTCAATACAGTTGTGAATTATTATTATTATTATTATGGAGAATTTTATGTATGATTACATTGTTTGATTGTACATTTAAAAAGAGAATATGTAAAGAAAAATGTTTTAAATTAAAAGGAGAAAATCTTCAAGCTGCACAGTGAGTCCTGCTGTGATTGGATCAGAGTTTCTGTCTCTAAATAAGATTTGAAGACTTTTAATATAAATGTGTTTTTAGCATGTTGGACCCAGTGGTGAGCACAGCTAACACCTAAACCACTACACAAGTTACCCTAATGATAGAAAGCTAAATAAAAATAAATTTAGAGGAAGCTAAAGCTTAAAAAAAAAAGTCCACCAAATGGCAATAAATTCAGCACCCAGCAGCACCCAGTTAAACTTCATCAAAAATACCAAAGCAAACCTAAATGTGTAAATGTGACAAAACAAAGTCAACATAAGTCAAAATGTTTTATAGATCACGGATAAAAACATTAATGTCTCTTTCTTTTTAGGTGAAATTAGAGAAAATAGTTCCTGTTAATCCAGGAGGCGGAGCTACAACAGAGTGGGAACAAGGAAGTGTCAAATAACAGCCTTAAATCTGCTCATTTATTTCTTATATTTAAATATTAACACTAAAAAAACAATTATTGATATGCTCCAGATTAAAGCAGATGTTTTGTTTCACTTTTTCATTTTGCAACAAACTCATTAAAGGCTAACAGACAGGATGACATCACTGCTGCAAAGGATGCTGGGAAATCAGGTCACTGGTGCACGCAAAAGGAAATATTGAAATTAGAAGGAAGGATGTTATGACTTTTAGCGGTAGGAAAACAATTAAAAATATTATTGAAATTATAAAATGAATGAAAATGCTAAACCGCTCTGCAAAATATTAGTTAGGCTATATTAGTAAATGTGCCCACCACTGCTTAGACTCGATGTTTTTATATCTATATATTTTTAATCTATAACCTAATCATTGATCTTGAGCTAAAACCAGCAAAAATGTTTTTAACTAGTTTAACATTTAATGTTAAATTATCTAGTATTATATAACAATGTGTTAAATGTGAAGAGACACAAAAACATTTTGTCTTCAAATGTAAACACTAGAAGTTGTTTATGGTAATCGATCAAACTGAGGTCAATTAAAAGCTCTTTCTACAGCAGGTAAGATGTTGTTTGTTTATAGAACCAAACTGTCTCTTTAAGTTTACAGTTTTCAGGTTCAGTGTTTAACATGTTGAACTGGACTCTGATGGGTTTTGTGTTTGGGTCATGAAATTATTTGCACTGGTGAAAACTGAAGCTTAAGAACAAGGAGCTGTTCTGACATGAGACAGGCTTACATCATTTTTATATTAGGAAAAAATATTTGTAGTTTAAAAATATAAAGTTATTAGTTTGCTGTTGTGATTTAGTTCAGCTGCTTTTTACAAACTGAACTGAACTAATGGGTTTAATTTATATAGAAATTATGACAACAGCTTCTGAATATTGGTTTTTAAAGTTGGTAATATTTTAGACAAATAGGATGCATCACATGCAGAAATCATAACACACATTCTTGTTTTCTCCTCTTAAAGCACAGCACTTGCATTTTTATTCCACTACAAAAAAAAGAGGCATCTGAAGAGCACCAGTAAAAGCAGTTTTCACCGAACGCAGGAAGAAACACGAGGAGTCCTTTAAACGAGCTCAACATGTCCAGTGTTGGCTCGGAGCATGCAGGCAGAAAGCACAGCTCGACTGGAGGAGACGGATTTAAAACGTCTGATGATGGAGGAGAGAAGTGGGGAAATAAAACTCACTGATCAAACACTCAGTTTTTAGTCCAGCATGCAGCTGCAGAGCAGAGCGAGGTTTAACGGCGGTGATGCAGGAAAGGAAGCTGAAAAAGAGCAGCGTGAGGCAGAAGTCATTGAAATCCTAAAACACTGAAAGAAACTAAGAACTTAAAAGTAGTTCCTCCTCCTGTTACAATCCTCTGCTTCTAATATTAATAATAAAGATGCCTCCTCCTCCTCCTGTGTACATTCAAGCATGAAAGGTTCAAATGTCTGAAAAGAGGATTCTACAGGAAAGATAAATAAATGGTGATTGCTTCTTTGCAGATGGAGAACTGAAAATGTTTCGTGGACCTTTTTGTGGGTCTTCAAGTGGAAATGCATAGCAGGAAGTTTCCCTCTGTTTTCCTCACACATGGCTTTCATAAAACACCTGGCAGGGAGGGCTCTGATTGGCTGCCTCCTCCTCCTCCTCCGGCGGAGTGGGAGACGGCCCCGGCGGCGGTGTGGGGGAGGCCGGGGGAGGCGTCGGCGGGGCCTCGGGCTGCGGCGGCGGAGCCTCCACGCCGCAGTCGTCATCCGAAGCGAGCGGCGGGTGCACCGAGGCCTGGATGGCGATGTGCTGCGGCTGCTCCTGCACCGAGGAGTTGTCGGAGTCGGCGGCGGGCGACTCGCTGCGCTCCCGGTCCCTCACCTGCAGGATGGTGAAGACGTCGCGCACCCCGATGGAGGAGAGCCGGCTCATGGCGTCGTGGCGGCCCTCGCTGGCGTGCCGGAGGAAGGTGTGCCTCATCTCCTCCACGCCCACCACCTCCAGGATCTCCTCCATGAAGGTGCGGCAGTTCATGATGAGCGGCGGCAGCGGGATGCTGCGGGCCAGCTCCTCGATGTAGCGCGCAAACTCCATGGTTTTGAACTGCGTGACCTTGGCCAGCTCCAGGGTCTTGGCCGAGGTGATGATGGGGATCCTCTTGGCGATCTCGAAGGCCTTCTGGAGCTTCTCGGCGCCCTCGGTGCGGAAGAACTCGTTGATGGCCTTCTCGGTCTTCTTCAGGTGACTGCTCATCATGCAGAGGCGCGTCACGTTCAGGATCATGATGATGGTGAACGTGACCAGACACACCACCATGTAATAGACGCCCATGTCTCCGTTGGTGAAGACCACCCGCAGGGTCACCGTGCAGTTGGAGCTGCCGTGGAGGTTGGACGCCATGCAGGTGTATTTACCGCGGTCTGAAAACTCGATGCTGGTGATGTTGAGGACGCCGCTGTCCAGCAGCCACCACTTCCCGCCTGCAGACACAAAACACCACGATGAGAAAGAAACAAACTGACTAAAGTGACTTCCTGTTTATTTGAGGTGGTCCTTATCACCAAAGATAAATAAAAAGGCTAGATAAGTCAAACCCACTGTTGGCCAATGGAGACCGGCGTCTTCACACGGCGGCCATCTTGGGACAAGCAGCTCACCCTCTCTTAACATGAATGTATGTGGTGTTTTATTATTTAAATTACCAGAACTTGGTCAATTTTGATCAGATTTTCAAACTGATTTTTTTTGTTGTAAAGTTGAGATATGTTGTTACAAAACTGCATACTTATAATATTCATATAATTGTTATTTTGATAGGTAAAGTATATCAATATATACACAGAATACATTTAGATTACTTTTACTGGTGTTTACAAATAAAATTAAAGCAAAATTATACAAGTCTGTAAAAAAAAAAAAAGTGGTAATTAATATGAAAGAAACCTGTTATATAATTTTTCCCCAAATTCAGCCATTACATTTCTTTAGCATAATAAAATAGTGCCTTACACACACGCACACACACGCACACACACATACATGCTCAATTTTCAACCGATTTTGAAATGGTTTTGTTTGGGGTAAATGTGAGATGTTATAACTAAGTAAGTTTATAAAACACCTTTCAAGATAGAAATCACAAAGTACTTCAACAAACACATATAAAAAAAACATAAAGCAAATTTAAACCAATAAAATAGTGTTTTTACAATTGTTATTGGTGTAATGAAAAAACAGATTATTTAAGAATTAAAATTCTTGATCAGCATTGAATAACAAGTAGGGCTAGCTGTGAGCGCGACACACAACTATGAATATGAAATACGAATAAAACATAAAAGACAAACTGCTGTCTAATTACTCCAAATAATAGCCACATTTATAACGCTTATAATAAACTAAGCTGTTTGTAAATCCATCAAGATTTCAGTGAATTACGCATTTTTTGTTAGTAAAAAATTAGGGCTGCCACAAACGATTATTTTAATAGTCGATGAGTCACCGAATATTTTTTCGATTAGTCGACTAATCGGTTCATACGTTAATTGAATATAAAACATATAGCTTATCGCACCAGAATGAAGCTGCTATTATATAACCATTGTTAGATTTTAGCTAACTAAAAATAATTGCAGTGGAAGGCAAGTTCTGCCTTGCAGATTTTGCATTGCACAGGTTTTTCTTTCATTTT